>CAUJNA010003461.1:1695103-1704310 GCA_963377175.1 Effrenium voratum | reverse complement strand
ACCCATGTACACCCATGCAAACCCATGTACACCCATGCAAACCCATGTACACCCATGCAAACCCATGTACACCCATGCAAAACCCTGTACACCCATGCAAACCCATGTACACCCATGCAAACCCATGTACACCCATGCAAACCCATGTACACCCATGCAAACCCATGTACACCCATGCAAACCCATGTACACCCATGCAAACCCATGTACCCCCCTGCAAACCCATGTACACCCATGCAAACCCATGTACACCCATGCAAACCCATGTACACCCATGCAAACCCATGTACACCCATGCAAACCCATGTACACCCATGCAAACCCATGTACACCCATGCAAACCCATGTACACCCATGCAAACCCATGAACACCCATGCAAACCCATGAACACCCATGCAAACCCATGTACACCCATGCAAACCCATGTACACCCATGCAAACCCATGTACACCCATGCAAACCCATGTACACCCATGCAAACCCATGTACACCCATGCAAACCCATGTACACCCATGCAAACCCATGTACACCCATGCAAACCCATGTACACCCATGCAAACCCATGTACACCCATGCAAACCCATGTACACCCTTGCAAACCCATGTACACCCATGCAAACCCATGTACACCCATGCAAACCCATGTACACCCAAACCCATGTACACCCATGCAAACCCATGTACACCCATGCAAACCCATGTACACCCATGCAAACCCATGTACACCCATGCAAACCCATGTACACCCATGCAAACCCATGTACACCCATGCAAACCCATGTACACCCATGCAAACCCATGTACACCCATGCAAACCCAAGTACACCCATGCAAACCCATGTACACCCATGCAAACCCATGTACACCCATGCAAACCCATGTACACCCATGCAAACCCATGTACACCCATGCAAACCCATGTACACCCATGCAAACCCATGTACACCCATGCAAACCCATGTACACCCATGCAAACCCATGTACACCCATGCAAACCCATGTACACCCATGCAAACCCATGTACACCCATGCAAACCCATGTACACCCATGCAAACCCATGTACACCCATGCAAACCCATGTACACCCATGCAAACCCATGTACACCCATGCAAACCCATGTACACCCATGCAAACCCATGTACACCCATGCAAACCCATGTACACCCATGCAAACCCATGTACACCCATGCAAACCCATGTACACCCATGCAAACCCATGTACACCCATGCAAACCCATGTACACCCATGCAAACCCATGTACACCCATGCAAACCCATGTACACCCATGCAAACCCATGTACACCCATGCAAACCCATGTACACCCATGCAAACCCATGTACACCCATGCAAACCCATGTACACCCATGCAAACCCATGTACACCCCTGCAAACCCATGTACACCCATGCAAACCCATGTACACCCATGCAAACCCATGTACACCCATGCAAACCCATGTACACCCATGCAAACCCATGTACACCCATGCAAACCCATGTACACCCATGCAAACCCATGTACACCCATGCAAACCCATGTACACCCATGCAAACCCATGTACACCCCTGCAAACCCATGCAAAACCCATGTACACCCATGCAAACCCATGTACACCCATGCAAACCCATGTACACCCATGCAAACCCATGTACACCCATGCAAACCCATGTACACCCATGCAAACCCATGTACACCCATGCAAACCCATGTACACCCATGCAAACCCATGTACACCCATGCAAACCCAAGAACACCCATGCAAACCCATGTACACCCATGCAAACCCATGTACACCCATGCAAACCCATGTACACCCATGCAAACCCATGTACACCCATGCAAACCCATGTACACCCATGCAAACCCATGTACACCCATGCAAACCCATGTACACCCATGCAAACCCATGTACACCCATGCAAACCCATGTACACACATGCAAACCCATGTACACCCATGCAAACCCATGTACACCCATGCAAACCCATGTACACCCATGCAAACCCATGTACACCCATGCAAACCCATGTACACCCATGCAAACCCATGTACACCCATGCAAACCCATGTACACCCATGCAAACCCAATGTAAACCCATTCAAACCCATGTACACCCATGCAAACCCATGTACACCCATGCAAACCCATGTACACCCATGCAAACCCATGTACACCCATGCAAACCCATGTACACCCATGCAAACCCATGTACACCCATGCAAACCCATGTACACCCATGCAAACCCATGTACACCCATGCAAACCCATGTACACCCATGCAAACCCATGTACACCCATGCAAACCCATGTATTTGTGTGCGATTTGGCTGAATTGATTGATCAAATCCCTTCAACCATACCCAACGTGTGGATTGGACCCTTTGGGCATTTGCCAACCAGAAGTGCTGTAGCATTTTGGGCGTCTGGAAATACGTGAGAGTGCAGAGACCTTGGCAATCACAGAGCGTGAAACCTAAAAGTGCCTGATTCTGACAATATACAATATACACGTGCACGTATTGTGTTTCTTTAGACATGACTGGTTTCACAATTGAACGGGTCCGCATACTTCGGATTCTCTCAAGATTGCAAGTAACCTGACCATGAGCCATGGCAAATGATGGAGATTCCTGGTGTTGCTCAGATTTTGTGCTTGCATTGTTTAGGGAATCCACCGAACCGGATGGTAGAAGGGACGCAGCCCATTGTAGAGGATAACTTTTGGCGGAGTCTCAAGAGCAGCGGTGTGTTTGTTATTGTTTCTGTGATATATTGCTTGACTAGCTTTGCTTGGTTGCTTGGGATTTGAACTGCTTCTTGCTGAAATGAAGGGAGAGGCATACCCCCAACCTCCACATCACTTGATCAGAAGGGTGGCCTTTTCTTCACGTGCCCTTTGCCAATTGCTAAACTCAATGACAAATGGGACAAACCACCTACCAACTGGTGCGAAGAGGATATTGTTCATCCACACAACAAATGGAAGCTTTTTTTGCAAAGAGCACCTGGGGTTGTGTTTGACACTTTTCGCGCAGGCTTAAAGGGAAACCAAGGGAAACACCATGTTTAGGAAGTAGGGTCCCCTATTTTGACACACACACACTCACCTGAACTCACCAAGGGCAGAGGTGATACAAGCTCTTCGTGCCGGGCTTTGCAGCAAAGGCATTGCAACATGAGTTAAACCAGCGAGTTGCCATGGAGGTTGTCAAAATTAGTACCTCTTAGGACTCTTTTTGATATCCCCTAGAAAAAAGGTGATAAAAGGCGGCACGGTCCAACGAGAGGCCATACTTGTGACAACTGCGCATGAGGCCCGGCTCGAAAACCTTCAACTTTAATCGCTTCAGCAAGCGCAAACATGTGGGGTTGTATGAATACCCCGCGCCTTTACATTATGTAAGGCTTCGTCCAGAGGGGGAGGTGCATGGCGGAACGCCTGTAAAACGATAAGGAAGAAACAACAACGATAACGATTGTGTTTACTACTACTACTACTACTACTACTACTACTACTACTACTACTACTACTACTACTACTACTGCTCCTACTACTACTACTACTACGACGACTACTACTACTACTCCTGCTGCTACTACTACTACTACTACTCCTACTACCACTACTACTACTTCTACTACTACTACTGCGACTACTACTACTACTACTACTCCTGCTACGACTACTACTGTTACTACTACTACTACTACTACTACTACTACTACTACTACTACTACTACTACTACTTCTACTACTACTACTACTACTATTAATGCAACTAGTACTAGTACTTATACTACTCTTACTATTATTACGACAAGTGACAGGGGCACCGAGTGCTTTTTTCAAAGGGTCAAGCTTCAATACCGGAACTGCCCAGGGTTCAAAAAGCAGTCCCGAACTGTTTGGAAACATGTCTGAAGCAGCCCCGACAATTTGAGCAAGTTACCCAACCACGATTACTATTACGATCGCTATTACTACTATTTCTACCACTACTACTGCTACTACTACTACTACTGCTACTACTACTACTACATTACTACTAGCCCGTCAGACGGGCGCCCGTCGGACGGGCGCTCGCCCGTCCGTCCGTCCAACAGTACCGTTGTTATTACTACAATTATTATCATTCATCAACTACAACAAGTACTACTATTACTACTACTACGACAAGAAACATGGGCACCGCGTCAAGCTTCAAAACCGGAACTGCAGAGGGCTCAAAAAGCAGCTCGAAACACAGCGAAACATGTCTGAAGCAGCCCCGAAGTGCCCGAAGCCACCACAGCAGGTCCACTTGAGCAAGTTATCCAACTACGACTACTTTCACGATTGCTACTACTATTCTTTCTACCACTACTACTGCTGCTGCTGCTGCTACTACTACTACTACTACTACTACTACTACATTACTTCTAGCCCGTCAGACGGGCGCCCGTCGGGCGGGCGCCCGCCCGACGGACGTCCGTCCGACGGGCGCGCCCGTCCGTCCGTGCAACAGTACCGTTGTTGTTACTATTTCTATTGCTACAATGATTATTATTCATAAACTACAACTACTACTACTACTACTACCACCACCACCACCACCACTACCATGCACTACTACTACTGCTACTACTACTGCTACTAACACTGCTACTACTACTACTACTACAATTACTCACTGGTTTCATCCCCGGCCCCTGCAAGCTCCCCTGACGTGAAAGCTTGTCCACGGCAGGCCCCCCATTGTGGAGCCCCAAATTGAAGGCCGCAAAGCCAGCCAAACACAAACCTTCATTTTGACAAGCCCCCATATATGAGCGTGGGAAAGCCTTGACGTGCAAAACTACAGAAAAATATGATTTTCGAAGGTCCCAAGACCTGGCTAGATGCGAGGTTGCGAAAATGAAAGGGCTCAAAGGCTTTCATATTTACGGGCCTTGGCGCCCTAGGGTGAGCTTTGAACATGCTGAGCACGTCGCCACAATAACCCGAAAAAAAGGTTCCGCCCGAGAGCCCCAGCTAGCTCCAAGCTTTGGAAGAAAAAAACATCCTCCCTTCAGCCCCTGCTTCCCAACCGTGGGGCTCTGCCACCAGGTTGTTCTGACATCTTCTTCCGAAGTGAAGTATCCTGAAGTATCCTAGTCAACCAACACAAATGCGCCGTCGGGATGTCTCTCAACATTAAGCAAATAACGACCTCTGAAACATGGCCATCTTCCGTTGTCGCTCCTGGTGGTCCAGCGCAGGCACGGGCGCTGATCCTCGTGATTTCCCCGGCATCCCGCTTTGCAGGTGAGAATTGTTTTCCAGACGCACGCTTGGCTGTGAAGGGTGGGGCAGGAACAGACCTTGAAGCCCTGTGGCATTGTTAGAAAGCGCAGGATGACCCTACCTTTGGCTTAGTTTTGGAATTTCAGGGAGTAGTAGGCAGGAGGGAGACCTTCAATTCATCGCAGAGGTGGCTTAGACATGTTTTGTGTCTGTGTGTTTTTGCCCGGACATTGTGCTGTTTGTCTGTTTGTGTTTCCCTTGATTTGCGTCTGGTTGTTTTGTTTGTTTGTTCACTTGTTCACTTGTTTTCTGATGTTGCGCTGTTCTGGTTCACCGCTTGTCCTCCCTTTTCCCGAGGGCCCTTTGACAACCAAACGAAGCAGCAACTTATAGCACAGGGCACCAGCCATACTACTTTGCTAGGCATCCGCAGGTACGTGCAAGCTGCGAGGCTTCATGACAATGCGCTACCAGGTTCTTACCCACCTTCGCCACCCCCGCCACCCCCACCATCAACAGGCCATATAACAACACACAGGCCCAAAGATGCCCAAGAAACAAGCTGGGCACCTTTCCACAAATTAACTTGGAAGTGCGCAGATCCGTTTTCCAGACTAAGTTTCAAGCGGTGGAACTGCATGGCCCTATTCCTGGCCTGAAGGGTGTCAACCAAAAAGGGTACACTCTGCAGGAGATGGCGGGGATGATGTCCGTTCCCGACACAGGGGCCTTTTCAATCGCATGAAAAAAGCCAGTTGGGCGGTTTTTTCACCCGAAGGTGAACCTATGGCAGTGCATGCTCAGCTCAGACCCCCGCCAAGGGCCTGGAAGTTTCACTTACACGATTCAAAGTGGTTTGGTAGCTTCATTGTCCAGATTCAGGACTTTCCTGCTGAGTTGGTGAGCACTGATGCCCAAAATCTTGCAACTGGGGAATGGCAAATTTTCCGTGACTTGCCACGTCTGATCTTGGCAAACCTTGGCCTACCCCTGCCCAGGGTTGTCCTTTTTTGATTGTGAGGGCGTGTTTGTTTGTTTTGCTTACTTTTGGGTTTAGAAACTCATTTTGCAGCTGGCCGACGCTGATTTCCCAAAAGGGCACCCCTGTTTTTCATTGGCCAAGTAGCAAAAGCAAAGCGTCACCACGACCAGGCAAAATCAACTTCAACTTCGTGTTTTGTGGGTTTCCCTTGGTTTCCGCTAAGCCAAAGAAAGCACCTCCATTTTGTGCGAAAATTGTCGGTTGTCCGCGAACCAGGCAAAACTAAGAACAACGCCTCCATTTTGCATTTTGTGGGTGAAGACCTTTGATTTTCCATGAAAAAACAGCGCCTCCGTGTTCTGCGCCAGGGGCCTCGCGTCCTCCAGCCAAGGTCGTGTCCAGTTTGCAGAGCAGAGTAGACTGCGCGCTGATGAGGCTGCGGGCGGTTCTCCGGCGCTTGACGACCATGTCGTGAATGTCGTGGTGGAGTTTTGAATGTGTACTTTTTCAAAACTCCAAGTTCTTTAAGAATTACATTTGAAGGGGGGCAGAGAGTTTTGGTCATAGATGATCGCACTTGCACGTGTTTATTCTGCCGACTGCTTGACCCCAAAACCTGCATCAGGTTGTTCGGCAGTATTGCTAAATTGGATTGCCAGCACAGTGTTGACACACACACATACACACACACACAGCTTGCAATGGGCGCACTTCTTGCCCAGAGATGGACTGCCTCCTCTGAACCACTACTGTCGCCTCAGGCAGCAATGTCACAATTCTGATCAAATTGCTATGATATCAGGCTCCCGCTTTGGCGAAGAGCTCGGTTTCCCAGAAACATTGGTTACTCTGACCTCGTTGGCGCGGCATGTTTCTGGAGGGGAAGGGACAAACACATGGGGGCCTACCTGTCTAAGACCCCGGCGTAGGCCAAGGTTGCCCGCATCGAAGGCAATGATCCAGCAAACATGGGCATCGGGCAGGCAACACCCAGTATGTTCACATCCAACACTACGTATGTGCCTGTTCGTTTTTTTATTGGCAACGTCAATGCCTACAAAAAAACTGTCAGCCAGAACGGCAAAAGAGGCCTGTCAAGCAGATGGGGGTAAAATGAGAACGAGGACCGGTTTAACCAGCACTTTGTGAAAGTACAAGGTAAGCCAGGCCGAGGACCCACTGGGTAAGAATGGGAAAGCGTGACGCTGGACCTGGGGTCTTAAGTTCCCTTTGTCTTCCTGTTTCCCTGTCTCACCCAGGAGCAGGAGCAGCAGGACGAGCTGCGCAACCAACTGCACAGCCAGCAACATCAGCAACAGCAACAACACCCCTGGAAACGCTCACAGCGACAATGCAGACAATGCAGAAAACGCAGCTGCAGCAGCAGCAGCAGCAGACACGCTCACAGCGACAATGCAGACAATGCAGAAAACGCAGCAGCAGCAGCAGCAGCAGCAGCAGCAGCAGTCACGCCTGGAAACGCTCACAGCGACAATGCAGACACTGCAGAATACGCAGCTGAAGGATGGGCAGAAGCAGCAGTCATGCCTGGACATGCTCACAGCGAAAATGCAGACACTGCAGAATACGCAGCAGCAGAAGCAGCAGCAGCAGTTATGCCTGGACACGCTCACAGCGAACATGCAGACACTGCAGAATACCCAGCAGCAGCTACTACTACTACTACTACTACTACTACTACTACTACTACTACTACTAACTACCACTACTACTACTACTACTGCTACTTTTAATACAACTAGTACTAGTACTTATACTACTATTACAACTACTACGACAAGAGACATGAGCACCGCGTCAAGCTTCAAAACCGGAACTGCAGAGGGCTCAAAAAGCAGTCCGAAACAGTTCGAAACATGTCTGAAGCAGCCCCGAAGTGCCTCAAGCCACCACAGGACCATTTGAGCAAGTTACCCAACTACGATTACTATTACGATTGCTACTACCATTATTTCTACCACTACTACTGCTACTGCTACTGCTACTACTACTACTACTACTACTACTACTACTACTACTACTACTACCCTACTACTAGCCCGTCAGACGCCCGTCGGACGGGCGCTCGCCCGACGGGCGCCCGTCGGACGGGCGCGCCCGTCCGTCCGTCCAACAGTACCGGTGTTATTAGTCTTGCTCTTGCTACAATAAAAAAAAATTAAACTACAACTACAACTACAACACTCGTCCGTCCGTCCAACAGTGCCTTTGCTATTACTATTGCTATTGCTTCAACTATTATTATTCATAGACTACAACTACTACTACTACTATTATTTCTACCACTACTACTGCTACCACTACTAGTACTACTACTACTACTGCTACCACTACTCGTACTACTACCACTACTACTCTTACTACTACTACAGTTATTCATTACTATTACTACTACTACTACTACTACTACTACTATTCCTACTACTACTACTACTACTACTTCTACTACTACCGTTAATCCTACTACTACTACTACTACTATTACTACTAGTACTACTACTACTACTTCTACTACTACCACTACTACCACTACTACTACTACTAATACTACTACTACTTCTACTACTACTACTACTTCTTCTACTACTACTACTACTACTACTATTAACTACTGCTATCACCACTACTACTACTACTACAACTATTATTAATACAACTAGTACTAGTACGTATACTGCTATTGCTACTATTGCAACAAGAGACAGGGGCACCGCGTCAAGCTTCAAAACCGGAACTGCAGAGGGCTCAAAAAGCAGTCCGAAACAGTTCGAAACATGTCTGAAGCAGCCCCGAAGTGCCTCAAGCCACCACAGGACCATTTGAGCAAGTTACCCAACTACGATTACTATTACGATTGCTACTACTATTATTTCTACCACTACTACTGCTACTGCTACTACTACTACTACTACTTACCACTACTACATTACTACTA
>CAUJNA010003461.1:1677603-1690103 GCA_963377175.1 Effrenium voratum | reverse complement strand
GGATTCTCGATTTCCAAGTTTTCAGGTGGGAGTTCTAGTATCACATATTGAGGCTCGAACTCGTCACTGAACATCCAAAACACGTGTTGCAGTTTCCAAGGGTTGCTCTTTTCGGACCCTGGTACTGGCTAGAGAAGGGACAAGGGAGCATCCCTCAAAGTATCGGAGAACTTTGACACCCCTGGCCACTAAGAAAAACATATCAACTTTCAATGGAAACCAACCTGTGTGGATGTTTTTTTTTGCAACACCTGATGGGTGAACGTCCATTTTTTTTAAGGGAGGGATTTCTGCAAACGTGAACAAACAGCGGCCCGTTGATAAGTGTCAAGCCACGACATGGGGGGCTATGTGTACTGTTTGGGTGTGTCCATAGCTTGGTTTCTGACGGGTTGTCTATGAAGTCCATCGTCCCAGGCGCGGGAGAACTTCCTCACAGCGCCCTGCCTTGCAGTGGGGTTTGGCGGCCGGTTTTTATGTTATTTCCCCGATGTCGTATTAGACAACCCTTTTCGTGATAGAAACATGGACCATTTGCATGGCTACTTTGCCACTTGAAAGGGATGCGCTTGGCATTGCAGGAGGAAAAAACACAGAGTAGACTGAAACCCAGGGGTTCCCCCTCGAAGGAAATCAACCACCCCTGTTCAAGCCTTCCTTGGGGCAACCAACAATGGAACGCTGGTTTGCGGGTAGGGGGAGGTACCGACTCCTACAACGCCAGAACCTATGGTAGATACTTCGAGGGTACTTGGGTCGGAGCAAGTGAGGGTGTTTCAGAAGTAGTACTAGAGACGGCATCGCTGGGCAACAAAGTTATACCAGGTTCATTCATCAAGATCATTAGTTTTGGTAAAAGCCCTTGTGGATAGTGGCAAGCCTGTGTTTCCCAACGCTGCAATAAAGATAGCTCGGCGGCTCGGTTGCTGCTTCCCTTCAGCCAAAAGAGAGTCGACTTGCACAAATATGGCAATCCCAGACTTGTCTGGAAGTTCATAGTCTGGGAGTCAGCTAAGTGCTTGGTAGCCCCCCAGCCAATTACCCCTGGCCAACCGCTGGTAAGCCCTTATGACTCTATAACCGATTGGTTCACAGGGTAACAAGCGAATAAACAAATCTGACGACCAGTGACCAGAGTAACTTCCAGACTATGCACGCTTCCAAGCGATTGTCAAAACAACACATCAACTTAACGCTGAACACCCTTCTTCCAAGTGCTACCAAGACGGTTGCCATATCAACCACCAGTTAATTCCCTTTTGACATGTTTGATCCAACTTGTCAATCATTTGGGGTGGTGGCGGTTTCTTGTATGGCCACGGTTGCCTTTTGGCTTCCCGAGACCACAGGGGGCTTCCCCGACCGCTGAGGTCCGAGGGGACTACCTGCCTTTCATCAAGCCGGAGGTCTCTAGACCCCTCATGGCGCGGATCCGTTTCGGAAACCGCGGGGGCGGCTAGGATCTCCGAATGGGTGGGCTTCCCATTTTCTTTGGGGGGGGATTGCCAATCCAAAGCGACGAGAAGTGAGAAAGGTCCCCTTTAGGCTGGTTTTCATGGAAGTCAAAGGACAGCAACCATAATTGAGTGCGAAGTTGATCTAGGGATCCTTTGAGCATCATTAATCAGATCCGGGCTTTTATGCCCAACCAGCATCCATATCAGGGAATGTGTGAACACCGATTGCACCCTTCCGTGTGTCTTATCCTTCGCATGTCACTGCCCTCTAAACGCTTGGACCCGGCAATGATCCCTGAGACTTGTTGACTTGTTGGTAAACCGACAAATTCCCCACTGCTGAGATTGTTTGGAAAATGTTTGACTTGTGCCCACTGACCACCCAACCTTTTGACATTTGCATGGTCAACAGCGATCCCAAAGAATCGGGGGAGACTCGGGCAAAGAGCTGCCTCTTTCCATGGGAATTATGATGGAATCTGAACATCGTGCTTTTGGTGTACCCCCAAGATGGGCCATGTAAACTTGACCAGTGCTTCCTTTTCATCACGAACCAGGCCCCCCAAGTTGACGAGAATGGTGGAAACTGTCGCAGTGTCAGGAGGTCACGCTTCCGAGGAGTCATGGCCGCTTTGGCTTCACATTGGCATGCAAACTGAAGAACTCGGTTCCTCAATTATACTGTCCTGCCCCTTTAGGGCCTGAAAATTAAAGGTATAGACCTTTGGGGAGCTTCACTAAAGAAAAGCTAACAAAGAACAAAAGGTTGAAAGGTCGGTTGTGGACAACTGAGTATAGAGCTTTCGCTCGTTTTGCCCCAAGTGAGCTCGCCAAAAATATGCAGAACGCTGAAGGTAGTCCTTGACTGCACACCTGCAAATCCTTGGTTGACTCGACTGCCATACTTTGGTCGCGTATGGTGGCTTGCCTGGATGCGCGGGAATGTTGTCGATGTTCACTTCCTGCGCGGGAATCCACGTCTCGACAGGCTAAAAGATGGTTTCGCGAGGCCTTCGTCCCGGGTGTGCAGGACCGGCTGTGTAGGTTTCCCTTTGAGAAACGGGGCTCAGGGGGCATCCCTCTTGGGGTATCGAGCCTTTTCGCAGGCCGTGTACAAACCACAGCACAATGGAGTCATCGGGAAGCCACCTCACTGTCACTTGCCATGTTGATGCCCCTGCGGCAAGCTATTCCAGATATGGGTTGTTGCTGCTTTGCCTAAAATGGAATGGACCCCTTCGGATGGTGCTCAAAGGGAAGGAAACAGACATGATTTGGGTCCTTCCGCATCCAGCTGTAGTGGTAATTCCTTGCCTTCCTTGAAAAGGGTGTGTTTCAAAATAGGGCCCTCCGACAAGTGCGTGTATGTGTGTGTGTGTGTGTGCTTGTTTGGGTTCGGCCCAAAAGGGGGGGGCGGCGCCGAAGCCGAACAACAGCACACCCAAGTCTGGCGACAGGAGAAGGGTGACTGGACCACCATCTCCAACCTGGGCATGCAGGAGGCAATCGTGCTTTGGCTCCAAATGGGTTGCCCTCCCACCAACAAACATGGAAGTGTGCAGACCCCTTTTGAGCAACTGCGTTCCTTTTGCAAAGCTGGAAAGGGTAGAAGTTCGAAGTGGCATTCCTTCCGCAGTACCTGAACATGTCCCTGAAAATGAACCAAACCAACAACTTCCGAACCAATGCAACACGCGCGTTTTGCTCCGAACCAAATGATTGAAACATGGGCAGCCTCAAATTTTCAAAGCGGCCCGTGGCTGTCGATTTCCAGAGACCGGGACTGAACTCGGCGTGACGATGGGATCTTCGACACTTTTGGTTTAAGCTATGGGAGGTCTATGAGTTTAGCTTAAGACTTCCTGTCGGATGTTTGCCCCAGATTTGCCGAAGCCCAACTCACAGGTTGTCATCAACGGGACGTGTTTTCCGTCTTGTGGCAAGATTTGCCCCTCATGGGCCAGAGTCAGGGTCCCATGTCCACTTCGTTGTTTCTGTCTCTGCCATTCAAATCGGAGGCTTCGATAGTCAGGGGGTTTGGGCAAATTGCAATGAGCTTACATTAGGGTAAAAACAGGACACCTTGTGTTAAAACGATCTCACCCACGATCAAGGTCCTACGCTTGGGATTGTCCTTACTTCGGGCTTGTGAAAAGTAGTATGCCGTGACAAATGGCCAATCCTTTCTTCCCTTCTGTCACGTTGCTCAATGTCCGTTCTTTTTTTTTGCATGGCGGGTCTTTGGTGCCCTTTAGACCTTTTGTAAACAACTGGCTGTTCTTTTAAACCCACAAAAGGAGTGTTTGGACACGGAAGTCAGCTGACTAATGGCGATGACATGCATATGGCCAAACGGAACCAAACAGTGGCTAGACCTGCTGAAATTATGATCTACGTTGAGCAGTCAGATGGTTTGAGCATGTTCTCTTTCGCACAGTACTGCTGGTTGTTCGGCGCAGTGACACATAACCACATACAAGTGGGCTGATACCTGTATATGGGGTGACCTTGACGTTACTTCTTTACAGAACTGCGAGTCGCACTTCGTGCCTATCATCTACACCAGCCAGATCGTGTGCAATGATGAGCCATCAAGAGAAGGTGTGATGAACGTTTCAGATTCGCGGGCCTTTTTTTCTTTTGAAGGCCAAGCAGTGTTATAATATGCAGTTGCAGCCTTGCATCAGGCTGTCCACCATTTGCAACGTGCAGGGTGATTGCAATGCGGCCAGCGTCCACGCAATTTGTGCCCATAGGGACGCACCAGCAGGAGGGATCTGTGTAATGCGGCCAAATGGGATTACTTTGCTTTTTTTGTCAGATGTTGCTGCATGCCATAGGACGCGATGTGCGCTCACGCATAGGCAAAAGGACCTGCAGAACAATGCCACAGTGAGGTTTCCCTGGATCCAAATGAACGTAGCGGTGAACCTTTCCCAAACATGCCGCGGGCTACGATTTGTTTTAGTGACTCATCTTTGTCGTCACCAATGAATAAACACATTGCCTACAACAAATGCACATGCTCATGCGTCCTCCTGCGCAAAAGTTTCATATTTGGACGCACATTCATGGTGGCACTTGTGCATGGCTGCTCAAGTGGCCGGACCTGCGACCCGCGACGGGCTTAGTCTCTGTTGTTTAGGATCTTGGCTCTGCCCCTGTGAAAACGGTGCTGCGCGCCTTTTGGTCCTTTCGGCTTTGGACCTTGCCCTCACGGGTGGTGAGGTGCCAAGACCGGATTCGCTCGACAAACGTGACATTGAACCTGCAAATGGTTAGACCTTTTCCTCAGCATTGAAGGTGGAAGCGCCTTTGCCAGTTTTGACCAGATCCTTGAGTCAAGGTGTCGATCTTGCTGCCCTTCCTGAAGAACTGCTCTCGCTCGGTGATCGACGTGGGGGCGGGCACTGGGTCTTTGGTGCTGCTCCTGGCGGAGTTCGCTTCGAACGTCACGGAAGTGGTGGGCTTGGAGTACCTTGGCTTGGGCGCCGGGCGGGGTGGGTAGGTCTTAAACAGGTATGGCTCACCCCTAGGTGGATAGGTGGAGGGCGGAGGTTCTGTTCCAAAAACGGGCATGGCGCGGGTCGCCTAATTGGAGGCATGCCATCTTCTTACCAGAAGTAGCAACAGAATAATTTGGGTTTTGGGTGCAGCGTCAGTGCACAACGTGTAGGAGTATAGGGAGAGCACATCCATGTAGGGGCTCCTAGTTCTATTTCTATTGGTTGGTTGTTTGAGAAGGGCTATGGTGTATACCAACAGCGGATATGCTTTTCAGTCAGGAAAAGGGCGACGATTTGTGGATGTCGTACGGGCATAGCGTTGTCAGGTACAAGTCTGAGATTACGGAGGCTTGCCGGGACAGGATGGAAAGCGTGGAAGAGTTGGGCGGGCAGTACGAGGACGTGTCGCTTGGATGGGCATTGTCAATGTTTTGCTATTGGCTGGTGGTACTACCGTGCAAAAATGGACCGACCATGGACAACAAGAGCCAACAGGCCGACTACCCCTGCAAATGAATATGGTACCCAAGAAAAATGTTCTCCCAAAAAGTCGTCTGTGCATCATCTTACAGATGATGGTTGGGTCCCTCAACAGTTTGAACGCTGTTTGGCCAATCCACCCAAGGAAGTGTGGCAACATACCAAGACCTGTCTTCTTTTGCCGTTCAATGTCTCCTTTGGCTGGCACAGACCGTTCCTGCATCCCGTCAGGGGTGGATCCTGTAAGCCTTTTATTTTCGCTTCCTCGGGCAAGTGAGCCGCGTTGGGGATGGCAGACCGACACCGGGCTGGTTGCCGGCTTGGACCTTGGGTCATTGAGCGATGATCGCCCCGCAACAGTATTGACCTTTCAACTCGCCACACTGACATGAACACCTTCCCTAAAGCGGGTCTCCTCCAAAGTTATATATTTGATTTTTCAGGGCCATAAATGAAGCACAATCTGAGCATATGTTTTCTGCTGTACCCCAGAGTTGGACCAAGATTTCAACAAGGTGCGTTTGCTTCTTCTTCTTCTTCTTCTTCTTTTTTCTGGTTTTTCGGGGGAGATGCGCAGCCAAGGGCATCGCGGATCACCTTTGTGACAGGCGCGGGCACTGGACGCTCCGTCGTCGCTCGGGCGGGTCGCTCGCGACAGGCGACGCCTTCCAGATGACCGAGCGAGCCAAGTACGGTGCCGCGATGCTCAGAGGGTATTGGCCAACGCTCTCGCTGAGTTCATGGACTTGAGTTAGTCACTTTTTGGGAAGACCATTAGTAAAAGCTTGGACTTTGTGTTCAAGCCACTGAGGAAGTGAGCCAACTCTGCTGTGGGGCTGTGTTTTTTTTTGAGGGTTAGGTGTTGGCTTGCTTTTCAAAGGCGTTTGTTGTCTTGTTTGGGTACAACCAAAGGAACACGAGTTGCACAAGTTGCTGACTTTTGCTTGGGGGGGTTGTTTGGAGATAAGCCTTATGGACGTCCACATTTATGTGAAAAGCAACCCAGATCCAGCACGCCAACTGCAACCTCGGGCAAGTATACAGGGAAGAGTTGTCAGCTATCAACGTGCAGATCCATCAGGGCCAATCTTGGTTGACAAAAGATGAGCCACAATCAAAACCCGGGTAGATGAAGGTTAGTAAGGGGCGATCCCAGCCATAAATAGCTGCGGCCGCCTTCTTAATCCTGTACATGGTTCTGGGTAGACCATTTTAGTACCAGGTTTTGATTGCGACTCAGATGCAGACCTTACACACCAATAAATCATGTGCCAATTTTGACCACTGGTTGTAGCCTCTTGAGTTATTCATCATCAGACAGGTTCTCAAGCTTGAGGCGCATTTTAATCAGGGGTTAACATTCTGAAACATGGGACTGTTCGACTCTCGCTATGTTGGCGAATATTTATCCGTGGCTCATATGTGCCAAGACACTTACTTAGGGTTAGTAGGGATTGTCATCATCCTCTTAACATGGGATTTGGACAATCCATGTAAAGGTTTACCTGTAAAGAACCACGACCACGGCCGCAAAAGAAGTTTTGACCATGGACCATGGCACATATGCAGAGGGAGAGCAGGATCGTGTACGGCACCATATCTTGACTCACGGTGTTGCAAGTAGGAAACAAGTTTCAAGCTGGAATTTGCTGTTGAATGTTGCAAGTAGGAAACAAGTTTCAAGCTGGGATTCGCTGTTGAATGTTGCAAGTAGGAAACAAATTTCAAGCTGGAATTCGCTGTTGAATGTTGCAAGTAGGAAACAAATTTCAAGCTGGAATTCGCTGTTGAATGTTGCAAGTAGGAAACAAGTTTCAAGCGGGAATTGTGCGTATTGTGATATGCCTTGTGGTTGGTTTGTTTGGTTTGAGGGCATCCCATCGGTGTGGCGAGGTGATGAATGTGGGTTTCGCCATGACCGCCATCCACCCCAGGCCGAGCTTCGGGAGCTCTGAAATTCGCCCGCGTTCCCGAGCTATAAGTTGAATTCCTCATGTAACCGGAGATCTCGTTTGACATAACCTTGACCTTATAACAAAAGGTCATGATCAAGGTCAAACGAGGTCGCATGGAACCGGAGTTTTCATGTTTGACCTTGACCTTTGGCTTTTCCTTTAAGCAAAACACAGCTTCGTGGATCTCTTTTGAATTCATGCTACGATTGAAAGTTCACTAAGAATGGATCAGGATCGACCATATAATTTGCAGTTGGGGGCAAAAGCTGAAAGCCCTCGCAGAAGCTGCCCCAAACCCAAACCCAGGATCCGTGTTTTGATCCTCGGTTGGGCAACACATAAGATCAGTTTTCAGTTGTGCTTTGTTGCAGCTCCCAACGTGGCTGGGGGCAAATGTGAACGAGCTCGCTTGCGTAAACGAGCTCACCCATATGAAAGAATGTTGTGAAGGATCCCTTGGTGCTCCACTGTGAAGGGACGGGTTTGGACAGACCTACAGAGATCTCGTCGCTTCGCTGGATTGCATCACAGGCTGTGGGCAGCGCTGGCGCCTGGAGGATGGCCGATAGCTGAACGCGCCAGCGGGCCAGCGGAAACATGGGGTGTCCTATCGGTTGGAACCTCTTCGGTTGTGACTAAGGGAAACCCGAGGAAACTGACCGGTTTGGGTTCTCGACTTTTCACCCACTCACGAGTCATGGTCCAAGTCTAGACACCCTGACTTGAAGCTCGAGGGTTTTTGGAGGGTTTTTGACACCCGACCTCTTGACCTAGCCCGGTGGCGGGCTAGCACTAAAATGGATTGCACAGCTTTCGGGCCCCGAGCCGAAAAAGAGCGCGAGAGACGGGAAGCCTAGATACACGTATAGAACATGACTCTTGAACACACGGAGGGGGTCAGAGTGCATCATTGCGTATTCTACGTGCGACGATCATATTCTACTGTACCAACCGTTTTCGCTTGATTATCATATTCTGAGTGCCATTCAACATGAACGTGTCATTTTAAGTGCTAGTCCGCCGAGGCATAACCGTATTTCCCAAAGGTCAGCGTATTGCTTTCCGGCCGTTTGGGGGAATAAGCAATTGGTTCCTGTGGGTTCAAGCAAAGGTTCTGTGCCACGTCACATGATCGAAACCCACTGATAGGCTCATGTTGGGAGTCGGGTGGTCCGGGTCGGGGTTGTCAGGGGAACGTCCCTGGCACATGGAAACCACCAAATCCCAAAGAAAAGATGAACACGGTCCAGGAATTTCGGGAATTGATTTCCCTTGTTGATCCCTGATTCCAGTCACCCTGCCGGATTGACAGGGGGTGGAGGGGGGTGGGGGGCTGTTCCCTTTTCACGTGATATTCCATCTAAACCGGGGCACCCCCTCTGATTCAACCGTGGGTTTAATTCTGGGCCTGCATCAATGGACTCTGGATCTGAAGCAGGCCTGGGGCCCATCCGAATGCAAACAGCGGTCACACCTTACTTCTAAAACTGTTCCATCTCCAGAATTTTGACAAGGATAAGACTGGGGGAAGCAGGGAAGTACATGAGCTGGGATTTGTCTGAGTCTCCACGTTTGATGCCGAAGCCGAGTGAGTCGACTGCACAACTCCCAGGAGTCCTGGGCATGCCGGTCTGAGCTGACCTTAGTTGATCCAAGATCTGTCGACGAGGAATTTCCCCAAACCTGGCGGGCTTCCAGTTGTTGGTAGCTTGCCTTGAAAGACCACCCATGAGTGGGCTTCCTGGAAGGAATTTTCGTTGCAAGCGATGCTTGCAGGTTGAAATGTGGGTTTTCCTTACGCAGTGGTTCCAGGCAACTGTAGTATAGGTTGATTGAAGTACCCCACAACCCAAGCTAATTGCTCGGGCCCTCAGAATCGAGATTTCGTGCTTGCCGACATGTTGGTCCTGCAGTCCCACACCCCCATTCCAATTATTTAGGGCCTAGTATAGTGAGTAGCAAGCATGGAGCACATGGAACCCCAATTGGGCGCATCGTGAGGCAAGGCGCCGGACTCAGTGCTGCCCTCTGACACGCACTGCCGCTCCGAGTACCGAGTCTTTCAGAAGCTGAACCACGAGGTTTCTTGACTTCTGGGTTCCGGTCAGGAGGAAACGCGAGGGTTTGGGTTTGGCCTCAAAATTCTGGAAGCACAAAATCGGACGGGTTCCTTTTGAAACTGCCGCAAATTAGTACCCCAAGCTAAAAGACTCCTTGCTTTTCGCGTGGAGAATCACGTTGTGCGGGGAGGTCTGGAGAGGGCCCTTTTGACACGGACCGTGTGTGTGTGTGCGCGTGCCGAGTCCCTGATCTACCTAGGGACCAACCATATGCGGGGAGCGGTTGGGGCATGATTGAAGTCGCTGCCCAACGAAGACACTGCGTTCATACCATGATATCGCCTCAGACGCTCGGCCGACGTATCTGCTATGAGTGATGCTGAAAGCCTAATTATTTGGTCCCCACAGTTTTGGCCGCTGTGCGTGCTTCTTGCTCGGCTTGGACACTCAACTTCGCATTTAGAGGGAAGCCGTTTCGACTCGATTCGTGCACTGTTTGGCACTCGAGTTGCTGCACTCGACATGGCTGCACTCGATTGGAACAGTTCCTCTCCCCACGGAATTTCAAGTGTTCACGTGTGTGCGTATGGGCCTGGGCCTCCGCGCGCGTACGCGGAATGACTAGCTTCAGCTTAGTGGGTATTTCCCGCGGACGAATTCGTGTCGGTAAGTGCCTAAGATACAACGTTCTTCGGCTATCAATTGCTGACGTTTGGCAGTCTTAAGCAGCACGAATACATCCCTCTCACCAACATGGAACGTGACAGAGGATGTTTCAGAAGAGAATTGGCACCTGGGACACTTGCTGTGAAGGATTCCCTGGCATTTTTCAATAAAAAGCCCACCCCCAAAAATAATCTTGGAAGGGAGGGAAGGGGGCGGGGGGGGAATATCCCTAATAGACATTACCTTATACAGTTGCCCCCTGGCAGACGCAAGGGTGTTGGGGGGGGGGGTCCAGTTGGAACTGGGGATATGGGTTTGCCTCAGAAATAGGGGAACCCCACAAATGGTTGGGTGTCCTTTGGGTTTTTCGTTCAAACAGGCCAAAACATATACGCTTAACAAAAGACACCATTGGAGCAAACGTCCCACACCTCCCAGGTGCCAAATGCAGAGCATCCCACCACGCGCATCGACAAGGAGCAATTCGCGGATGCGCCCCTGATACTTTTGCGAAAACAGCTTAGAGGCAAGCAGAGTTCGGACCAGGAGTTGTTAATGGAGCCAGGCTTGGGGCTTTTTAGATTAGAGACCGGTTTGGGTCGCCTTTAGTAACTTTAGGGTTCGGACGTTACTTTGCAAACCCAAGGTGCTCGTTCAGCGTACGGAAGCGGAAAACAACTCGACACAAGGCAAGCTGCCTGTGCTAACAGGCTTTACCTTTTGCAAACTGCCCTATGTGGGGAAACATCGGGCGGTAGTAAAAAGTGTCGAACGCCTCCATTAAAATTAGGATGTTGACTTCGGGTGAATCCGGCGACGCCAGAGGACCCCACCAGTCAGAGCAGCCTGCTAGAATAGATGATTTCAGTACATACTAACGTGGGAACGGATGACGGTCCTCCGATTAACCCCAAGTCACCATAAACAACTGGTCAACTTTTGGTGGGAAGTGTGCACAGGTGCACAGGTGCACCCTGCCTCTCTCCTTTCAGGTAAAGTTCAGGAAACACCGAAGCCGTATTTGGACCAGCGGCCAGGAAAGGAATGTAGAATGTGTGCCCCACTACCATTTTTTGTTTGTCGCCTTGTTCCAATAGAATATCCAGATGTTCCACTGCTGCTTTGTTCTTTGGCTTTGCTTCTAAAGCTTAACGCTTCTAAGAGATGGATGATGTGGAAAGCTGCAGCAGGACAACCCTGTGTTGTGCAAGGAATCCAAAACGAAGCTCAACAGCCCAACTGGGGCCGCCCAGCTCGCTTTGAAACATCCGCATAGGCGTGCGTCGCTTTTGGAGCTCAAGACCTCCCCTATGGCATTTCGGTTTCATTTTGTCTTTGCTTGAAAGGACCCCAGGAACAAAGGATCCGTTTCCCAAGTTGTTCTATTGCAATCAGTTGATTTCTAGTCTTGCTGGCAGCTTACCGCAGCGACGAGAACGGGGAACTTCCCCGCTCCGTTTTTCGGGACTACCATAACTGTAAGAATAACCCGGTTTCTCACAGGGCTCATCCAGAAAGCGCGCTTTCATTTTGGCCGAATTTGGCGGTCCAAAACGGGCCTTGCGACTGAACAAGCTTTCTCAACAGGCTTCACTTTCACCCTTGCCCAAAGAAGTCTCCGACCCCCACACGTTTTAGGGATTTGAAATTGGCTTCTTGTCTATTGATCATGGTGTTATGCAGCGATGGTGGTGCTCAGGTGTCCTTTGCTTCTGCGTTAACTATGCTTCAGGCATGTGACCGGAACGAGCACCCCAGGCTCGCTGGGTCAGGGGGGTTCGCGGGACACCTAAATGACCATGTTTTGTGCAACGGCCGGAATCATCATTGAAGCATATTCGAACAGATGTTTGGCTGGCCCAGTCTCAGTTCAGCTCCTCACGAAGCTCCTTTGGTCCGCGCGCAGGAGCTGAAGTTTATCGTTGTCCGCCCTCCTGATCCTAACAACGGCTGAGGCCGAAGGGGAGCGAGTGCGCCTTCATTCTTTCTGTGGAAATCATGATGAGAAACAATGATGCAGATGGACCGTTCAAATGTTTGCTGATTCACGCAGAGGTGATATTATAAAAAATAATGATAATATACATATATGTATATATGCAAATACATACATTATATATATATATATTGAACCGAAAACAGACAAGACGTGCCGAGCTTCCGAACCGGAGTATGGCCCCTGAAGGAATCTTCGGGGCCCGGTACCCTTCCAACATGGAACCTCTGGGAAGCCACCGCGACCATCTCTCGCAAGTCCTCCATGGCTCAGACCCCGCGGCAAAAGGATTGGAACCTGTGCTCAAATAGCAAAGCACCCGGGCAACTGGAGGGTGGACAGTCTCGGTGAACAGGTGCGGATCTCCGCCCGTTTTCGGA
>CAUJNA010003461.1:1660103-1672603 GCA_963377175.1 Effrenium voratum | reverse complement strand
CCGGAATGAACGTCAAGATGCGGCCAACAAGCCGGAGGGATTCCTTTTCTTAGCCGCTATTTAGCTGTGTGTCTTTGGTTGGGGACACTCTCGGACCCCTCGCATATGGCATGATAAGCCAAGAGGTTGGGATTCCCAGAAGCTTCAACTTTCTCCCCGAAGCCGCCCGAGATACAGCTAAGTTTTGCTGGATTGCCGAAGTAGACTTAAAACCCAGGAGTTGCCCTTTTAGGGAAGCAGGACCATGGAACACTGCCTGACTTGGACTCTTTGCCCCCACCTTCTTTTCGACAGTGTGAGAATGACTGTTTATGGTTTTGCTTCTGGATGCTTAAAGTCCGTACAGTTTGGAGATGTCCCATGAGCCGAACGCATAGCCCGCCGGTTCACCAGGCGGGAGGTTTGGTCTCAAAATGTGTTGATTTGTCTATGGTTCATTTGGGAGAAATGGACATGGGCACTCACTAAATAATTATCCACACAAAACCAGTTGGCGAGCCCTATTTTTCCCATATCCTTGAGCGGAAGCGTCCGTAGTTTCGACCAGGGCTGTGCGTTTTGATGAGATGCAAGGTTCCTTCAGAACATTTTGAGACAACCCCGTCGTAATTCTGATGGCTCATCTCAGACGCTCCTTCAGCGCTCTCGTCGGCAGGTTCACCTCGCGCATCTCGGTGTGCAGCCTCTTCGCAGCTGCCCTGCGGAAGGCATCTCGGGACGGGTGCAAGCAGCCGAGGCCAAGAGTTTGTGGATGACCAAACCTCAAACTACCAAACACGTGTGTATATATGTAAATAGATATGTATGACATGTATCTAATACCATGATATGTCAATATCTAAGTGTTATATGTATACACGTGTGTATATATATATATACACAGACACAGACATAATGGACATACCAATTACATACGTTTGTACATACATGCACACGTGCATACATCCATAGAAAAGGGTCCAAGTCCAACCATGGCTATGATACTGTGGATTCCAATCAACTGGCAAACGCGTGAACTACAGGGCTGACATCTTCCCTCTTGCCGTTCGTTTCTGGCACCAACCGTAGGTAATCAGCGTCGAAGAGTGCATAGACGGGTACTTGGTCACCCAACTCAACATTGGGTGGGACTGGGAGCCTGGTGACATTCAGCAGGTCTACAGAGGGACATTGGACGACCTGGCAAGGGTACTTATTGAGAGCCATAGTCATAGGAAATGCTGATTCAGAGCCAAAACAAGAGAAGGCCATGGCCATTGATGGTCCTTGATGGCCCCCGAATATTGGTCACAAACAGTCACCATTTGGCTGCAATGGCTCCCCCCTATGACTCTGAATCAGTATATGATGTCCCAGGAAAGCTTCTTGAAGCCCTGGTTGGTTGAAACTCGGGAGGTGCCTCCTCCAGTCTGCACAGGATATTTGACAGGTTGCCTTGTGGAAGGCTTTTGGGGAATGTAAAGGCACCCGGTCCCTAGATCGTTTTGGATTTGACGGGATCCCTTCATTTGCCCAAAGAAAATTCTGACCAGTTGGGACCAGCCTTGCTTCAAAGCTGCCACGTGGCGCGCCAAAGCTCACCTTCGCATTGCTCTTACGGTGCCGGCCGTGTAAGCCGTGGTGAGTAACACTGGTGCCAGTGAAGGAGAAGGCTGTATACTCATATTGAGGCACAGTGTTTCTGAATGTGGAGCGCCCTCTAAATGGTTGGTGAGCATGAACTCTTTTTCGCTGGCTCACTAGGTCTTTGCTGCAGAAGATCGCAACAAGCGAGGAAAAGCCGTCGCTACCACCCAGCAAGCGTGGAAGTTCCGCACCTGAATCGTCGCGGACTATGTAGTTTTGTTTGTGTGTGTGTGTGTGATTTTCCTCTCTCTCTCTCTCGCTCTCTCTTTCTCGCTCTTTCTGACACAGGCAGGGGGGGGAGCCTTCACATCCGTCCAGGCCTTTTTGCCTCACACGGGCTCAACAGACTAATTATGCACAATGCGCCAGGTGTTTGATGCTTTGCCTTCACTTTTGCCATTCTTATTGAACAGTAAAAGCGTCTTCCTTGCAGAGGGCGTCTGCAGTTATGGTCCCTGTTGATCTTTGCACATCAAGGTTGTCTACCCCAAATCTTCAGTCTTCGAACCTGGCCGACGAGTCTTACCAGTCGCTTTTGGGCAAGTCCCCTATCGGTTTTGCAGATCATGTCCTGTGGGGCGATAAATTATTAAACTACCAACTGCTGTAGGGTTTTGTTCATCCACTTGTCGTATGCCGGAGACGTGTAGGTGGGAGATGCGAAGAAGCAGGAGCTGTTGAAGAAATACTTCACGCCGCCTGGATGGAGAGGGGAAGCAAAGGGAAAGGCTTGGGCGTAGTCCAAGATCAGGAACAAATTGGGCTGAACAGCTCTAAACGCCACCAAAAGCATGAAATTGCTGCAAGACAGATCTACCAGCTAGTTACTTGGGCTCCCGTTGTGTTGCAGGTGGCAGGTGTGGATCCCTTGCATGACCACTGCCCAAGCCAGTAATGAGGAAGTGGTTGAAACCCTGGTTGATAAATGTCCAACGCGGGTTTGATTCAATGTAGGCTTTTGCGGGGTCTTACTAGAACACTGGAAATGCACCCTTGGGTACCCCGTTTATTGAGGGTTGCGCTTGTCAAGCCCTCAAATTAACAGTGGGGTCCGCCAAGGGGCCCCTGATTCTAAACGCGTGGCTTGACCCTGGCGCATTTGTGTTCGGTCGTTCAACAATTCCAACTTGAAAACCAGCCTTGGCCTTTGGGGCCTTTTTCAACCATGGTGAGTTTGTTCACATTGAAGCGTCGCCAGATTGCCGATAGCACTCGTGTTGCCCATGCAGGCGGTGCGTGTTGGATGGCGCTTGCAACAGCTTGGTCGTATCAAATTGGGTCTAACGCCCACGTTTTGTGATCCCAAAGTCATATTTCCCCGAACCATATTATTGCACTAGCTTGGAATCTTGCAAGCAACCTGTCCATTGAGGAGTCAGCAGGTGGCCGATTGGGACAAAACCTCGCTAGGATGCAACTCAGTGCTTTCACAGGGAAACCATCCGAAAACTGGGGGGAAACTCAGAAATCCATTTTTGCCTATTAATTAACAGGGGAATAGTTTATGAGTGGCTTCTTTTTTTCGTCCTTGGCAAATCGTGCAGGGCATTTGTTTTTGTCTTCCTTTTGTTCATGCGAGCTCGCCGATCCGCGTAAAGCGGGCGATTTCAGCTTTGCTGCAGGTCCGCTACTTGAGAAGAGCAAAGCATCCCTGTCTTCAAGTTGTTTGAAACATGTTTGCCTCAAGAGAGATACTTCAGAAAACTTGATAATTCCACTATCTCCAATCTCACATCCCTTTCCGGCCCTTTCCCCTTTCCTGGCTGTTTCTTTGAATGCCACCAACAAAGGGTGTTGAGTTCTCATAAAGTCTTGGCGGTCTCCGGCCATACACTTTTGGACGGTTTGTGTTGAGATCCCGCTAATGTATACACATTTAGCAAGGAATCGAGGAGCCCCTACGACTTGGCAGAGCTTTGTGAGCTCAGGTTTTTTCTTGATCTCCATTTTGCAACACGAGGCTCTGTGGCGATGACACGCCCATGGTGCGGCGACAGGCATGGAGTGGCATGATTGACGCTCAGGTGCCGGAGACTTCAACCCACTTGCAGCATGCAAATTCTAACTGGCCATTTCAGTGGTTGGCTTTGCTACCGAGTTTCATGCGGATGAACGAGGGGTCTGATTGAACCTGAACAACCATGCTGGTAGAACCAAACATCCATGAATTTTGGGCGCTGCGCATCTCATTGCTCTTGTCCCAAGAAATCAGCCATGGGGTTTCAAAAATGAAGGCCCGCACGATCTCGCGGGTTCGGTGCTTTTTTGTTCACCCGGAAACAAAAAAGCCTGTTCCCTTTGAAGCATGGCTATGTCCATCTCACTAGCCCAAGCCGACCCATCCGGACTTGTGACGCTGTGTTTGACCCCTTGCACACACAAACTTGTGGTTTGTGCCGCGCAGCCTTCTTTCGAGAAGACTTTCCTTGTGGAAAGGGGGACATTGTGCACCAGGACATGTTTCTCTGGGTTCTTACTGCAAACACACGCCAAGCGCAAGCATGGAAACCAGAGGGTCTTCAAATTCCCAAGTTGCATGTGTGCGTTCCATTTCTAAGAAGTAACAGGCTCCAGGAAGTTCGGCAATGACCCGCCAAAAAGCCGTGAGGTTGGCGAGTTTCTTGGAGAGGCTCCCGGAATTCCGGGTCCTTTGCCTCACTCAGTGCCAGGATGCTAAGCTGAAACTTGTTGGGAAGATTATCTTAGTGCACAAACAGTTTGGACCGTTTCTGGCAAATTCACTCAGGATTTGAGTTGGGTATGCTTTTGGTCGGACACAAGTTGTTCTTGCCGAGACTTCTCATGGGATCCACGGGATAGGCTTCAATGACACGAACTGGGAGCTTCCTGCAAGAGGTAAGCTCAAGGGCCCAACCACAGCCCAAATTCACGACGGATACGTGAAGATGTGGTTGGGCCTAAGGTGACATTTCGGCGCAGTGCGACGAGATGGGTTTGTTCCCTCCCGCATGAAATATCGGAATGCACTCCACTAGTTGCGACCTCACCGAACGGGGGCAAAACGAGCTCGAGCCCAATGATGAAGGTCCCTACGAAATTTCTGAATGGGTTATCCATTCGAACCATCCGGTGTTGCCCAAAACTGCAGCAAGGAAGGCTGGTTCTAAATCTAGTGTTCATGGGCTATGTCTGGGCAAATTCGAACCAGTTACATTTGCCCAATATGATTGGAAATTGGTAGCCTACGGCGCAACACCTAGGGTGCCAAAGACCTCCCAACTAGGGAACAACTATTTGGGGGTTGTCCTGGCTGAAATGTCGCAATCAGGGCTCCTTTTCGATCAATGGAAGGATTAGCAAAGCAACCCTCGTTTTGTGCAGGGTTTCTGCACTTGTTATGGGTTCACGTTATTGTCCTCAAGGAGGACCCCTGTAAAAGCGTTTTGCATTTCTTTTGAGTCTCTGTGTTTTCCAGGGGTTAACCCTCGGAACAACACGGTACTTTGGCTTATCCTCGCTTCCGCCTGGCTCCAGCGTAATCCGCAGCTACAACTAGAACCCATAGAAAACCCACAGCAACACCAGGGGATTTCACAGGCCCAGCTGCCCGGTGGTACCCTTGTTTCCTGTTTTCAAAGTTGGGTTCTTGTCAAAATGAGGTGGTGCGTCTCTTCTTTTTTCCCATGAGCAGTGGGCAAGCCAGTAGGATGCCCTTCTGGAGGAAGTCTGACACTTGCATAGCCTGACTTTCAGAAACTCTGCCAGTCAGATTCAAGGTAAACCTGACTGTGATGAGCCCCAAAATTTACAAATGTGCGGAAGTCGGGTGAAGTAGCCGATTGAAGCCTGCTCCACATCGGACCGGGGCAGCACGGCTCCCCAGAGCACGCGGGCCAGGGCATGTAAACCGCATTCATCCCAAGGGATTTGCAGCTCCCCCTAAACCCGATTCAAACATTTTGGTGTCCTTCGCCAACCCAAAAACAGGCACAAAAAAACACAGCCACCAGTTGCAGAAGGAAACCACCCATTTTTGAGTTGGTTCTGGTGCACCCCCATTGGTTGGTACTTGGGAAATCGACTACCAAACACCCACATACAATGCCGATCTAGTCGTTTAGTTTGGGGCTCCCCTTACTTTATGTTGCTTTTTTAGGGTGCCCCTTTGTTGTGTCTCTTTAGCTCGTTTGTATTGTTCTGGTATACGTTTAGTCCTTGTTTTTTTCGGGGTCGGTTTTCTTTCGGTGCGGGCCTGCAAACACTCGCTATCATACCAGGGCTTGGGAACTTGTGGCTTTAGGAGGGGTTGGGGGGTTCCTTTGAAGTCCTTTGTCCCATGGCCACTGGAGATCCGCATGTTCTGAGGTTGGAAGGGGCTGGCCATACACACCTGCTTCTTTGCTTCCAGTTGAGCCTCATCAAAAGGACTGCTTGGCTGTGTTCATGCTGGCTGCCTTTCAGTATTATCCCTAGGGCTATCGTTATGTCATTGGCAAACTCATACTCAAAGCACTACCCTTTTTTGTGGCAAGGGGGAAGGGTACTTGGACCACCACCCCAGGTAGTACATGGCTAGTATCTGTCCAAACAGCTCTGATAAGTAGGGTTTAACCTGTAACGTCTAACCCTGCAGCCTTTGTCCACTGAACCTCGTCCCTAAGCCTAAGACATAACCCCGTTGGCCTGCCAGCCGAGGAGTGTATGGCGGGCAAGGTGCTCCTCCTGCGCAGGTTTTCCAGATTTGCCTATGGCCTGTTTAGGGTTCGGGACATGGGGGGCTCACTAGAAGTCCCACAAGCATCCAGACGGGAGGAACCCTAAATTTCCCATGTGCCTTTGGGGAAGCAAATCATTTTGACCGTGGCTCAAATGAGTGATTGAGACGAAGTCGACTTCGTCGCGCTGGAAAGTGAAAAGTGAGTGATTCCTTTTGGGCACTTTCAATGACGATTCAGAAGCGCTCCCGAACAGCCAGTGTTTGCGACCCTTAAACCTCTCTGTGTGACTAATCCCTGGAGCGTTTGATCAGTGTTGCAGGAGCGCGCAGCGAAAACACGTAACAACATATCATTGGAGGTGCCTATCTTTGAAAACACCCTAACCGGTTTTGGGAGAAGTAGAGGGATCCCCTCACACCAAAGCTACCTTTTCAGGCGGGTTTCAAGGGAAACCAACCGAAAATCTAGGACGAACCCAGTTGACAAGAATGATTGACGATCATTGCCATCACAGCTTTTCTTTGTCACTCCCTCGGCCCTGCTCCTGGGGGTTGTCAACGTCAGTCGACTTTTTGCCGACCCTCTCATTGCTGGACTTGGCTTACCTTTGTAACCTTTTCAGTTACATGTGTTCATGCTGGGCTCACTATTGTAAGTATCTCATATTTGAGTTTGTTGGGTCTCGTTTCAAAAGGCACCAACGAACACTGGTGTCTATGGGGGTCAAAGGGATGTCCACAAATGGATGGCCCCCCCAAAAAAACAGCCAAACGGGGTCAAAAAGAAAGCCACGTTTGATCAACTCCCGTTGGTTTCTGTTGCTTTTAGGGCCAGGTGGGTCGCCTTCGTGAGATGAAGAGAGGTTGCTTCATTGCAAGCCGCACGGCCGAGCCATTTATTTATCAGGGCAAAAGCTCGCCCATGAAGGTGTCCATTCAACCAAACGACTCGCCGCTTTTCATTGGGTCCTTTGCGCATGTGAGAGCCAGAGCCAACAACCCTGACATGTGCCTTTCAAATCATGGAACGCGCGTGTTCGGGCGCTACCCAAGTTGCTCTTTGCCAATGGCTACGCTGCAAGCCACGGTATATGGTCATTTCAATACGGGCGAAGGGTACCCTGTACAAAGCGTGGCCGATGCGGCCGATGCGTCACTACCGGAACTTAGACCATCCGCTGGCCCCCCAACTTTCCATCCTCCGACAGCCGACGGATGGGCACTTGCGATGGCCGATGAGGAAAAACTCAGGCGCCGGGTGTCAGTCGGGCAGGTTGGCATGGGTGAGATCCAGAAAGTGTTTGTTGACCCCTTCCTGGTTTTCTTGCATGTTTTTGGACCAACTCTGTTTCCGGAATAGTGTAAGGAAGGACACACGTGGAGGGCCCCCACGTCAATTTGGAATTCTAGATTCTAGATTGCCTCGAAGAAATTTACCGGGGCCCCTAAAAGTGTAGGGTTCCTGGAATCGGTTGGTCACAACCGAGAAGATCTGCAAAGACATGGGAGTTTCTCAAAGTAGTGAACCCTCCTTTCAAACCAACCAAACAACGGGGGGCCACGCACCTTGCTTGCCTTTCCAGTCGCAGGGCTTGAAATACTCCCTTGCGAGACCTTTACACAGGACGAACCCAGCCCCCCCCCCACTCCTGGTTTGGGGCTGCCCTCGGGTCACAGGATTGTCACATGGCTAGTATGCTGCGCCTGCGCTCGACGTGGAACAAGAGTGAGTCTGCATGTGTTTTTTCTTGTTTTGTTTTGTTTTCTTTCTTCTTGTTCCGGAAATTGAATGAATCTCAGATCCCTCCCAGATCAGGATGTGCTGGCCGAATCTTTTATATTCTTTCTGAGTGAGCAAAATTAAGAAGAAGGACAATAGGGTGCCCTTACTTGATATTCCACGTGTTTCGCTTCCAAACTGTCCCAATCGCATTCTCACCTTACACCACCCTTCAAGCAGGTTCATGTGACTTCCTCTTCAACGTGCCAGGCCTAGCTTCAACAGCCCGAATCAGAAACTTGCCGCATACCAGCTAGTTCCAAGGGTGCCTTTCGCAATCCCTTTTCACAAGGCCATGGGCACCTGAAGAAACATAGAGATCTGGGAGCTCGGCCTTGCAGCCCGCGTTGTCAGGCAATCGTTGCCTTTGGGAGATCTGGCGGCAAAGGGTCAGCTTTGTTTCCCGAGATGTGGGCCATGGGCTTTTCCAATCGGCAACATGGGTTGTCTGGGGTGGTTTTCTTTTGTTTTCCTTTTCAAGCAACATGTTCTTTGGCGGTATCCAGTTTTCCAGCGGACTTTGATTTGTTTGAAGCAAAACCCATGGGGTGGTCAACCAGTTCCGGGTCATCAGAGTCAGAGCTGGGTTCGCCCCATAGGTGCCCTGAGCGCGGCTGGCCGCGCTGTGGCAGGTGCGAACCAACCGGTGTCATTTCCTTTTTTGCGACTTTGTTCGGGAGTGGCTAGGTTTTGGGGCTTTGGGGCTTTGGAGTTTCGGGGTGTTGGGGTTTTGAGTTTTGTTTTTGTTTATCCTTTTGGTATCAACAACCACAGTGTATTTTACCCTTCGTCCAGCAGATTTTCCGTTGGTGATACCGTTGTGAGGCTCTCATTGGATTTTACTAGGGCGGGGACATGCAGGGTCTCAGGGCTTCAGTTTGAAGTCAACAACCTCAGAAAGCGTGGCTCTTTTCTCAAGGAGATCCACTGGAGGTCTAAGTGCCCACTTTTGACAGCTGCCGCGCAATGCAAAGGGCGAAGGCCGAAGGGAAGCCACTCATTTTGAGGGTCCTGTATAAAGAGAAACAAGCTGATGTGCGCTGGCGTGCGGTAGATCAGGTGGCGCGGCCAATGGATTGCAAACCGAGAAGGCAGCATTGCAGGAGGCGCGGGCTGGATGTCTCTCTCAAACTAGGGGTCCCCTAGAATGGCTGGTGTCCTTTTGGTTTCCCTTAAAGACCAACGGGAAAGTGGCTCACGTTGAGACACATCCGGCTGCTGTGAGCGGGGATATGAGATTCTAGACGTAATTTTGGGATCACGGACAAACCACCAATGACCTACCCGAAAAAGGGCCCGGGTGTGTGGGTCGATTTCTGCCTTGAGCCACGCACTTGAGGGTTCAAGCGACTTGTTCACAAAGGCCACATGTCTTAGCTGGTGTTAGCCCATGTTTCAATACATGCTTTCATTTCGCACCGATCAGGTTTCCTAAGATTGAAGCCTTTCAGCTTCCGCCTCACATTTCAGTGTGGCCTTAACAAGCGTAATTACCCGTGAGACCAGGTCGTTTTCATGGCGGGTTTTCCTCCAAGCCACATCCCAAAAGAGCGTGATTTTTTCAGCTCCCACCTAAAACTGACTCACTACTGGTGGACCCCATGTTACTTTACAACTTGGCCGCAAACACATCTATCTTCAGATTCTCTTTCATGTTGAGTCTACAGTCTACCCAACAATATAAGTTCATTTGAAGGAGACCAAGGGAACTGTGCCATCGACTTTCACCACGTTGCAAAGCTCGTTGTTTCTTTTGTTGACACTTCCCCTTCCGCCAGTATGCTTTTGCTCCTGTTGAAACCATTCCCTTTACGTACCCACACAAATAAGATAATGGGTCATTGGGTATTGTGGGACTGTGCCATCAACATGTCGGTTCATTCAGGGATTATGTCATCTATTTGTTGAAACATTCTAGGTAAATATATTTTACAGAAAACTAAGACACCACATGGATGATTAAACAACCATCTAGTAGTAAGGCTAGGACAAGGATACTTTGGGGAAACATCAAATAAGTTTCGGACTTGCGACATCCACTTTAGGATGAGTGGCCGGGACAAGGACACTCCGTAAAACCATCGATGTACTCTGCAAAACCATCGACGTACTCTGCAAAACCATCGATGTGGGAAAGCCATCCAAGGGGATGATTCAACCAATGGCAAAAGGGAGTTGATCATGGGGTATTGTGGGACGCCAATCACCAGCATGGTAATTTTGGGACTCGCGCCGTCTAGGAATATGTTGGTCATGGGAAGAAAGAAAACAAACCCACGCCATCTTGTCATCCTTTGGCATCGAGGCAGAGGCGCGGTGCGCTGCTCTCGGGGAGAAGCTCCGCGTTTGTGGGGAAGCGCCCGGGGCTCGGCCCTGGCGGGAAGGGCGTCGGAAGTTTGGTTTGGTCTGGTTTGCCAGGGCTTGCCTGAGTTTTATCGGGTTTTAGCCGGATTGGCAGGGCTTTACGTTTGCCGTCTTTTCTGGATTTCTCGGGCTGCACCGGGTTTTACGTCTCTTTGTTTTGCTATTTTGTAGTAACAGGTATTATATTGCACCCTAATCCACTAATCAGAGAGAAGAAGCTGAAGGCCGAAGCTGTGAACATGTTCTTCGACAAGGATCCAACTCAGGCGGTGGTCGACCGTCAGGCCGCTACGGCAGTGCTGCTCGGCCGGCAAGGTTCTTGATCGATTGCAGCCTGCGGAGTGGAAGACGTAGCGCAGCGCCTTTGTTCTGTGTGTCTCCGCTTGCTGAGCGTCTCACGCGTCCAGTCACGGACTCCAGTCGCTGCCGGTTGTCCACCCCTTGCCGGCAAGAACGACGGGGAGCCGTGGAACGCGACATCGCACAGTAACTGAGTTGGCATGAAGAGGTGTGCTTATGCATTTTGCGCACACAATCATGTGCAAGAACATCACGGACGCACAGCACTGAATGGTCCCTGACACGTGCTGCTGATTTGTCTACAAAAGGTGTTCGTTCGTGTGAATGTGACCTGGTCATTGCCCAATGCTTCCGTCGGCAAGTCATTTGCTTCAGGTTGCCTACGGTACAAAGCAAAAGCCAGTCCCGATGCCACACAGTCTGTTAGGTAGCCTTGGACTGCAAGAATTGTGGTCCGAGGTTCAGTGGGATGACCCAGCACTGAATGGGTCACGTAGACTTGAAGGCAGAAAATGTCATCAATGTCCCAGAAAGGGCACACGCCTTCTTTTGGACTGCCTGGTGAATTTATAGAAAGTTTCCTAACAGGAATTGAACCTCACAAACCCGGTCGATTTCACAGTTCCTTCTAACTTACCCTGAAAGCAGATTGGGGGAGAGTGAATGCTCCTCTTGTCGCAAACACTGGGATGACCACAACAATGTGTTGCTTAATGTCTTTCAAGGGGCATCCACAATCACTTTAGGACCCGAGACATAGTCCTGCAAGTAGGATGTCACCTGCCTGCTTTCTCTTGACCCCCGTCAAGTGAATCCACAACTTCAACCCGGGTTGCTTGGATTGATCCTTCTTCATCTCTGTTCCACACCTACCCCCCCCAGCAGCTTGCCCCAAACCCCACCCCCCCACCCCCCCCACGGCCCCACCCCCCCCACCCCCCCTCCACCCCCCCCACCCCCCCCACCCACCCAACCCACCCAACCCAGCCAACCCACCCAACCCCTCAACCCACCCCTCCCCCACTGCGCCAAGGCTCGAGTCCCTGCGCCCGCGCCTCAAGGCCTGCGGCGCGGAGGCGCACGCCGCCCGCGCCGCTGCGGAGGAGCTGCAGCAGGCAAGCCGCGCGCCGCCTTTGCCGGTTTTGCCAAACTTTCCACCTTTGCTGTTCCAGGGTTGCTGCCAGCTTGGATTTGAAACACGATCAATCTCCATGGGTGCCAAACCTTGGTGTTGTTGAGGTGGTTGGTTTCCAATCCCAAACTCACTATGAACGTTGCTGGTTGTCCAGGTTGAGGAAACAGTCTCATAAGCAAGCACTGCACAATGCACTTCTTCGTAGCGCGTAGTCCTTCATCTGCAACTGCACATGCTGTCCCATATGAGCTGGCAAACACAAATGAGCACTCCCAAGGATAGGTCCTCACATTTGCACCAGATGATTTCCTACACTCATCACGCACAAGATCCAGCCGGTGATACCTAAAACGCGCTGGGCCCCGGCAGATTCAGTTGGAACCCAGAAAAGGGCTCCATTTAAATCCGAAGGATCTTGTTTGTCAGGGTGTTTGCAGTTCCAGGTCAACCCTTGATTTCCAGGTCCTTTGGGCAGTTGAGCTTCGCTTGATTGAAGCCAAGCACATGACTCGCCAGCCCATCTTCAGCCAGAAGAAGAGAGCAGAGCTCAGTCGAATTCCATCGCCTATCCACCGCAACGATGTTTCAAAGAGAGGCATTGTAAAACACTGGCAAGA
>CAUJNA010003461.1:1485103-1655103 GCA_963377175.1 Effrenium voratum | reverse complement strand
TGAGGGAAATTTAGCAGGAGAGGTCATGGCTCTTCGGGACTACAAGTGACAAGAAGTGGCTCACTGGTGGATAGTCTCATGTTCACTCCGTACTGGGGTCACTGGCAGCCGCTCATAGCCACTTGCTCAGGGACAGTGGCTGCCCTTGCAGACACTAGCCGGGAGAGCACCGTTTGCGCTCGTGCCACTCAACTAGAGTCGCCTGATGCATCAAGTCTGGGGTCTCCCCAGAAAAACATGCTTCATGTTTTGAGGTTGATGAAATTGAATTGTCCCAGAGTTGCGCCAGGAAGCTGCAAACATTGCTTAACACGCCTAGTGGGTCCAGGGCACCCGGTGCCAAAAGTTGAAGGGCACAGAGTCGAGAGAGAGCGAGAAGGCAAGAGGAACCAAAGGTCGACCTGCAAAAGCAGCCCCAGCACAAGCCCCGACGCTCAGTAAGTGCTCCCTTGTGAGGGCACGGCGCGTAGTTGATTTCCTTCATATCGCAAGCAAACCATCCACAATCCCAGGTCAAATCCAGCGTCCTTGCTTCGTGTTCAATTTCTATTAAGGCTTGGTGACTCGATTGCCCACTTGCGCCTTGGGGATCTACATTGTCAACCCCTCACTCATAAATTTGGCAGATTTCTCGGCTTGTTCCCTCAATGAAGAAATCCCTCCAAGATGGGATGCCCCCCTAATAATCACCCGGTTGATTAGTGCTGGATTCCCATTATCGGTTTGGGGTTTCACTTGGCTTGACCAGCGGAGTCTTCCAGGACAAGCCACCCAGCGCTGTTCGCTTCGACGAGGCGCGGATGGGATGGTAAGAGCTGTGGTGTGAAGTTTGCGCTTTCTGGGTAACGGGTGTTGAGGTAAAAGCTGTTAGTGTGCACTGCGTTGATAGGGGAGGCTTGTTGGATTTCTTGTGAATTCTGTTTTATTGGGGGCGGGTAAGGTAAGATTGGGCTTGGATTGGACCGTCTCGTTCGCACAAATTCTTCCAGCGAGCTTGCCAGTGTGTCAGGCGAGCCTACTGAAGATCCTCGACTTGCTGATGCCTCTATGTTGGGTGAATTGCAGTTGCACAATTTGCGGCGATGTGTTTGGTCTAGTCAAGTGTGTCTCTTTTAGCCTTTGCCGTTTTGGCTTTTGCTGCTTTTGGCATTTGCTTCTCTTTTTTTCCGGCTTTTGGCATTTGGTCTTCTTTGCGGTGTTGGGCCTGTGTCTCTTGCATCCAAACCCTTCACTCGCCCCAAATCAGCCCCGATAACCAACACAACGCGACCCTTAACCCACACTGATAAAGCCCACACACACACACACAAACTCTAAATCTACCTAAACGAATCCCACCCCCAAACGTTTGCTGGGCTTGATGTAGGGTTTTGGGAAGGTGCTGGGCTTAGGGTTGGGTTGGTTTGGCCTTGGTTTGTTGTTTTGGGCTTGGGAGGCTTGATGTACCGCGGGTTTAAGGTTAGCTGCTTGCTGGCTTGCTTACGGCTGGACAGGGGTTGATTTCGGAGTAGTTTAGAAGGGCTTCACAGCGGGTATGAGAGGCTTGGCTTGGCTTGGGCTTAGGATGGGTTTGGTGGGTGTTGGGTTTGCGTGGATTGGTTCGTTGGTGTTGGCTCGGTGTTTGCTTTAGGGTTATTTGGTTTCAGGTTGGTTTAAGGGAGGCTAGGGGTTGGCCTTGGGTGGGACGTGACTACCCCAAAATCACTTAAACCCACCCCAAGAACCAGCCCAAAACCACCCATTCAGGCTGCCAAGCCAGGACCATGCACAGAAATCGCATTTGACATACGCCATTCTGGCCCAACATTTGAAAGGAATAAAACTCAGATGAGTCTTCATAAACGTGGTCGACCCCCTTTTTGGTTGGTATTTAAAGGGAAACCAATCCTGTGGGCGGTACCCTCACTGGATGAGGCTTAAAACACAAGCACTCACCAAGATCTGCAGAAATCACTTTGAGGGCGTCTCAAAATAGGTGCGGCTGCCCTCTTCGTTCTTGGGTGGACTGCTTGTGTACCGGGCTTTGATTTCCGTGGCAACCAAACAGATATTGTTTGTTCCACCAAACCAGCCCAACAAAAAGAGGAAGCCCGCCAGTTTTCAAAGATGCGTTTCAATAGGGACCCCTTCAAAAGTGCTTGGCGGACATGAATCCCTACCTCACTGATGTCCACCCGGGCTAAATCCAAATCGAGCCAAGCGCCAGAAGACGGACTGGCCTCGCTGTCAGCGGATGTTGGTGGACGACGCGCGGGGGGAAGGGCTTCCGCGGGGCAGGATGGGGTTTGGTGTTTGGACCAAACAACTCTCCAATGTAGTTTGGTGGGGTTTGGTAGGGTTTGAGCTATTTTTTGGGAAGACCATGTTGGTGGTTCGGACTCTTCGGTGGCTGAGGAGGTTGGTTCGTGAGATGTTGGAACAAGTCTCTTGGGTGAAACTGTTGTTTTTGGGCCTGGTGCAAGCCGTCATCCAGTGTCAGTATCACCAATAACATCCCGAAGGGTCGAGTATGCATGAAGCGGAATTTCAGCTCCCAATTTGCCCAGACGGTGGTGCCATGGAGGAGGCGCCAGGAGGGTTAGGAGAAGGATGGTGGCGCCAAGGGTGGGGAATGTACTCTGGTACATCTCCAATCACCCGTCCATCAATCGCTCAGACAGCAGTGTGAAGTATGGCTTCAGGACTTGTGTCATCGGCATCCCTGGAGAGCGGATTGTTGCCACCTACAACAAGGCAATCGGCAATAGTCTCTGAGATTGTCACCAACAGCTAGTGCGCCAAAGCATTGTTGGGCGAGGCATGTTCCCATTGCAATTTTTGTTAAAGCATCCCTTTGGAACTGCGGCAGATGGGTGAGTTGTCCAATGCAATAGTGTGTTCACCTTTTGGGGAAAGCAACCATTCTCAGAGCTGGGGGTTGGACAATTTCGGGAATCCCCGTGTCCAGGCCTTCCAAGGGGTCCAACAGCGGCCCACGGCATCAGAGCAATGGAGCCTTGAGCTCAACACGCCTCACCTCTCCCAGATCTCCTCGTATTTCCCCCGACTCTGTTTCTTTGAGCATCACCTGTTGGGCCACTTCAGATTTCCTTTTGGATCCTTGCGGATGTGATTTCCAAAGGGGAAGTAGAGCGAGTCCTGTGGCAATCAAATTCCTTGAATGGGGCTTTCTGCAGGGGAAGGTGGTTCGGAGGCGGCCTGAAGGCGCTTACTTGGAGTTTCTTCGGTTTAGAGACGAGATCCAAATCCACAGTTGTACAGCGGCATTTCTATTTTTGTTTGGTGGGTTTCCGACTAAAGATTCTCAATCATAAGAAAGGTTTATTTTTCCCATCAGGGTGCTGGGGGTAAAACAAACAAGCGGTTCCATCACCAGGTTCATTCATCGGGGTGGGAATGCAGACTTGTCGCCAACGCAACTTTCGGCAGGGTGAAGGCATGTGTGCCATGCAGAAATCAATCAGCCTCGCGCAGGAAGAATACTGAGCCTAGAGCCTGGCTGTTCTTGGCATGTTGGATCGCATATTGCACATTTGTTTGTGTTGCTTTCTGCCCATATTGGATTGGAGCACGGTGAGCAAAATTTGGCTTGGATGGATTCAGTAGCAGTTGGCAACTAAAACCCAATCATCCAAGGTTGGTGGTCGGGGTATCACCCCAAAATACACCTCCGCCTGACTTGTTCTGCTTATTGTGTGTGTGTGTGTGTTGCATGGCGAGTTTTGCGACGACAAAACAAATCACTTCAGCGCCCAAGAGGCTCTACTGCCTGGTTTTATACTCTAGGGTCTGCAATTGGCAAGGGCCGAAAAGGCCTTGATGGCCATATGGTAGAAGCGAAAGTCAGTGGTTTGATCAGTATTTTGTTTTGGCGCGCCCGTCCAGGAACAAAATCAGGCCCTGGGCCGATTGAAATGGAATGCCTCGAGTTGCGCACCCAACCAAAGCCCTCCATCAGACGACCCATTTTCAAGGCGAACACTGCAAAGGCTCCAAAAGGCAAGCTACTTACTCAACTGGGTGGACATTTTGGTTCAATCATCCCCTTTACAGAAGTAGACTCGTGCCAGCTACTTTCACCCTTGCATTTTTGCGTTTTGTTTCCAGGTTCAAACTGTCAATCCCATGAGTCCCCCCTGTACACGTGGGTTTTCCTGGACGGAGCCAGGGCTTCAAAAGCTCGGTGCTGTCCTTTGACACCCAGCAGCTGGATCAGGTTGGGTTGAAGAGCCCGCCCGAAGACCCGAAGCTCGAGTTGGTCGCTCCCTTGAATCCAGGGTTTACCTTGAACAGGAGTCACTAGTCAAAGAAAGGCTGCCCGTTTTCTCCCAGCATGGAAAGGTTGGGCCGGGATACTCAAAGGGATGGTGGCCTAGGTGTCACTTGCAAGTCAGTTTGGCTGAGCGTTGGCAGATTCCAGCCTGGCTTCAGTTTAGTCCCTTTTCATGAACCAGTGCCTCCATTCCCCACCCAGGGTACAAGGGGCATGCAATGTCTGGGGGCAAACGATCGTTGCTTCGCCGGTGGGTTCCGGGTGGTTCCAGGTGCCATCGGTGCCCAACTTCGTGGCCAAGGCGCGCTGTGCGGAGCCACAAGCCGCAGTCTTGACGGCTTGATCTGACAAGGCTCAATCCCCACTTCTGGTTGGTGGATTGAGTGGTTGGTTGAGTGGCTTGGTCCGTTCGTTGGTTGGTTGGTCGGTTGGTGAGTGGGGTGGAGGGGTGGGTTGTTTGGTTGGTGGGTTGGTGGACTCCCTTTACGACTTGCTCAGGCATGGGGTACTAGCCCCATCAACAAGAAAGTCTCGAAAGGGGGTTAGTTCATCTACTAGTTCCTGGGCCAAGGAAGTTTTTGTTGCATGGGGTTGAACCCCATGCCTTGCAGGTCCTCCGCCAAAATTTGGTGGACCTTGGGGTAGGACAGGCCTGAACAAGTATTCAAAGAATCGGACCGCATCTAGCCGCCCTCCCTTTGCAAGTTCTTGGGCCCAGGAGTCGCCAAAGCGATGATTCTTTAATGGGAAATACTTACCCTCCAACATGTCTGGTGGATGTAATTAAATCCCCATTAACATGATATCCACTAACAACGCCAATTGAGATCAATACCCCGCGAGTCCGCCAATTTCGTCGAACCTCTGCCAGGCCTATCTGGGCTTGGGCACTGCAGGCGCGGAATGAAGCTTGTGCAGTGGGTCCCCATCTGCAGTTCGTTTTCAACCTGGGACTCCCCAATTGTTTCCCCAGTTTCCCTTTGGCTTCGCTTGGAAGCAACCCAAAGCAAAGCGCAACATGTTTGTGGGAGGGACCAAACGTTGACCTAGGCGGGGTCCAGATATCCTCAGCTTCCAGAATTGATCTTCAACGTACCCACAGGTGCCATGTTAGTGGGTCGGAGGGTACACTTTGAAACATCCAAATATGATGGTAGAACAACTGGATTGCCTAGGTTGAGGACTGAGCATTGACCAGTGATGTGCTGCGTTTCAGAGACCTGCCATGTGGGCTAAGTCGGTTGTGGACCCAGAGATTTGAGACAACCAGGGTTCCTGTGAAGGAAAATATGACCATGCCCATGGCCTGCAGGAGAATCCAAAGATCTCATGTCCAGTTGGGCGTCCCTAGGCCCAAGGCCTTCTGAACGGGTGCGGGAGGTCCTTCCGGAACACATGCCGATTGGCAGCGGCGTGCCCAAAGTTCGGCTCCTTTCCAGGAGGCGTCCAACCTTTCACCTTTTTGGGGTGTGGAGTTCCCTTCCAGGATTTAACTGTGTGCCTAGAAGTACGATTGGCATTTTGGCGACCCAACATATTCCCTGGAACACCCTCATATGTTCTTAAATGGAGACCCCTAACAGCCGTAACCATGGGTTGTTTCCTTTGGCTTGCCTTAAAATATGGAAAGAGGGTCCACCATGTTGAGAACCACCCACATTTGCCGGGCAGACCCCCGGACTTCAGGCCGGGGTTGTCAAGTGATCCTCAGGTGTGCGACACGTGTCGCACATGTGAGCATCGAATACGTATGGTAGTCTTCTATTCTGTTTGGGGCTGACATGGGAGAACAATCCGAATTTCCGACAAGAACTAAGTGGAATAATCCACCTGCGTGGCCTGCGCGGTGTGCTTTCTGGGATACAAGTGAGTTTGCCCAGCACATGCCCCACAAGTCGCATTCTCCGACAAACAGCCTAATTTTGGGTCACACAAAAGGAACACCCACAAACATACTGTACAGGAAACTCGCCTTTGCAAAAGGATAGTCCTGCAAATGGGGGCGGGGGGGGGGCTGGGCAACAAACTGGGTTTGTTGGGCGAAATTGACATGTTATTTTCTGGAACCCAGTCGGGCTGCAGCAGGGTATGTGTCAAGACTTTGAAGAATGTGTGGGGGTTCTTCTCGTGGATCCAGGCAGGAAAGGGTACCCTCAACAGAGCAGAACCACACACCTACACACACACACAAATGGCTATGCAAGTCAATAAGGAACGGAACAACCTTCTAAGCGGTTCGTGGCCACCTAAATGCTGCCCACCATAGGGTCTTCAATTTGAAATTGCCCACATTACACACAGACACACCACTGGGACGTCCAAGTCACATCTGGCCGCGTCGCGGTCCAGGCGGCGACCCCACGGCCAGCGCGAGCACGGTGCCCGCAGCGCGCCCGCTCCTGCGCCGCAGCGCAACGGCGCCGGGCCGAGGGGTGCCGGGGCTAAACCGCCTGGAAGCCCTTTCAGGACAAGTGATACTGTGGATGGACGAAATCCTGCACCACTTGGAAACCATGGGAAACCATTGTTTGTTGGTATTGTGCAGGATTTCGTCCATCCACAGTAAGTATACCTAACTCTCTTGTGGATGGTTTGTCAGGGGTCCTGATGACTGATCAGATGTCCTTTTCTTGGTGTGGTTTGAATGCCATCTCGCTTCCATCTCACAGGTCGCTCCGATGGTGTAGTTTACAGAGGAAGTGAACTTGAAAGGACCAAAGGGGAACTGGAGAACTACCCACTTTCTTTGAGAGGTGCCTCCATTTGGAGACAAACACAGACCTCCCCTTTTCAGCCCGGAAGCAGGCACAAGATGGGCAGCTGGTGGACTCTCTCGCCAGGGCTGCTCCTTCAGCCGGTGATCCGGCCACCTTCAGGGGCTCTGCACCTGGGATAGCCGAACCTCTGCAGGAGTCACTTAAGCCCTTGAGTCCGTCAAGGGCACTTTTGCATCCTTGAAATGGATGCACAAACAACTCGCAGCTTTGCCCCGTGAACAATTGCTTTCTCCGGCATCTATGCTTGGACTGCCATTTCAAGTAGTTGTCCTTTCGGCGGGTGATGTTTCAACAGGAAGTACTTAGTCCTGTGTCTCAGAAAGGATCTCTCCCCTTGCCCCCCAGAGCTCTTCGATCACTACGCCTTTAAGAGGGTTCTTAGTTTCTTTCCGCATTGGCTGTACACGAGCGAGCCAGCAGGGCAGCCTTGGCCCCATGGCCTTCCGACACCCCAAAGCACTCCCGGGGATTTGTCGAAGTAGGGGAAGCCCAAAAACAGTGGCTTCCTTTTGGCTTCCGTTTGAACCAGCCCCAAGAATGGCTTGCAGCCCATTTGGTAAAAACAACAAGGAGAGGGTGCCTGTTTCAGTTTCGGAGCCTCTTCCAAGGGATTTAAAATCCACTGAGCAACGGATCAGGCCTTCTGTGCCATTCTCAAAACTCCAGTCCAAAAACACATACTAGGAACGGTCTCATGACCACCCCGACCAAACCCAAGTTAAGGGGGATGTTTAACATGGCACATGGGTGGTCTTGCTTTAGGGAAACACCTTTAGCTTGGTTTCTTATCGGCAAATCAACCCAGAGCTTCACATAGCCTGCGCTCCCGTGGTGGGGCGACACAATTAGCCGTATGATTCCTACGACCATGTTTTACTTCAGATTAAGATCGCAACCCCATTCAGAATATCCAAAACAAGAAGGAGTGTTTTCAATTAGGGAGCCGAACACCGAACGGCGATGTTCCTGCTGAGCTTCGCATTATAGAGTTAATGATTCCTGGTGAGTCTTCTTTGTAATTAGTTTGGCTTATACTGATGGACAAAATCCTGCGCCACTTTGAAACCATGGCTGAAACCATTGTTGGTATTTTACGTCGGGGAATCGAATCAATCCAGTTCTGAACGGTGCCTAAGAGGTCGTCATGTTTCGTCCATCTGAGCTCTTAGGTGCCAGTGAAGCCGCCGCTGGACGTGCCGCAAGTGGTGCGCGCCAGCGAGCCCTGCGGGCCTTTGCTGCGATGGGTGCAGGCCGACTTGAAACGGGCGCACCGGAAGACACGGCTTAGCTTGGGGGCGCCGCTTTTTTGGGTTAGTGAACTCAGCAGGTCAGTTGAAGGTGCCATCTATTTTGCAAAGGACACTTGGAGTTGCATGACTTGGTATGAACACATTTGATGCCACTGGAACAATTATAGCAACCTCACACTGGGCTCTGGTAGGCAACCTTAAGATAAAGGTCCTTTCTTGAGGGTCCCTGGTTTCATGTTGGGTCATCTTGTCAATTTACCCATTTACCAAGAATTTCCAATCGCCCTTGTTGTTTCCGCCGTGCTTTGCACTCAACAGCTCACAGTTTGTGCTTGTGGAAGGGGCCGAAGTTCGGTCAAGGGACGGGTGATGGGTGTCCCGTTTGAAGGAAACCAACGGTTTCATGTTATCACATGTGAACCCTATTTTCTTTGGGTTGGAAGTGATGATAGGGGTGTTTAGACCACCAACGTCAAGGTTGCCCTGGGGACCATTTACCATGACCTGCATGAAGAGATGTTGATCTCGCCCACAAACACGCCATGCCTTCGGACTCGACACACATTCGCCAAGAGTCGCGCGCCACATCGGAGCCCAGGAGCTGGTGTCCGAGCACGTCAGCCGAGTGAAGATCCAAGCAGCAGCTTGGCCTTCTTTTTTGGCGCGGCTCAGTTGGATGTGCCTCTTTGTGTTCGGGTCCGGGTCAGGCACAAGGTGCGTAAGGAAACAGACTCTGGCCCCTTTCAAAAAGATATGTGTTTATATCTATAGTTATTCATCCTCTTTCTTTTTTTCTCTTTCTCTCTCTCTCTCTCTCTCCCTGTATCTCATCGGTCGTCCATCCCAGCTGGCAAATGATTTTGTCCATCAATAGGGGTGGGAATCAATCATTAAACGGGAAGTCGCCGAACTTGTTTTAACACTACGGCACCGAACGCCGTGTCAACAGCCGTGCCTAATATCGGGTGTTTTGGGAATGAACCTAGGGATCCCCTCACAGGACACCACCAGTTGGATGGTTTGCAGCGCCGCCCGGGCCACTTCTTGGGCGCTGAGGCTCTCACCGAAGCACAGGCCAAGAAGACGAAGGAGAGCTCCGGGCGTTTGGTTCGGGTGCATCCCACCACCCCCCAAAGTCATGATGGAAGGAGAGCATACCTCCAATTCTTGGATTTGTGTTTAGCTTGGTTTGAATTTTGAGGTTCACGAAGAAAAGACCAGAATCCGACATGATGTTTGGGAGGGGCAATAGCTCAGGTAAGAGACCCTTGCAAATCCCCACAAATCCTTTCCTGTCCGGAAATGTGGGCACCAGAGAAATCATGTATGAGGGTGGGCCTCACACTTTCTCGGGGTAAGTCGAGGCCCGAACCCATCAGAACATTTGGGCACTCTGATAAAGCGCTTTGAGATACAGGTAGCAGCCAAGGCTGGTGGCACGCTTGAGCACGCAATGTGTACACTTCCATCAGCTCCGTGCAAAGGTAACACCCGTTGCAATGTGGGTCCCTCGTCGATTTTTGTTGTTTTTCAAGATTAATTGAAGGGGAATGGTCGATTTGAGGGGCCCCCTCCCATTTGCAAACACACCCATGCGTGTGTGTAAACTAGAAGCTTGAGCTTGCCTAGATGCAAGTTTGGCAGGGAATTTGACAGCTGCCTTCACTCCCATCCCCTTCCGGGGGGGATGAATCCAAGTTCCATAGGGATGGTGGGAGGGTAGGCTGTGCGCTTCCGCCGCCACTCGTCTCCAGTCACGGCGCGATTCATTTGAGCAGTCTTGTGAGTGCTGGTCAGAGTTGCTTCCGAATTGTTTACTCGTACCCTTTTCCTCATTTCTCCAGGCGTCCTAGCGCAAAATGAACAAGCCAAGCAGGGTTCCCTTTTTCTTCATGGCACAACTAGACAGCGTTTTACTCAAATGATGCCGCAACTCTGCCCAAGCTGCAGAGATTGTAAGTGACCTCACGTTGTGGCTTATTGTATTTCACTTAGCATTGTGATTCACCATGACCCGCTGTTCTCTACCTAGACTTGCAGGCCTATCAAAATAAGAGCCTCCTTTTGGGTCGCCAATCTCCTTTGGTTTACGCTGAATTTATGTTCAAAACATTCCTAAAATATCAATGCTTCCAAGCCCACCCATTTGTCTTCAGTGCAGATTCCGTTCGCAGAACAATTATGTCGGTGTCCCAAGAGGAGGGGGGCAAACTGCGAAATCGCGTTGTGCGTGTCCATTGGGTTAGCCTGTTGGACCTACTTGTTCGAGACCGACCTGTGTGGTTGTTCCAAGAACGAGGGTTTGATCCCTGTTTTCTATCCAATTCCGGTGATTCCGGCGTGTCCTTTAAAGTACAATACCTGTTAGTGGACTAAACTCATGTCGTCTTGGGGATTCCTTGGAGGTTGGGCTGGGGGACTTCGGCCCCAGTACCAGGTCAACTTGGCTCGACTGCGCTTGCCCCCGGCTAGGCAGAGGCGGCCGAGGCGGCCGCTGAAGCAGATGTAGCAGAAGCAGAGGCCGGAGATGAAGCTGGTGCCATCTAGTCTGAGTTTCTTTCGTTGGCTAAACATCCCCCCTCAACAATGGAAGAAACGTTGAAGAAACTTAAGCAATTCACATCCAAGTTGTTTCCACTAATTTCGGAGTTTCTTCCGAGTTTCTTTCCAAAGAAGTGCACAGGTCACATTCTCAAAAGCACATGCAAAGCCGTCTTCCGAAAAGGGTCGGTGCCCCTCTATGGATTGTTGGAAGGGTACTATTGAAATGTTGGAGTTCTAACATCCTCTGGAAACAGCCCCTTGTCCACTTCCGTGATTGTTGGACAGATTATCATTGCGTGCCGTATTTATCCATGCCGATATTTTTTGTCTTCTCCTTTGCTCGTTTCTCATGTCTCGTACTTATTGTGCTTGTTTGATTTATCTTAAATTATGAAAGCGACCCGGAATGATCATGAGTGATGGATATGTTCTTTTCGTTCGCGCCTTAACTAAGCAAACATGAGTGTTGTAGCCTCTTGCAGCTTGTGAAAGTCAAAATCCACAACAGAAACGCCCTCCTGACTGTTGGTGGGTACTCCCTTCAGATCAACATGATGCCCGAAAGGGCCCTTGCAAAAGGAGATTCCTCTAAAAGCGACGGTTTTGGGCCAATAAACAGTTGCTCTTTTGGTTTCTCAGACCGAGCACCATTGCCCATGTTTGACCGTGGCACCGGTCCACACTTTCTCAAGGCCGCGCTGAGCAAACTCAGGGAGGCCTTAGCAGCGCAGGAGTCAGCGTGGGATGGCGGCAGACATGCTTGGAGTGGGGATTTATATTACATATCCCCATCGATGTGTTCTTTTAACTCTTTCTCAACGCGGGCACTTTTTGGGAAGCGTTGCCTTGCCACATCTCATTCACTTGACTGCGATACAGGATGTGACCGAATGGGCCTGGGCTTGCTTCGAGCGCATCCGTCCATCCGCTGGGTTCAGGCAGCCCCCATATTCAGCAGATTTAATCGTCACCATGAGTATCGGCTTTGTGTGATGGAGGAAACCCGGGGAGGGGTTGGGGGGGAGTTTGCAAAGCTGCTCTTGACGAATATGTGAGCATGTTAACCATGCATCCACCCCTCTACTATACATGAAACTGCCGGGGACCAGCCCTCTTTTCCAGAAGGGGCTTGTTGCCCGTGCACCAAGCCATGTTCGTAGGGCAATCATCATCTTCATGGTCAATCACAGAAGCTTCCGACTCGTCTCGAGCGCGTGCCAAGATTCTATAGGAGGCCGCGCTTGCAGCGCTGCAGGCCGAGAAGTCCGCGGCCGAGAAGGCCGGGAGCGCGCGGCCTTCTCGGTCTCGGCGTCGTTGCTTTCCTGTGCCCACGGCTAGGAGCTTCTTATTGGGAAGCCCTGTGATGTGCGGGTTTTCTCTTTAGCCCCAAAAAGCATGCCCTAAAAAGTCACAGGCACAGATGGCGATGATTTTTGATCGGGTAACCTAAGTGGTTGGAGGCACCTGGTGGCTTCTATGGTGTCCTTGAGTGGCGTATGCAGCTCGTATGGCAGGCAACCAGTGTTTTTACCTCTAGGTTTGTCATGGCTGAAAACTTGGTTTGCATTCCCTGGACTATGTAGGAATGAAGCGGTTAAGTTAGTACCCCCTAGTGGATCCGCGCAAGCTTCCTCAACCTGACTGAATAGTTGCCCAATAGGTGTTTTCCGGGTTTCCTGCAGGATTGATACGCCCCTGGTTGATTGCTCGGAGGGTCTGATTGATGAGGGGACTCGGATCACTTTTCGGGGAACAACCCTAATCCACCAGATTGATTCATCCAGGGTCGACATACTCAGGATGTTTGACTTTAAACCAGCCCAAGTGGTACCCTTAACAAACGGCACACCCATTTCTTTCCGAACTGGGTGCGTCTTCTTAAGGAACCTCCTGCGGTTGGCTTTCAATCGGGAACCAAAAAGGAATTTGCCATTTTGGGGCGCTCTCATGAGACATACCCAAATGGCGCGAAGGCACAAGAGGATGCGACAATGGTGGTTAAGAGGCGTTGCACTGACTGCGCAACACTTGCCGCCATTACAAGGATCACATGCCATGAAATCCTGGGTGTAATGTGTTGGTCCTGTGAGCGGGTTGCTTCTCATTGCTGAGGACTTGCTTGACGCCCAGATTGGCCACTGGACGCTTCGGAGACATGTGTGCCACGAAGTTTTGTTTTCCGCCGAGGTGCCCTTCACGTGTCCATTTTACCCTGCCAAAGTCCCGACTACTTCCCAAGGTGATACTATCGGATACAATTTGGAGCTGCAAATTCACGAAAACCAATCGCTTGTTCCGGGGTCCCGAGTATATGTCCCCGTTCAACATCGCAACACATCAAACATCACCCCACAGGAAACTCATTTGACAACAGCAGATCGTTGAGATGTTGGGAGAAAGCAAACTGAGGCATTGCAGGACCTCCGGAAGCTTGAAGGCATGGACTCGGGCACGGGCAGAGATTGCTGAACTCGGGCGGTGAAAGCATTCCGTTTGTTTTCGGTTCTGCCCTTACTCGGGTTGTTTGAGAGAGGAAGCCAAACGGAAACTGCCAAACAACGGAGTTCTTTTGTTTTGAGACCAACGCGCCAGCAACAGGGGGCTTTCGCATCGTCAAAAAGCAACCCCCTCGACCATGTCATGTAGCCACAGACTCTGATGAGCCTTCAGCCATGTTTTGCTGGGGCGGGTGAACCTGGGCACAGCTCAGCATGTTGGACGTCCGCAAAGCCACTTTTGGGGGAGGTTGCCTTTCCCCCGCCTTTAAAGAGGGCAGTTGTTTTTCAAGAGGGTCACTTGACTGAACCTCAACTGTCTCCAGACCCCATCCCTGCCCAGTCCAACGTGTGTCAAAGTGAAGCGGAAAAGATCAGCTGTTGAGCTGGTCTTGTTGCTTGGGTGTGGTGGGCCATGGTTTTGGACCTGTTGCCGGAACCCGAGATGTGTTTCATTTCGATGGTACTTGCTCAAGCCTACTTGAGATGAGTTCTTTTCTGGTACCTCAACAAATCTTCTGGGAGCCCCTGGAGACTTGAGCATTGCCCCAGGAGCGCAAGAACGCGAGTTGGAACATGCTGGATTTCCAGCCGCTTTGCCGGGGGGGCTTGTCTGGAATCAAGATTTTCAAAAGAGAATGGCCAGGTCAACTTTGGAGGATCCCAGAATTCCCCCCCAGGGATGGAGATTACAATGGATCACCTGGTGGTCATCGAGAAAGTTCCGCAGTTGCCACTCAATGTGTCCTTTTTGTTGGCTTCTAGGGTTCCCTCCCTTAGGAACTTCAGGAGCGCAGATACCAACAGATCATGGACTGAAACGAGCCGAAATGACGTATGCCCCTCAACCCCCAAAAATGTGGTCTGCTTGACCTAACACCGGCTCCATAGGGGGTTCTTAAATGATGCAGGTTGGCATGCCTTGCCCATTTCGAGAATCAGATTTAGCAACTGACTTCAAATGGCTCCTGTGGCTCTGAGATTCTGTGATCTGGTTTTCTTTTTTTGGCTCAAGCAATTTGTTGTGTTGCTTTTGTTCACCCTTTCAAGCCAACTGAGAAGGCAAGATCCAAGCAACTTGTTTTGGAAACCCTCAAGTTTCGGAGAGCCCTCCTCGGATTTGTCTTAAACCAACGAACCAACATGGATAATTTCTTTTTGGCGTCCCTTTCAACCATCCCAAAAGGGTACCAACTCAAAGCAGACTCCCCATACATGACCCCAAAGGGAAACTCGGTTGAGATGCGTCGGCTTCACCCGGAGGCTTGGAGGTACCAAGACTCAGGCAGGCGGCGCCTGTGCACGGGCTCCAAGACGTCAGGTTCGCCAAACGAACCAAGTGGAGGCTAGAAATGGGGTTGGTTTCTTTCCTTTGGATCTGTGGCCCTGACCATTGGACCAAATCTAGAAAATGGGTTTGGAGCCTGAAAACTCCAGTTTTTCTAGTTTCCCCATAGGTTCTCCCGTCGGCTGATCTGGTCGAATGGGAGCAACCCCGAACACGAAAGGTTGGGTTGGCTGAAGGAGGGAAGCCCTTGTTTTTGGGGGTAACCAAAAAGATGCCAACAGGAAGCCTTTGGGGAAACTTTTCGGTTTGAACCTGGCTTCTGGGACCTCCAGTGGTGCCCCATGATTTCTTTTGGGGGAGGAGGATATTCCTTCAAAATCGAGAACGCAACAAGGGTGCTTCCTGTTTTTTTTCCCGACGCCGACCGTAGGAGTGGCTTGTCCAGGCTCAGTATCCTGGTTGGGGTTGAAGGGAATCCAAGATGGAGAAGATGTTGGGGAAGTCTCGCATGAGACAAACCCTGGCAAAGTGACCTCGGGTTGGCCAGGGTTTGAAACCAAACGTCTCCTCCCAAAAAGGCTGACATGGGGACCGGCGTCTTCCATATTTTTGTCTTTGTTCACACATGCAAGCTTGCTTCTGCGAGTTAGGCGTTGAAGTGGAAAGCGGCCACCGATTCAGCGGTAAAGCAAGCAATGAAACGGGCTCCTCTGCAAGTCCCTAGCAAGACTGTGTTGACACTTTGGGCTCCTTCTCTGGCGCTTTGTTCCGCATGGATGTTGGGGGAGTTGTCTATATCACATGATACGAGGGTTCAAATTGCAGTTGGAAGCGCATTGGGGTTGATGCAGATGACCCTGCCAATTACATGGGTGCTCCGAAAATGGATCATTCCCCCATCCAAAACGGAATCTCCTTCTCATTTATCCCGCAGCTGGGGCTTAGCTGTTTTTCCGATTGCCCAGACACCCAGTGTTGCAATTTCCAGTTTTCCGTTGTTGTTGGAGGTGGTCTTCCTCTGACCTCGACCACCAACCAAAAGGATAGCCAAAACCTAGACTGGCTGCTTTCCTTCCCGGAAAGGAGCGCGTTCGTGCTGCTGTCTTGTCGCCTTCATACTGGCTTTCGCTGGCCAAAAACAGGTGACCTTTTCCTCTCATCGAAATCCACTCGGGGTTTGTGGCTTCGGCCCAGGCCGAAGCCGTCGACTTCCAAAGTCGAAGTGCCGATCGAGCGCCTTGCCGGGAATGGTGGGAGAAAGTGGCCAGGGATATTGGGGAATGGAAGCCTCCAGAAGGCCTCTGCAACTGGAACCAAGTTGTCCAAAGGGGTCCTGGCACCTTCCATGGTAGTCTGGGTGGGGGAGAATCGTTGGCCAGTAAACCATGGCCCGTGCCAAGCTCAACTTCCGAATCAAGCCGAAAGCCCCCTTTTCGTGGGGAGCTGAGCCACAGGGGGGGGGGGGGTTGGGATTCATGCGGAAGAGTCTGAAAGCTTCACTTCGGCGGAGCTTGAGTTGATGACGCGGGTCGCTGACAATAGAACTCAACGGGTGTGTATTGCTGGTCCTACAATCAGGGAAACCGGGCCCCGACTGTCCCATGTCCTTGTGGGGAAGCAACATGCCTCTCTTGATATCGATTCCCTGTGCTTTTCGACCATTGTTCTTTTCGACGGAAACCGCTCCTTTCTCTGGTGGTGGTGGTATTCTGAACAAAAACGAGCCTTAGAAAAGAGGGAAGTCGCCTAAGCTTCAGGTGGCACAAAGGCCATCAACACCGAGGCTGGAGCTGAGCGGTACCCTGGCCGTGGTCGAGCAGAAGCCGGGGCCTAGGTGAACCCGACCGCCCAGGGCGCACAGGGCTGCGAGGCCATGATTCGGAGCTTCATTGCGTTGAGGTTGCCCTTGATATCAAGAAGAAAAAACAAAGAAAACAGATCAAGGTCCATCAATTCTCAGGAGGACCAACGGCCCGGACAGTTTCGAGTGAATCGAAATGGGTTCTAAATGGGTTCTAGGATGCTGCACACATGATTGTCCTTAGCCCTGCCAAGCCTTCCAGACTTGTGCCCATGCACCGGAGCTCAGTTTGTGGCTTTCCAAGCTGTTGAAGGGGGTCAACCACATACCGCATCCCAATTTTACATTGCCCAACATCCGAAGCAAGACTCCAGCAACCATGGCCACGTCTGCAACATTCAAGAACGATATAGCTAGCCTTCGAAAACACCACTTCCTCCTCGCAGTGGCCCAAGGCCCAAGGCGTTCGTTTTTTTTTTGTGCCGCGACTTCGCGGATTTGGGTTTTCTTCAGCGCGAAGCTATGGCGTCGCCCCGTCCGCGCCGCATGCGGATGTGTCTCGCGCTGACGCTGGCCGCCTGCGGCTTCGGCGGCTTCGGCTTCTGCGGCTTCGCATGGGAGCGGTCGTAAGATCTCAAAGGCGTTGGTTTCATGGCAATAGACGGGACTGAAACATGGCAAGATGGCAATGATTTGCCCGAAAGCGAAAGGGAATCGATGAAAAGAGGTGTCATTGGCACTCGTTGGGCTTCGCTGTAAAACAAAGGGGAGGGAGGTCGAGGTTGGGGCAAGGAGCATCGGAATGCTGACAGCCTTAAAATCGGGTCTGTATCGGACTGGGCAAAGCCGACTTCGTGGCATGACCGCCACGATGTTCCGTGTTTGGACAAACCTGAGGATTGCCGTGGGATCTTCACGAGAATCGTACTCTGCAAAATTAGAGGCACTTATTTCAGCTTGCTTCGAATCATTGGCCAGTCATCTATGTTTCTAGAGGCATCTGCGCGTTTCGGTGTCGGGGTGCCCCATTTGGGACAGGATCTTCGTGCCTCGAAGATCGGCAGGCAGGCTTGGGTTTTGCATGTCGTGGCATGGCGCACGAGGAGAGCGTGTTCTGGAAAAAACAGATCCCTATTTTGGGCAACCGCCAGATGTAGTGGTCAGATTTTGTTTGGTCTTGTGGTTTCCATCGATTGGGATGCTCTTATATACTCAAACAAGAGTGCTCAGAACTTTCATGTCACCTTGCCGCTTCTCATTTTTAAACGTGGAGACAGCCGCTCACTCGACAAAACGCAGGGAATCGGATTCCAGTGGTAGAACTGCGCCTACCAAAAACACCGACCGCCCACACCACACCGATCACAGTGTTGCTTTGTGTTCGCGAGTCTTTGGCGACCCAGTCCCCCAAAAGCAGGTTTGGCGAAATATATTTTCACAAGCTCCCGGCCCCCTGAAATTATCTGAAACCAAAAGGAGGTTGCCTACACCATGTTTAGACCTGCTAACAACGGCCTGAGCCCGAGCCCAAGCCGCGTGCTCTCCAGGCGCGGCTGGGCGGACCCGGGCTGGAACTGGGGCTCTGCATCCGGCACGGCCCACGACGAGGCCATGGCGCTGCGGAGCCGCCTGCGGTCCAAGGCGCGGGACCCGTTCGCGCGCGGGGCCGCCAAGGCCGCGTCGGGCCGCTCTGAGAAGGTTGGAATCTCAATGCCTCACAAACGAGGTTGCCCTATTCTTCAGTAAAGTCATAGAAACCCGAGACGGATTTGACATAAACTGCTGAACAATGCCTTTTGGTTTCACTGGACGCTTGAGGTCTGGTGTTTCCGTTAGACTGAGGGGAGCGGCATTTTTTTTGAATAATTGATCATGCGAAGGTGGTTTGACAGTGGTGTGGAAGTGGATGGTTTTCCCACCACCGGACGAACTAGCTCATAGCCCCTTGTTGATGCAGTTGGGCGCTCCCAACCACCCCCCCCCCCCCCCGCCGCCAGGGGATGGAGTGCTTCACTTTGAAGGAAGGCACCCTCACGCAAAATCTGACCAGGGACACCTTCAGGGATTCAATGCCACCAGGAAGGCCACATAAAACAGTAGTATTAGGTAAGCTGGCAGATCCCCAGTCTCAGGCGATTTGACACACATTGTTGTACTCCACTGACAATCGCTGAAATTGCTTTTCGAGGGTCAACTAGGGTTTTTGTGAATTCTGGATTTCCCCTGCTGGGGTCTCTTCCAAAACCATGTTATATTGTAGTGTAGACTAAATATGAAAGACGATCTGAGAAGATGTTGTTCAGGGTACCCCAGCTGTGGATTGACTGAATATGTCCTCCAGCAGAGAGCATGATTGTACACGGGTGCTGTTGGCGTTCTGTCTTCGTTTCCGGCCTGCAAGAAAGGGGTGGTCATCAACTCATTCCCTGGTTTGTGAATTTGAACAATCAGAGAACAATCATGTATTGCTTAGATTTCGATTGTTGCACTCACAGGACGAACTTTGGCAGGCTTGAGAAGTGTGAAAGCATGCGAGGGGGCGCCTATCAGGGATCCCTTTCAGCTGGCTGGAAAGGGTCCTGGGTCGGTAGCGAGAAAGGCTCACGATGTGCTTCAGGGAACGCACTTTCAGAGCTGACACGCTTGCCACAATACATGGTTTTCTTGTTGGCCAATTACCATGGTGATGGGAGTTGCGAATACGTGAACACGTATATATATATATATATTCATGTAACATTGTCGGATTTGGGGTGCTTGAGGAACAATGATCATGAGATAGATGTGTATGGCAGACATGGCTCACGACAGCTCTTGCTGACTGTGGGCTGCAACCATGCCTTACTACTTTGTAAATATTGATTGTGTCGGCGGGTTGTATCAGGTTGGTGAACTATTCTCACTTGCCCATCCTACCTTCAGCAGCACCTGTAGGACTCCAAAAGCAAAGGTCCGGATAAGGGAAGTTCTTAAAACGTTTTGAGTGGCGTTTGTTTGTGTGTGTGTGTGTGCGGGAGGGTACGTGGGTGGGTGGGTGGGTGGGTGGGTGGGTGGGTGGGTGGGTGGGTGGGTGGGTGGGTGGGTGGGTGGGTGTCCCGAGTGTGTGCTTCGCATGTGTCAAAGCCCAGTTCCCTGTGTTTGATTTTCTTACTGCACCATGATCCAGCTTGATGGTGTCTGCTTCATTATTTCTTGGGTCCCGCAGACCGCTAACACCGGAACATGGTCATTCACTTTGGCCACTTCATGATTGGTCATTCACTGGTTCTGTATGCCTCACAGGTGCAGCGGCAGACGTGGCTGGACCGTTTGGAAGAAGGGGAGGCGCGGATGGTAGCTGTTGGGGCATTGGGTGAAAGAGAGCGCAAGACACTAGGCTTTGTCAAATCTGGAGGGACGTGCAGGGGACTCACTAAACTTCACACCAAAAAAGACAGGGCACTCACTAAATGTCCCACATCCTTCTGGTGGAACACTTGTTTTGTCACCATGGCTGACAGCTGACACTGATCAGCTGACAAGATCATTGGTAGTTTATTGGCATTGTGCGTTTTACCAGCAAACGGCGGCCCCCAATGCCCCAATGCTACACTCGAATTCCTCCCTACTGAATCAAGGGCATACTACATGCTCTCGCGGAACAAGCTGAATCTTGTGCGCGTCTCAGCTGGTCCCTTGGTTTGATGACCCGCACCCTTCATGAGCCACAAGGTTCGGATTAAATGAGAATGGTGGGGTCGGAAAATCAGTTTCGCTTCCCATGCAGTCTTGGCCTTTGAATTGGTTGTTTTCAAGTCAATCATCGCGCCAGGCTTGAGGTAATGCGCTGTTCCAAGTCTGGACGCGGTGTTCAATGTGCTTCTGCACTCGTAGATCTCCGATCCTTCGGCTTGAGGTTCAGTCCAGCCCCCAATGGATGTGTCTCAAAATGGGGAAGTCAGTAGCACCACAAAGCGGGGGCCCGAGAAACAAGCACACATCCAAAGAGAAGACAAACTGAGGTGATACAAAAATACCCAAAAAAACATAAGTCACACACCAGACATAAAAGGGAGAAGAAGATGGTCATGTGACTCACCCAATCTCACCCTTGTCATGAATCAGTCGCCAGTCGCATGACTGCAACCCTGTCACATGGGTCAGCAGCACTCCGAGTCTTCAGAGGCCCTGTGTTTGCTACCCTCAGAGCCTTCGTAGCCCTTTTACCATCATACATCTGTTGCATAACTTGCAACCCTTCCAGCCCTTCAGTTTGTATAGCCTCTGTGTCCCTCCAACCCTTTTCCTCATGTAAGCGGTACAAGATACAACTGTTGCATCTCTCGAAGCTCGCATAACCCTTAGGACCCGTATGGCCTACAGCCGGTGCACCCTTCATGCATTCACGCCTGGTGCCTCCAGGGAGTTTTTTGAACCCACACATGAATTAGAAAAGCAAAACTGGAGGCACCAGGCAAAAAAAGCACCGGGACCCCCCAGGCGTGACTTCAACAAAAGAAGCACCAGGCCCTCCAGGCGTGATTCAAACAAATAAAGCACCAGGCCTCCCCAGGCGTGATTTCAAAGGAAAACCACTGGGCCCCCCAGGCGTGATTTCAAAAAATACACTGGGTTTTCCGGGCGTGATTTCAACATATTGATTCCAAGACAACACACCGGAGCCGACCCTTACAACCCTTTTGACACGCATAACTCTCAACACCCCGAACGCCCTTTCTAGTCCTTAAAGTCTTGACAGCGTACCCGCACCCTTAGGTATGGAGTCAGCGTTGGGGTGGGGGGTTAACCCTGGAACTCCATTCATATGTCCATTGGCTGGGAAGGACAGACCATGCAACCCCCTCCTCCTTTAGGTCAGGCTGGAGGATTTCATTCACGTGTCTCTCGCAAATGGGGCAGTTTGTAATTGGGTTCCTTTGAGCAACACCCAACAAGGGTGTCCTTTAGTGGGAGATAATATCCTGGTTTAGAGGAAACAACCCGCAAACGTAACTTGGAAAGCCCATAAAATTCTGGGTCCAGGATGGGCCCAGTTTCACAAACTATGTCTTTGTTGGTGCCCTTCTTTGGGTTTCAAAGGGAAACCAAAGGACCCCCTCTGATTTGAAGATATCGCAAGGACAGCCCCAAGTGATTTCTCGCTAGCTGGATGCCGAAGAGCTGAAGCTGGCGCTGGGCCTCCGGATTCAGCACGCGGCGCGGGCGAATGCCGATGGAAACGGCCGAGGGTGGCAGCTGATGCAGGACGCACGCGGGGATGGGGGGGGATGGGGGGGACTACAAGCCAATGGGTTCGTGTCTTCACCACGCGGGGTCCTGGCAGACTTTTTGCCGTGGCCTTTTGTGCATCAAACACACTACTGACCCCGTGTCGGGCTGCCATTTTCTGGGAGCCAGGGCTGTCTAGCCTGTGTGCCTTGTCACCTGTGCGGGCCCTTGTGAGATGGCGGCACCTGTCACAAGTGGGCAGTCTGGGCAGCCATTATCTCCAAGTGGCGCTTTGCTATGATGCTTGCAGAGTAGGCGTCGCCGGTAGGGAGGCGCGCCTTGGCACCACCGCCGCCGCCGCCGCCACCACCACCAACACCACCACCCACCCACCCACCCACCCACCCACCCACCCACCCACCCACCCACCCACCCACCCACCCACCCACCCACCCACCCACCCACCCACCCACCCACCACCCACCCACCCACCCACCCCCACCCCACCCACCACCACCCACCACACCCACCCACCCACCCACCCACCCACCACACCCACCCACCCACCCACCCACCCACCCACCCCCACCCACCCACCCACCCACCCACCCACCCACCACACCCCCACCCACCCACCCACCCACCCACCCACCCCCACCCACCCACCCACCCACCCACCCACCCACCCACCCACCCACCACCCACCCACCCACCCACCCACCCACCCACCACCACCACCACCATCCACATTGCCTCTTGATCATGGAAGATTGATAGTGGTTGCAATCATCAAGGCTTTCTATGTAAAAAGATTCCTGTTTCGTGCAGCATGGCCCACCGCCAGCCAAGTCGCGGCCATGAAAAATATCCTTGGAATTCGGGAATGCCTCCAAACAATGATTATCGGTGTCCTTGTGGTGTCCATGGTGTCCATTAAAACCCAACCATGGCCACCTAACAAACATGGCCTGCGACCTTTATCTATGGTGACGTTCGTTGAAGACAACAATTTCATTTTGGTGCCTCTTTCGACTTGTCCAGCAAAGTGGATACTGGGTCCCAGACAGGCTTCCTCAAATGCCTGTGGTGTGACCTGTTTCCTTTTTGCCAGGATATGGCCGCCGTCAAGTACGAGGGCCCTGATGGCCCGCAGCTGCTGAAAGAGGAGTTGGGTTTGATTTCTGCTTGGCTTACCTTCCCAGCTGGCCATGGTTTTTGATTGGGCTTTACCTTAAAAGTGCTTGGTGGACCCCCACCTAGATGATTTTCACGCAGGGCCCCTACTGAATTTCAAGCCCTGTCGTACCCCAAGACTTGGATGCCTTTCGAAGTTCATCCGTGCCCTTTAACATGGGGCACTCCTCTATCAATCAGCCAGGGGCTTGTTCTGAGACCTTTTTTCAATGTGTTTGGCATTGGAAGGTTCACTAGACATGGACCAGGATTAAACTGATGGATGCTTGGTTGCAAAGGCTGACCTTTGAGCCATGTGCGGAAAGAGACTTCCGGTTGGGTGTTCCTTCCCTGCGCTCCGCGACTGGTGCTCCTTCCCGGAAGCTGCCAGGATTTGGATCAGCTGGCGGACGCACTGAGGCGGAATCCGGAATGGGACCGTTGACAGGTAGCCATGGTGGTCGGAACTTCAGGAGACCTTTCCGCCAAGGGACCTTTGAAGTGGCTCGGCAAGTTTGATCGTTGGGCGCTGCTTTTTTTGCTTGTCAGGGTCGTTTTGGATAGCGTTATAAAGGTTACAGCCGAACGCCTGCCTGCCTTGGTAGTTTGGACGTTCGGGCGTACCTTTCGATTTGGTTTCGACAGGGGCTGATCCCAAAGCCGCCAGGCTGATTCGAGTTGCTTAGGGAGCCTGTGCCAGGGCTGGTTTACACCATGTGCGGGACCCACGAGTCTAGGGCTGCCTTTCCACATTTGTCGCAGTCCCTTGATCGAAGAAAGCGGCCACACACCACCACAAACTATATGAAGTTTGTAGTCTATTGTTAATTTGCCGCTCGCTCGCCCTCAGGGTTGGGCGAAGTTGAGTTAAACAACCATACCGCCCCTCCCCGCACATCAAAGCAAAGCCAAAAGGAGGTTGTTGACACAGCATTGGTTTCAACATGTGGGTGTTTCCTCCAAGACTTTCCTGTTGGGGCTCCCTGATCATCCATAAGAGCGCCCTATGGGGTTAGATCCCACACTCTTCCTCCCCCCTCCCTCCTTTAGCGCGCATGAACGCAGGGTGCCGCACGGAAGGGACCTGGGCCAAAGCGGGTCCCTGGTACTGGTGGCAATGGACTTCCTGGAGGAGGGGCTGTGAGACGAAACTCGTGGCACCCGTGCATTCGAGCGCTCGAAGGCGAGGCACGCGCGCGCGCGTCGGGGAGGAGCGTGTTGGTTTGTAGGGCCCCGTTGGTTACAGAGTCGTTCTTGAAGGGGAAAGCAATTCGCGACTTTGCTGGTCCAACCCCTTGGGCTCTGCACTCCAACTCCTTAGACTGGGCTGTTCGAGGCATGGATTGTGTAAGGTTCCCTTGGTAGCGGGTTGTTTCGACCAATCCTGAGTTTTGAGCATTCACAGTTTTTGTTCACGTTTTCCTTGTGCCAGTTGGTTTTAGCGGACATGCCCCTGTTGTTTGTTTCGCGACCTCAGAAGGCCCTTATTTAAGGGGTAATCTGATGGCATCTCGGATATCAAATCACTAAAGCGCACATTTCGGGGGTTGCTCGAATTATCCTTGTCGAGATTGATATTCTTAAATTGAACCCACCTTTTGAAAGGTGTTAATTATTGAGGGAGGCACTCGGCAATGAGCCGCAAACAACCATGGTGTGAAGATACGAGGATGTTCAAGAAACAGTTTCTTAAGCATGTTTGGCTTTGTTTCAAAATGGTGAACCCCTGACTCAGTGAAGCTCAACCTGGTCTTGGGAAGCCCATGACTTGGAGATCGGCCGAGGTTCGGGCTTCCGGATCGCGAGGCAAGAAAAAGGCCTCGTCGGAGACAAAAAGTGCTGCGCTGGGGCGAGCAAACTGACGGTCCCAGACCTCCGGTGCCAACTGTTTGCAAGCTGTTGTTGTGTGGGGCGAAAAGAAGATCAAAATCAACGAACCCAAGAAAGGGTGCAGATCTAGGGCTTGAGGTTGCCATGCCCACGTCCAAAAATATGGAATTGGGGGGTGGGCCGGCCACCGGAATTCCATTTATAGTGGCATGCTTCCTTTTTGTCGCAAGACAAATCGGTTGAGAAAGTAAACAGATACATGAAGACGAGGCGACTGCCGAAGCAACTCACTGCTTTGTGAGTGTGTGTTTTGGCTCTGAACAGTCAAACGTGATCGGGCGACCAACAGGTATATGTGCATGCTGTGGCATTTAGTGGCCGTGGACTGCCCCGGATTTATCACGGATTAGGTGACTGTGGCTGTAGCTCAAATGGGCGTATGTATGTGTTGTTTCGAGGGTAACCGTTGGCCTACGTAAGGGAAACAACAAGAAGCCAACGATTTTGGTCGGTGCAAAGCCCTATTTTGACCCACACCAAGATGGGGTGCGCACCGGTTCACTTTCAACTGCCAGCTGGGCCTACGGATTTGTTTCTCGGGTTGAGGCTTGCCCAGTGCGGCATCCCTTTCATGCGCACCTCCGCGCAGTTGCTGGAGGGGGATGTGCAGCAGGCGGGCGGCCAACTGGCTCTCCGTTTCTTCCCGCAGGGCTCCCGATATTTCCCCGTTTATTGGTATTGAACATCATTTGTTTGGCCCAGTGAGGGTGAGTTGCCCTTGGAAAGGGTGATGTCTGCAGGGGAAATACGGGGACCCCTGTTGGGGTCTTGCATCGAAGCTCAATGGAAGCGGCCCAAGGCCGATTTCTTTGAGCCAATTCAACAGGTCGCTCTACTGGTTGGTTTCATGGGAGTTCCGACAATGGATTTAAGGACTATAAAGACCTGCAAGATCAGGCTGGTATAGAGCCAAGCATGAATTTGATGAGTTTGGGTGCTGCTCATGTTGACTTGGGTTTGGAACAACGGCTGGGTCATGCTTAGTAGAATCTTGTAGAGCTGGCAGTCGATAGTACTGCTCAATGCAGATGAAGCACGGAGATGTGTTTGTATTATTATTAAGATAGTTGTAAACGCTTCGCGTTGCCCGCCTCGGCCCAGCCTAGTTTGAGGGAAGGGTCAGGAACACCGAAATCCAGTGTTGGGAAGGTCCGAATGCCGAATACCTGAAGCTGGCTCCAGACAAGTCAGACAAGCCGGCCTCGCCTGGTTGGGCTGGGCCACAGGCTAGTCTCAGACACATCAGATAAGCCTGCGCTGGGCCTGAAGCTAGTCTCGGGCAGCTTGGCTGGACCTTGCTTGCGTGGGTTGTTGGTTGAGCTGGGCCTGAAGCTAGTTTACGGCGGGCTGGGCAGCCGCACTGAGGGGGCTGGCCTATGGGCCCCAGTCTCGGCGCTAGGCTGAGGCCTGCGAGTCTCAAACAGGGTGGGCTTGGGTGGGGTTGGCTTAGGCGGGTTGCTGGTTGGGCTGGGCCTGAAGCTAGTCTCAGCCACGAGGCTGCGAAGCCATGGGTGGGTTGCTGGCTGCTGGGCAGCCGGACTACGCTGTTGGTTGCGCCTGGAACTTCGGCTGGGTGGGCTGGGCTGAGCTGTGCTTGGGCGGGTCGCTGGATGGGCTGAGGCTGGGTAGCAAGTTGCTGGCTGGGCTGGGCCTGAGGCCAGTCGCAGACACGGCCTAGTCAGCCTGGGCTGCTTAGTCAAACCTGACCTTGGCACGCTGTGCTGAGCCTGCAGCCGGACTACGCTGCTGGTTGCGCCTGGAACTTGGGCTGGGCGGGCTGGGCTGAGCTGTGCTTGGGCGGGTTGCTGGATGGGCAAGGCCTGTTTCATACACACTTGGGCCTGAGGCTGGGTGGCGAGTTGCTGGCTGGGCTGGGCCTGAGCCAGTCGCAGACACGTAAGACACGCCAGCAGGCGGGCTGAGGGACTGGGCCTGAGGCTAGTCTCAGGCTGGCATGCTTTGATGGTCTCAGACTGCGCCGAAGACTTGGGGCCAGACGCAAGCAGGGCCTGGCCAGCCTGGGCTGAGTTGCTTGGGCAGCCGGACTGAGGGGCTGCGGCACGTCAGACAGGCTTAGTAGCTGGCATAGCTTGAGACCAGTTTCAGACACGTGACACTGGTCGTTGGACAGACAAACCTGACCTTGGAAAAATTGCTTTTTTGTCCTGAAAAACATGACCTCCTGACAAAAATGGACCCATGGAGCTGGACGCCGACGAACCCCGAAAATTTCAAGGCCTGCCGGACAGGATTTTGGGCCAGCCGACATGGGTGGGGGGGGGGGGCGGGGCGGCAAAATGGGAAAGCGAAGATTTTTATTTGGAGAAGAGATCTGAGCGCCCTTGGCCCCTTTGGGGCCGAGGCGAATATATATATATATATATATATATATAGTTTTGCAATCAACCAATCTAACACAAAATTGCCCCCTAAAAGCGGCGTTTCTTTTGGCCCTCCCATTCCAGCTGAAATCGCTTGAGGCGTTATGAAATCTTCTGGCCCAAGAGAACTTAAACCCCAATCACTTGAAACCCCAAAACCGTTGAGCCAAACACCTCGAACTCTACACCCAACGTCCCCAACTCCAAGAAACATCAGCCTCAAAGGCCCTAACCCTAAAACCCCTAAACCCCAAAAACTCAACCCTAATCCCGGTAAAGCAAAGAACACCTCAAACTCTAAACCCCAAGAACCCTAAACCCCAAACAAACACAATCAAACGCCGACCATCCTAAAACCTAGAACCCCCCCCCTCAGCCCTAGAAACCCAAAACCTGAAGTTTCAAGTAGACTCCGTGGGCAGCCCGTCGCCTGTTATGTTGTGTGGCTAACCTTTGTATAATAGCGGTCACGTAAGCGACATACACACCAGTTTCTCGGGGGGGAGGGGTGGTTTGGGGAATGATGATTTGAGGAGCGCTCAAAGCCCTTTTGCCACTTTGTTAGGTGGTTCTACTAATACTACTTGGACCTACTTGTGTGTGGGCTTTGTTCTTTGTGACATGTGTGTGCTGCTCATTTGAGCGTCAAAGGACATTCTCACGAAAAACATCTTGTCCAGGCCTCAAGGCACAAACATAATTGTTGGACACGGCGCGCAGTGATTGATTCACCTTCGTGCACGAAGAGAAAATGCAGATATAATATTATATACATATATATATATATATGCAGTGTTCATGCCTGCACCTACACCATTCATGAATGCTTTCACATGGGTTTCTGCGGCGCTTATTCGCCAGCCAAATCTGGGCCGAAAGGCGATGGTGCTGCCGAAAATCGCAGAGATCCTGAAGGAGCACCGGGGCAAGCTGAAGTGGGATCCCTGGCTCACCGCAGTCACAACAGGGCTCTTGAAAGAATAAATTGGGGAGGGACCTCGGAATGATCATATCCGCTTGAGGACAAATCTTTGCGCGCAATTAGGTGGTTTCCAACTGGCTGCATAGTCGCTCAAGCGAGGTGAAGTACATAGAGAACATGCGACATGCTCCTTGGATCATCGCAGTCGTTTGTTGCAATAGCCGCGCTTGCTGGCATGAAGGTTCCTCACTGGGAGATTCCTGATTGTAGGTGTGTGAAATATATGTCGTTAAAACCGGATGCTCAATTTAGCTCGCACATTCCCACCCGCTTCAGAAGGGATGACCCCTCAAGTTCCATAGTTCCAGTTAAATCCTTTCGTGCTTGGAAGACAAGTCTGCGGCATGTTTCCCCTGGCTTTGTCTCAAAATGTCCCTTTCAAGCCACCCCAAGGAGGGTACACTCCAAAAAAAAATCCCAGGCTGCAGCTGGAGGGCCATCAAGCGGAAGGGGAGGAGCCCGGCACGGGGCCCGGCGTGCGGCGTGAGAGTTGCAACCTGCTGTTGGCTTCCCTTAACAAAACGGGAGGGGTTGGTAGTTTAAACAAAAATTTGCCTGACCCTGGTGACCCTCCCTCCTTTTTGGTATAAATAGAAGGACGGCACCTGGAAACAAAACGAGCTTACCCATGATGAATGCGTCTTTCCTGGAGATTTGTCGTTTAGGCGGGTGAATTATTCTAATTAGTGCGGAAGGGACCCACCGGGCAAAATCACCCACTAACAGAATGTATACAAGGCAAGCAGGGATCTCTACGCAGACTTTGGGTGGGTCAATCTTCAAACACTCGTTGTTGTGTGTTGTTTTTTCAACTAAGACAACCACCCCGGAGTTTTTGGGCGTGATACCTTTGGAGAAAACCTGACTAGTGATAAACGAAAGCCAGTCTTTGACTCTGGTTTGCGGTTGGTTTGCTTGTAAGGAGGGAAGCAAAGCTACCATTCGGAGGTCAGAGAGTCGCTCGAAATAGCAAGGCTTGGATGTAGTGAAGCCAGAGAAGAGTCAACGAAACAGCGTCTTATATTCAGCTTGTTTCAGTGAGGGTAGTCGAAGCTTAAGCCTTTCGTTCAAAGCCATCCTTAGCTTTTGACACACTCGCCAATCCAATTGTTTGTTGGTGAAGTGGCAGAGCTACACAGTTTAGCCCATGCGATGATTTGCATGCATTGCAATGAAGTTGGATTTGCATTTACGGAGGCACTTCTTGCTTTGTCCTTTGACTCGCATGACCATTGTTTCAGCGTACCTGCCCATGGCTTCGATTGCGAGGCCTGAAATCAAGTCCTTCTGTAAGACTTTAAGAGGAGGCCACGCACGGCTGGTGTACCTTCGTTCTCCTTCAGCGAAAGAAGGGTCATATATGTTAAACACAACCTAGCCATTGTTTTACACACATGGACATGGCCATTCCAAAAGCGTGTCTGGCGAGCGGCAGACGGCGTGTGACTTGTTGGGCTCAAAGCCTTGCAGCGCAGAGCGGCGAAGTGGGGTCTGAGGGGCGTGAACGCCCGCGACACAACTGCCACTCGGAAGCCAGTCGTCCGACCGAAGGCCGCGGCTGGAGTTGTCCAATTTGCCTGACGTGTCCAAGCATGTCCAAGTTTTGGCGATATGTTAAGGGAAGCCGAAAGTTTGAAAGTAAACCGCCCGGAGTGAAGCTCACGACAATTTGGATTTGCACTGGAAGAGCTGGCAAAGCCTCGCTTTTCTGCGGTTTCGGTACCAGCCAAAGGGCGCCTCCACTTTTCAGGCCCATTTGTGGGGGCCGCAACCATTCCCAACCTGCCCAGGGGCCCCAGGGGCACCTGGATGCCACGAATCAGGAGGAGGTGATGTGGGTCGTCTCAAACAAAGTTTCCCTTTAGTACCCTCAAACAAATGCACACTCCTGTGGTGCTCCGGGCTGAGTCCAACTCTCCGCCAAGGCTTAGTCATATGTCAGCGGGCGAGCAAACCGCCCTGGAGCAGCCATGCTTCGCCGGCGTGTGCCTTTGATGCATTCCCCAGTGGAGTCACAATGAAACACCGGGTATATGAAGGTTAGTATAATCCCAATCGTAAATAGCTGCTGCTATGTACCCTTTTTAATTTTGCATAGACCAGTTTAGTACCAGGATTTGATTATGACGTAATTGTTCAATGCACCTCTGGCTTTCTAGGTTGGTGGAATCCCAAACGAGGTTGACTGTTTCTACCAGGGTGGGCAACTGGGATTTGCGTGGCAACCCTGCAATCCCATTTCACAAAATGACGCCCCAATTTGTCGGAGCGGGTTGATCCCATGAGCCCAGCAGGTTTATTAGTATCTATTTCTGCGTAAGTAAGGTCTCCCAGCCCAGACCAAAACCTTATGTCAGGTGGCCTTTGCTATGTGCCTTGTTGGGTATCAAGTGTGGAGGGCTTTCAACAGGCCTCAAGTGGTGGACAGCAGTCGGCCTCGCATGGGTTGATGCCGCGTCAGCTTGTTACTTTTCTGCAACTTGTGAAAGGCACCTGATGGCCTTTATTTCCTAAAGTTCTTAACTGCTTCTAGGAACCGGAAGAATCCAGCACTCGAGAGCTAAAGGAACAGTATGGGTGTGCCTTTACGCTAGGCAACCTCAACATGATTAGTCAGGGTCCTCATGGTTGTTCCCTTCAAACATCATGCACCATAATGAAACTCACGTTGAGGTGGCCCGAAAGGTTATGCTTAAATTACACAAAAGGGGGCATCTTCAAATCACCCCTGTCAAGCCAGCCATGTTGTTGAGATCCGATTCATGATCTTTGGGGCCCCGCTTGACCAGCGTTCCTTGAAGGATGCCTTTGCGCCATTGTCAAAATCACCTTCACCAGATGATTTAGAGGATTTTCCGTGTAAAGCTGGTGGTTTTCTCAGGTAGGTCATGCTGGCTCACGCCAGCCGCCTGTTTGACCACGGTTTTTGGGATGTATGATCTTGGTGGTAGCCATAGCTTTTTGGCCTTTTTGGTGTTTAGTGGGGATTTCCATTTAACCCACTAAAAGTTAAACTTTTAGTGGGGGATCTGAGGACAGCCCAGTGATGTGTCCCTTGAAGGAACCCTGTTGACTCGATCCGTCTCGCAGTGTCTCGGTGGCGCTGTCCACCTTTGCCCAGCTGCTGGGGTCCCTGCGGCAGACGGCCAAGAAGAACTCCCTGAGGGGTGAAAAGGCGAAGCGGGCGATCATCGAGTTCGGAGAACTTCGAAGGTTTTGATTTTGTTTTGCTGAAGTTGAGGAGAAGGGGCCTTCTGAAGGGGTTTTTGTGGTTCTCAAACTGTTGTTGTTCTTTCTTGGCGTGCGCTGGGAGGAGGCGGTGTCGCGAGAGAACAGCGCAACAGGTTTTGTTGAAAATGCAAAGGCGAGACCAAGATAGCTAGAAGAACGGCCAGAGGCACTGAGACGAGCAGGTTTGAAGTTTGCCGAACTGTTTGTGAGTATGGATGACTTTTGATTCCAGTTAACCTCAACCTGTATATCACATCTAAGGGGCACCAGCTGTTTTGCTGGAAGGGCTTGGCATGCGAAGGATTGTCCAAGTCATAGTCTGAGGAGGCGGTCCGAACTCTTGGCAAACAACGCTTTCAGAAGAAAGGCGCAAGCAGAGAAGAACATTTGGCTCACACACACACAGAGTGTGATTGTGATGACCAGGAGTTCAAGCCAACATGGAGACACCCTGTATCGGAGGTGCAAAACAGTGTTTGTCGCCAATGGATATTGTTTTCACCCCGTGGGTAACGCGTTTGGCCGTGCGACCGTTGTTCTTGGCAGATGAGTCAATCATGGTCAAGCGACCCTGTGGTTTCCCTCAGAAGACCACCACAGACGGGGGGTCACTCATTTTTTTAGGACTCTGCACCATGCATTTGACTTGTCCAGAGCCGAGCATGTCACACCAAGGTTTGGGCGGCGCTCGTCTCTTGAATGCAACCTGAAATGTAGGCATACAAACTTTACAGTAGGTAAGCATCAGTTGCATCGTTCCGGCGTACCCCAACAGTGATAGAAGTGCCCCAGCAGAGTTTTTGGCCTCTTAGATCGAGATGCTACATGGCTTGCAAGTGTCGAGCCGCAGGTGCGACGAGCCGCACCCCCTCGCTCGGACCGACGGGACGATCTGGTGGGCGAGGCCGGTTCAGGGGAGGGGAGGGAAGTTGGGGTGGCCCATGTTGCCAAGCCAAATCCAACGGGAGACCAGAGGCACATTTCTTGCCCTGAAAGCTACCAAGGGATCTCCTGATCTCCCAGTCCCATTCTTCAGTGCCCGAGTCTGGAAGCTTTCATGGGTTCCCCACCCACAGAATCCAAATTGGAGAATGGAGAATTACTTGGCTTGGGCCCTTGGGTGCTCCTCCCATCAAAGGAATTGTGAGGCATTCTTCAGGTTGGTGACATATGAATCTCCCAGCTACTAGCTACTTTGATGGTCTGATCAGATCAATGACAGCGTTTTGTTTGGGTTCCCAGGGGCGACAAGATGGGAGTTGACTACACAGACAAATCCCGCGCAGCATATTGTTCATGGAGGACATGACGGTTCCACTCCACACGCTGTGTTTCCACCGAAGTTGGCTGTCGAAATAAACCGCAAGGAACCGTTGTAGCAAGTCATTTTGGCTGACATAAACATAGTGATACGATGATATCCATGATTGTTGAGCTTTCTCAGTGCACATCACACGGAAACGGAAATGGATATCCGTTTGTTTCGAACAGGGGTGAGCGGAGGTTAGGGACTTTGTGATGCAGGGTCCTTGAGCATACCTCAATTCAAGTGGATGACAACTAGTGCAGATGTCAGTGTTTTTTGTTTTGTTCTGTGGGGTGGTTCAATGCGAGCACTGTTTGGTCGCCAAGTTGCATGACTGCTCCTCTACCGGGGCCTCCTCACAACACATGGTTTATAATTTCTGCCTGCAGTGTACCCCAAGTCCAACGTGATGTTGGAGCGGAGAAGTATAAGGCGCCTGATGGTGCGCATTTTCATGACAAGCCACTGAAAAGCTTTGGAAGCCTGGAGAGGTTTGGAGCAGTTTGGCCGAGAATCTAACGAGGTGATGCGCAAATTGACCCTACCGTTGGTTTTCGCTTTCAACAGGGAAACTAAGAACATGATCAATAGGTGTTAGAGAGGCGGTGCCGCCCGAGACCCTGATTAAGGTGGGTTGACACCATTAGTCTGCCTGTCTGGAAGGCAAACCTGTTGTTCATTCCTTAAGAGTTTGCGGGTCCAAAAGGAGGTTCGTCTAAAACATGGTGGTTTTGGGGGGTTCCATGTTGATTTGCAGGGAGTAAATCCTAGGTTAAGTGTTGAAGCCGGCCACTGGCAAGGCGCATTGCTCGTCCTCAAGCCTCGGCATCCAGGACGACTGTTTTTTGAGGCGCGGGCGGGAGTTGGGGGGGGGGAATGCGGGTTGTGGGGGTGCAACAAAGCGATCCGTGGGGTGCCTTTTTTGCGGCCTTCTTGCATATGCTGAAGCAGATGGTTTGTTTCCCCGATTTGGCTTTGAAGGGCGAAGGTCAGGGCGCACGTCATGCTGTAGCGGCACTGTGTGCAAATGGAAGCTTTCAGTTTCCCTTTGAAGCCATCCACAATGGTGTCCCGCCAGGTTCAGCAGAGCTTTCGAATCTTCTATATAGAGAAAAACAGGGGTCAGGTTTTTGCCGTTGACTGGCACGTGTCTTTTGCTTGGCAAGCCTCCCTGCAGCTTCTGCTGAGTCCCGGAGGATGCACATAGGCCATTGTCAAAGTACGACCTTCGTACACATGCGTTGGGGTGGCTTTAAAGGGATACCAAAAGGAGCTTGAGTTCCATTGAAAGGCGACCTTTTAATTGGGAAAGCTCGAAAAGACATGGTTGCTTTCTGTTGGTTTACCTTGAGCGAGCCCACAAAGGGGCCTTTCAACAAGTCACTGCCATATGTGGCTCTGGATGGACAACGCTTGGATGGACAACGTTCTGTAGTTGGGATAGATACAACCCTATTACAGCCAACTGGTGCAAGATTTTGTCCATGCACAGTATGACTTGAGGAGACTTGTTTGAGCCCAGGCTTCGAGGCGATTATCTTTTGTTGCAGCTGCGCTCTCAGAGCTCATCCAGCTCAGCTGAGGAGGAGGAGCAGCGAGCGGGCGGGCGGGAGACTTGCAGCTGGCAAATGCACTCCTAAAGGTAGCCGGAAGGGGATAATCGATGCTCTATGATGAACTTTTTCAGACCCCCTGTGCACTGTTTCTCTGTTTCTCCCAGTGTCCTATCACCTGTTGGGGACCCCTCCGAGGTGCCATGTTATAGGGAGGGAGGGGAGGGGAGGGGAGGGAGGGAGGGGAGGGGAGCGGAGCGGGGAGGAGGGGGAGGGGAGGGAGGGGAGGGGAGGGGAGGGGAGGGGAGGGAGGGAGGGAGGGAGGCAACACCCAGTGGAGCGAACGAGCGCAATTTGATATTTGTTAGCATAGAGCGAGCCCCCCAAAACATATGGTGGCTGTCCTTTCGGTTTCCCTTTGAACACGATAAAGGTACCCACAAAAACAACAGAAGCAACACACACCCATTTGCCTTTGAGCCTTCGCGAGGAGGGCTTGCCGCTGGAAGGCGCTGCGGTGGAAAGTGCCCTGGCCAGCTTGGGCGGAGAGAGGGGCTTTGCCGAAAACCCCTTGCCGAGTTCGGGAAGTCAGAAGCTTGATTTGGGGATGTGGCTTTTCCGAAGGTGCTCTTTTTGTCGGGCTTGCACGGGAAAGCGAACAAGGAACGGAAACACGATTTTAGAGGTCTACCCCTTATACTCTAAAGTCCGAAGCTTGAATTAATGTGCTGCCTGGAGGACACCAAAGCAAACCCCTGCGTTCATGTGGAAGAGACTGGCAGAGGCTGTGCTGACTGGCCATTGTGGGCCCCACTTTCCCAGCGCCCGCTTCCTCCCATGCGTGAAGACTAGGCACTTTTGAGTTCCCTATTTTGTTTTGGTGGCTTAAGACACCTTTGGGCAAACTCAAAAGTGATTGCGTTGTGGTGGGGTGATGTTCTGCTGGGAAAACCTGAGGAGCCCTACCTTTTGATTTGGTCATTTCGAATCTGGGCCTCAAAGGGAGTCGTCAACTGCAGGCACAGGAACGGCCGTCACCTTGATCAGGACCGGGCGATGGGGCGACATGGCAATAGCACAAGCACCTGTCCAAAAGAGGGACCCTCCCCCAAGACATGAGAAATCAAAAGCTTTTATCTTGATGAAGCTTGCCCCTATTTTTGCAAGTGCCAAAAATGTTTGCCTTTAAGTTATACTCGTTTCTGACCACGGACTACAAGACTTTTATCCTCCATTCTCTGCAAGGAAATTGGTGGGGGGGGGGGCTGGCTCTTGGAATTCCCTTTTGGTTTTCTTTGGCAGGGAAGACTAGGGAAAATGGAGTTGAGGCACCCCCCACCCGTCTCGCTGCAAAAAGGTGCTTACCTCGAACGAATCCCTCGGCAAGTACTGGCTCGCCCCCTCCCGCGGAAAGAGGGACACACAAACAACCAAGCAAAGCAAAGCAAAGCAAAGAAGCAAGCAAGCAAGCAAGCAAGCAAGCAAGCAAGCAAGCAAGCAAGCAAGCAAGCAAGCAAGCAAGCAAGCAAGCAAGCAAGCAAGCAAGCAAGCAAGCAAGCAAGCAAGCAAGCAAGCAAGCAAGCAAGCAAGCAAGCAAGCAAGCAAGCAAGCAAGCAAGCAAGCAAGCAAGCAAGCAAGCAAGCAAGCAAGCAAGCAAGCAAGCAAGCAAGCAAGCAAGCAAGCAAGCAAGCAAGTTAGCAGCAACCAAACAAACAAACAAACAACCAAGCAAAGAACCAACCAAACAAACAACCAAGCAAAGAACCAACCAAACTCACGAGCGTACGACCGTGAACACGGTTGTGTGAATTCAAGCATGGTTTTCGAGTGGCTTGGGGCCTTGTCCACCTGTCTGTGTGTCTAACTCCACTTGTCTGCGAGCCGATCTCGAGAACTCAAACATCGGTTCCGTTAGCAAAAGCCAAGCCCCTTCCAAAAAGAAACCCGACGGGGGATTCAACGAAGTTGCTCATTCACAACCCAAAGCAACACAAAAGCATCACCCCTCAGGGTACACTCAAAATACGAAGGCGCCAACATGAAATGAAAACCCAACTGTGCGCCGGACGGGACATTCAGCAAAACCAGACTGGCGAGATGCTCTGGCGGGATTCTGGCGGGATCCACTGGCGAATATTGGCGACGCTCCGGCTCGATACTGACCGGATACTCGGCAGGATCCACCGGGAAGGGATACTCAGCGGGATACTCGGCGGGATCCTCTGCGGGATAATCGGCGGGAGCCACTGGCGGGCTGCTCTGGTGGGATACTCGGCGGGATCCACTGGCGAGCTACTCTGGCAGGATGCTCGGCGGGATCCATTGGCGAGCTATTCTGGGATACTCAGCGGGATACTCGGCGGGATCCATTGGCGCACTGCTCTGGTGGGATACTCGGCGGGATCCACTGCCGAGCTACTCTGCCGGGATACTTGGCGTTCAGCGGGATAGGCGGGATTCAGCGGCGAGCCGCTCAGACGGGATGCTTGGCGGGACCCACGATCCACTGGCCAGCTCTGGCGGGATACTCGGCGGGATCCACTGGCGAGCCGCTCTGGCGGGATACTCGGCGGGATCCACTTGTGAGCCGCTCTGGCGGGATACTCGGCGGGATCCACTGGCGAGCAGCTCTGGCGGAATACTGGGCGGGAGATCCACCGGCGAGCAGCTCTAGCGGGATGCTCGGCGGGATCCACTGGCGAGCTGCTCTGGCGGAATACTTGGCGGGATCCACTGGAGCTGCTCTGGCGGGATACTGGGTGGGGGCGTGGTGTAGGAGCATCGCAAACGCGGATTCCAACATAAAATCTAACAACCCCTTCCTGTCGGGTGGGGAACAAAGAAACAACACAAACAAACTAGCAAGCAAACAAGCAAGCAACCAGAAGCAAGCGAGCAAGCAAGCAAACAAACAAACACACGTGTTCAGGCTGGTTCCCTTCAAGGCTTAAGAAGTGGAAGAACCCACCTAAGTGGACCATCCTGAGCCCATGTTAATGAGCTTGCGAATTCATTTTCAACATGTAACAATAGGAGTCTTGTTACGGCCGTCATGAAAGGATCGCTCACAAGGTGCCTCTTGACGTGTCGCTTCCTGGAATACGTCCCCCGTTGCTGGGTTGTTTCCATTTGGGTTTGCCTTTCACATGTTTGCCTTGTTGTTTCCCAAAAACCCGGGGTCCTTTCTTCCAGGAGAATTGCGGCTCGGCAGAAGCTCGAGTCCCCCAGTTGGTTTGTTCTTCGCGCGAGGAACGCCCGGCCGGTGATCACCATGAACTTTGAGTGTGAGCGAGCGGCCGGCCGGGACTCCCGCGTCTGATGTTAGGGGTGTGTCTTTTTCCAGGACATATATGTGGAAAAACGCAGGCCTCAATGTGTGGCCCTAAGCCACCGGGACTTATCATGGCCAGCCGGGTTGAGCCAAATCCCCTCGGGGAAACTGGAGGCCTGTGGGCCACGAAGCTCGCGGTGGCCTGCGGGAACACAGAGAGCATCGCGAAGCTCTTCAGCATCCAAAGGCGGGCTTCGCCAACCTCGTCATGCGAAATGCGGGGGGGGGGGGGGGGGGGGGGTCTTGTTTTTGTTTCTTTCTGTTTTTTTTCTTGGGGGGGGGGGGGGGAGAACCCGTTTTGTTGGTTTTAGAGGCAAACAGAGAGGACACTTTTGGGGGGTTTGCCCTATTTTGAGAAACACCCAAATTGTATAGTACTAGCGACATAGGTATTGTGTTATAGCGTTGTTGAAGCTTATAGGGACATACCCGATATACACATGTCAGAAAACCGGCCATAGAAGGAGATGGGCCGAGCGAAAGAAACGCGACCGATCTGAAGCACCCACCTTGGGTTCACCCTCTTGGAGCTTGTTTCAGTGTATTGGTCCTGCCCTTTGCCCTTTTTGCTATGATGAAGAAACAATGTTCATCCTTGACTGAGTAAAAGCCATTCTATGTAAAGCGCAGCCTTGTCACTGAGCGATGTTGGCAATGTTTCCAAGTCCGTTCCATTGTTGCTGCCGCTTTTTGGTCACCTGTAAACCACAAATAGTATCGCAAGTCTACCTCATTTGCGTCGTTTTGGAAAAAGCATTGGCAACCCTTATCTTCTGAACAGAACAACACACGGCGGGACGGTTGATTTTCTGGAAGCCCCGAATGCTCATGCCCGACCAGTCGAAGCGCATTGAACCCCTCATGGGATCGCTGGCTTCCTGTTAACATGCTAGTGGATCCCAGGCAAGCCACCAAAGTAAATGTGTCAAAGTACAAAGCAGCAAAACGGATTCCTGCCCTGCTCTGCTCATAGACCGCCAGCCCCTGTTTTCATCGCCCCGAGAGGCGGCGCATCAACTCTTTGGAGCAGTACTCCATGGAGGCGACCATGAACAACGAGGAGGCGCACGGCACTCTGCCCCATTCGAATTCTCCGGCTTCTTTTTTATTTTTATGTGTTCCTTGCCTTTTTTTTTGGAGGCCAACTCAAGGTGAACTTTCTTTTGGCGAATTGCAAATTAAGCACATGAGTTTGACACCAAATGGGACTCCGAGTGTGCGAACAAAATAGTTTGCGGTTGCCACTTTCTGTGACAGGGGAGTATCGGTGAAATCAATATAGGAATCAGCCACTTTGGTGTCAGGCATACCCTTCCACGCGTCAGAGGCCAGGTTTAGTAGTCGTTACTCTTCCTCGCAATCAACTGGTGTGCGGCGACTTAAGGTTGCTGTACTTAGATGGTTTGGCACTGGTAAGTGGGTTATGTAACCAGGGTTAATTGCAAGTTGGCTGAGTAGTTTCGGCCATTTTGTTGCTTTGTTTGCTGCGCTGTGGACTCCAATTCGTTGAGTCGTTTTTGCCTGGAGCCACAAACCAATGGTGAGGGGGTTTCACACGCCGGAGTGTTGCATGAGGTCTATGTCAACTCGTCTAGTTGTAAGGAGCCATTCGGTTTCATAGTCAACCCTTCAATTGAACAACGCCCAAAGCCCCATTGGCCATTTTTATCGGTGCGTGCTGGGATGGTGTCTACAGAGTTCTTCTTCAGGGCAAGGTTTTCCTCGTAAGGGAAGCATATCATTCAGGGGTCCCCTGAACTGGTTAGTTTTTTTTGATTTTCTGGCGTCTATGCTGGTGCAATTGTGAACTAAGCAACAAGAACGCACGGGGTCCACACAGGATGATGTAACAAATCAGCCACAATGAACGAGACTCCCTGGCGCAGTTGGGGCAATGTGTGAAAAGGTCGGCTGTTTGAATCTGTTAATTAACGTTTGCTTGGCGAGCTGTCCATATGGAATGGGCATAAGGGCCTGGCCAGCTCAGTCCCTAGACAGAGGTGGAGATGAACATTATGGTACAGCCACAGCGCTGGTTTGAGTCATGTCCGAGAGTTCACACCATCACACATCAGCAATATGCGGATTGCGCCGAAAGGAACATGGCATGACCACTCCCGCTATATCCTGGGACTCTTCAGGGAACACAAATACTTATACTTTTCCTTTTGGGCAGTCAGCAAATGCAAAAGCCAAAAGGGGGTCCACCAGGACAACTTAGGGCCTCTTGGTTGCTGGCAATGGAACGGTCCCAGCAAGGTGGAGCGCTGCCTGAACTTTCTCTCGCGGGAGTATGTGGAGATGCGGTACCAGGCGGTTTTGTAAGATCCCAAAACGTGTGTGGAGGAGTTGGGCGGTGCTGGGGGCTAGGGTGGTTGGGGGGGGGGTTGGATAGTTAGGGGGTGGATCTGGGGGTCGGCTAGGGGCATTCCAACATTTTAGGATGCACCGACCTTCTTTTTGTTTGGATCATTTTTTTCGTTCTCATTCCATTTTGACAAGGGTGTCAAATGTTGTTTGTTTCTCAGTGGTGGGTGGAAGAATCGAGGGGTAAGCAAACGAAAGGCCCTAGAGCATTGAGTGTGTCCAGGTGGACGGCCCTGGACAAGGTTCGCTAAAGGACACATCCCAAATCCAATGTTTTACAAGGATTCAGATCCTTTAGAGCTGATATGGCTGTGGGTCAAAACCAATGGTACAATTTTGGGGTAGGTGCACCACCCATTTTAGTCTATTTTAGTGGGGACTGGGATGTTCACTGGGGGCACGGGCTTTTGACCCATGGCATATTTGACCAATTGGTAGACTGGCGCAAAAGGATCTTTGAGGGACAACCCTGGTGACAGGTCCGCAAGACCTCGACTCCAGGGGCACCAAGTTGCCCAGAGGAGAAGGACGAGACGCCCCTTGGCTGGACGGGTGGTGGGTAGCGCCATGCAAACGTGCCAACAATTTGTCCGACTGGTGTCCCTTCTATCCTCCTGAACCCTTTCTTGCGTTCAGCCCTTGAAACAAAACTGGCTGCCTTTGTCTCGCTGCAACCACCGAGGAAGGCGTCGAAGCCAGATCATGCAAAGATCCAAGACGAGGATGAGGAGCCCATGCTCATAGAGGACCAGGGTTTGGGTTTACCTTTTATTGCCAGACTTAGCCTGCCCTTTTATATGTCTTACGCCCGTTTGTTGGGCGTTCCTCCATTTCCGCTTGGCACCATCAAACAGTTAACTTGTTGCAGGCAGTCTAAGTCTGACCCTGCCTTTACATGGGTGTGAATTTCGATTGACCCTATGGTGTATAGTCAGGTGTTTTCATATCGTGGAAACCTGGGAACCAAAACCCACGGATGTTCCCAGGTTTCAAGGAGTGAAGGTACTCCCCAGTTCCCGTCTCAAATTGTTCCTAATATGTCCCCTTGGGGCTTGTTTCAACATCACCTTCTGGTCCCATGTTACGCGAGGTTTCCTTTGATGTTTCAGGGGAAGCATAGGGAACCCTGTTTTGGCCCCTAAAGACGCATCCCACCGGCGCCTAGCTCCTTGTGAAAGGGGTCTAAGTCTGACCAAGTATGTGCTGGGAAAGGGACTCTCACGCCCATTGGCTGCGGGCTATCAAAATCAGATTCTTGGCCAGCGAGTGATGGCTTAGGTTCAGTGGCACCGTGGGTCCCACAACATAATTTGGGGTGCCCATTTGTTCTCTAGTGCACACGGGCAACCGGATTTTGATTTTGGTTGGTTTTGGTTGCTGGGTTCTACCTAGTTGCTGAGCTCAATTCGTAGCTCAGGTTTTGGGTTCATACGCTCCGGCAGGACATCGACCCTTGCAAGCGGCACTCAGAGCCTGAGAAGGAGCCTCTGTACTCTGCACGCCTTTCCAGCCCCAAGGCAGGGCTGGTGTCCAGGGCTCCCTACGTGTCCCTTTGTGGTACCTTTTTGACTCATTTCATGTGAGTTCCCCTGGCAGAAGAGACGCTTCAAAAGGTAAGTATACGGAACCCCGGAACCTGCATTGAGGGAGGATTTTGCGGACCTCCAACCGGAAACTGACACCAAGGGGGCGCCATGTGGTTTTGACTCCGCTCCCGTTTGTGGGCCGAACGCCCCCTGCAAGGCCCAGCACGTGCTTAGCGCCGAGGAGCCCGAGGCGGTCTCTTCAACCTCGACCATGGAGAAGGAGTGGGCTATGTCAGCCACAAACAAAACCGTGGTAGATGAATTCAATGAAGGTAAGCCAGGAACAGTCCCATCTAGAATAGGTGCAGCCGCTTTCTTTTGTTTACATTGATAGTTTTGGGTGGACCCTTTTTGTACCAGGTGTTGATTGCGTGTTTTCATTGGCAGACTTAGCTTGCATGTTTATTTTGTTTGCCATTCTTGGTTTTTCTTCATTTGGGTATGGGTCAAAATTATACCACCAGGGGACCGCAGGTTTTAAGTTTTAGTCCTTGTTTCCTCTTCCAGGGTTCCGTTTTGGGTACCTATTTTTGACCCACACCCATTTGTCATTTCCACCAGCAGAACGCTATTTTATCCTGGGGATCCAAGCCTCCCTCAGTGTTGAGGGTTCCGCTTGGCAGTAGTCTATGGTTCATTTGGGAGGAAAACGAGGGGACTCACTGACTCACTATATACCCACAAGAGCCTGGGGACTCACTAATTGTTCCGCGTCCTCTTGGGGGAACAAGTCATATTGACCGTGGCTCACATCCTGATGCAAATATCGATGTCCGCCAAAGGCTCCCCACGTGGGCATGATGCTCCCATGCTGCTTCTCAATGGGACGGGCTTTCCCTGGTTGTTCTTCATATTCTTTCCTAAGGGGATCGGTTTGGATCCTCGTCTTTTTTTTTACTGGGATGGGCCCTACTTATCATCACCCAGCGCGCCCCCCCCCCTTTCCCCCTTTTATGTCCCCGTTTACATGTTCCTACAGAATGCATGTCAAAGAGCAAGGAGCCGGATGTGACGATTCCCACCGAGCGACCATCCGCATCAGAAGAGCTGCCCTCAGAAGCGAAAGAGAATGTGGGGCCGCTCATTGAGAAGTTGGACATTGGAGTCTCGGCTGCTATTGGGCTGACTTGTTCACCTACCTTTGGGTTGGTCTGCACTGGGGGCAGATCCACAACCCTACTCTTTGCGTCTTGTTGGAACATGATAATTTAAATGATTTGATATATACATATATATATATATATACATATATATATATATATAAGTGTGTTTCCCTCTCTCACCGGCCCAACGTGAAGCTTTTGGGGCACTCGTCAGGAGAGGAGGCAGAGGCCAAGCCGGATGCCGAGGCCGAGGCTGTGGCGAAGGCCGAGAAGCCAGAGGCGCAGCCCGCCAAAATCTGAGCGGTTCCGATTGGGGAAATCGAGGGATAGCCATAAGGTGCTTTACTCGGAGGGGATCCAATTTTTCAGGTTTCTGGAATTATTGCTGAACTGCAGATGGTTGACAGGGGCTCGGAGCCGTTCCAAAAACATGACCAACTCCCAAGAAAAAGAGATTGGCTCCCTGTAATTTTCCCTTTACCTTGTTTGTCGAGATAGCCGAGGTTGGAAAGGTTTCGACTTCTGCTTTCCCAATCCGTCCAACGCGGGGGGGTTCCTTCTTTAGGCGTGGGTCAAAAGAGGCTGGTAGCCAAAATGGCGGTCCCCCCGTTGATTTCCCTTCAAACCAACTTGAACAAGCTATCCGGTAAAAGAAAACAAAGACAATTCATCGCGTGCCAGAAAATAAAAACCATGTGGAGACAGATTCAGGAGGAAAAAGTGGAGAAAGCTCCGGAGAAAGCTCACGAGAAGGCTGCGGAGAAGACTGAGAGGCACGTGAAAGCTGAGAGGGAGAAGGCGATGGGCCGGGAAGGTTGGGAGGTGGTTTGGTTACTTGGCGCTTAGACATTTTGGGTTTTAGAGCTGAACGGGGTTGATGACTCCGTATCTATCCACAGACATACCGTTTAGCGAGGAATTAAAAGACCACTAAGTTGAAGCAACTGTGTCTTGGGTGAGAACCTCAATAATGGGCTTTGGCACCCTTTTTGAACAGCGAACCCTCGAAAAAGGCACCCATTGAAACCACCCATAGCTCAACCATTCTCCAATATTTCCTCTTTGCAGGGTCCGTGACTACTGATTGCTCCAACCAAGCAATTTTGCCTAAAGGCCCTGACCCTGAGGCCGAGAAGGTTGAGAAGATGGAGAAGGTGGAGAAGGTGGAAAGGCGAAGCGACAAGGAGAAAGCTGAGAAAGAGCGACTGGAAAGGCGGCAGGGCTTTCACCACTCGCCGTGCCTGCTGGGGCACACCAGCCCTAAAGCGGGCAGCCCCAAGGCGCGATGACTTTTGCGAATGAAGCCAAAGCATCAAGCGGCAATCTGGCTTGTCTTTGCCAGTGGGTCAATTAGCCCTAGCCTACGGTATGCAATCAGGTTTTTAGTCTACCTCTAGGTACGGGTGCCTAGATTTATTGGGTTTGGATCAACCATTGAAGCAATGAACTCTCTGGGAAGTGGGTGTTTTCCTACTAAGCCGCAAGTGAGACTCCTAGCAGTGAATCAGGACAACCCGGGAGCAGGATTCTGGGCTCCACGCACCTAGGGATGGAAATTCCCGAGTCGTTGATGATAGTTTTGCCGGATAAGTTCCCGAAGTCATGGGCATGTAGAGTAAGAAGTAGGTGAAGCCGGGCATGTCAAAGGCTTGCTTGCGAAGGCTTATCCAAGAGTTGTCCCTATGCCAGGCACACTTACATGTTTTGTGGGTATGGCTCGTCAAAATAGGGGAGCCCCCGGAACGGTCCATCAAACCAACCTAAGAAGCCTCAGAGGGTTTCCATTGCACCCAAACCACCGTCCAAGGCAAACTCGGGCATACGACCACATCGAATATCATCCATACAAATTGATTTGTGCACCACTTCCTACAATTGATGTGGTCTGAGGGAAGCTTGAGACCCTTGACTCCCATCAGGCACCCGTCCCGCACGGCGGTTCCCACACTGCCAAGCGGGGCACTCCCACCAGCGGGCGCCGGGAAGACAGCCCCAGGCGCGGCCACCTTCGGACCATCTGCGTTTTTGTTTTTTTTGTATATTTTGTTAATGTTGAAACGCATGTGGAAACATGAACTGTGTGTGGAATGCTTGACCACAATGGCATGTGCCATTTTGGCTCAAGCATTGTTCTGGGTTCTTGGAACCCAAGCTGATTGAAAAACTTTGATCTTTTGCATTTTCGAACTTAACCCCGACCAAGCAATGGCTTCCTCGGCAACCTCGGCAACTTCCTTTGAGTTGATTGAGGACCAGACACTCACCGTGGAGGAGGTTGAAATGGCCAGCCAGGAGGCCCAGGACATTCGCACACGGGAGGCGGCAGTGGCGGCCGGCTTGGTTTTGGACGAGCCCGAGGCCCCCCCGTCAGCTTCGGCGACCGATGTGATGAAGGACCTCTCCAGTGCACTGGAGCGTCTCCGAGTGGCATTTGCCACTCCGACTCCCGGCTTGGGTGCCCCTGGCCCCGCCGAGGAGGGCGACAAGGACATGCGGGACGCGGACGGCACGGAGCGGGCCACACCACCGGAGGAGGCGCAGACGCCACTCACGAAGAGACTGAAGGGCTTCGTGGCGGCTTCTCAGAAGGCTACGTCTCAGGCCAACAAACCTGTCACCTTGGTGCCGGTGGACGGAAAACCCGGGTACTTCAAGCTGGTGGACCTCCCAGACCTGTTTCCAGCCCTTCCAGCGTCGGCGGCCACCTTGCTGAGAGACATCACGGTGGAGGAGGCGGTCTCCCTGTTTCACAAGTTTGTTGGTAAGAACCTCACGGAGGACCTGGTGATCCGCATCTTGGAGGCGTACGTCCCGATGAAGATCCAGCTCCGCCAGGAGGAGGTCTGGGCTTCGCAGTTCCAGAGGAACAAGGCGTGTGTCGGCACCCAGCGCTTGTACAGGCTCGACGCAGGTCATTCCGACTACAAGTTCATGTGCAAGGCATGCGCGGGGTGGCCAGAAACAGCCAAGCAGTGCTGGGTCTGGCCCGGGAAGGAGTTCGCCCCCTTCCAGGCACCCTCGGCCACCTATGAGGCGGACGGCATCACCTACAACCTGCTCATCTTGGAGGGCAAGCCGACCTGGATCCAGCAGCGGGAATGGGGAAGCCCGGGTGCCGTTGGCCCCGGTGGTACCCTGGCACAGGCCGACCGCAACTTGGTGGACGGCACGGTCTTGGGGAGAGCCCCTCCAAAAACGGACTCGGTGGATGAGATCACCATGGCAGATGCGGTCCCGCTTAACAGGCGGGTGGAGATCCTGTCCATGGAGGCGGACGACGAGGCGTTGAAGGTCCGGGAAAGCCAGGAGATCAAGGTCAAAGTGCAGCGGTCCCTGAAGGAGGCGGAGGCTCAGAGCTTCGAGCTCTACCATCCCCAGGTGGACCAGGCGATCAGGAAGAAGGAGGAGCTGCATAAGGCCTTGCGGGAGCATCGGGAACCGACTCCGGAGGAGGCTCGGCCAGGCGGCGGCACAAGGAGTTGGTCACTGAGGAGATGCTGGACAACGAGATGGCGATCCTGGCGCCCCTCCAAAAGGCATGCAGGCCCTGCCGTCAGATGAGGTGGCCAATGAGGGAGCCCGTGCCCTCAGGAAGGTCAATTTGGAGTGTTTCAAGGCCAAGCTGAGAGACCAGTACTTGGAGGGGAAGGGCAGTTGACGCCAGCCAAGCATTGGCTGAGGCGATGGGCTCCATTCAGGAGGCTCAGGCGGCAAACAAGCGACCCAGGACACCAACCAGGCATGGATGCTCAACCACACTCTCAAGCCCTTGGAAGTGTTGGCGTGGCCGGATGATCTCAGGAAGGCCCTGGAGAGGGCCTATTCTGCCCCCTGGAGCTGGATGACCCCGACGACATCCCCCCGGCGGGGGACATCACGGAGAAGTATGTCCCCTACATCAAGATGCTCAGAGCGTCGCAGAACCCGTGGCACCAGGAGGCACTGCTGGAGGAGATGCCCGAGCTGGATGCACCGGCCCCCCCCAAGGGTGCCACCGGCCCCGGAAAGGACCAGCCCATGTCCCAGCAAGACCTGGACTCTGAGGGAGGCAAGCTGTCCCTTATCCTCTGGGCAATGAAGCGGCACCAGGGAGAGCTCCGGATGTTTGGGGGGGTTTGGAAGAAGCACGCAAGCGGTGAGATCCGGGGCGCTGACCAGCAGTTTAAGCTCGCGCCGGGCCCTTGAGCGCAGGACTCACCCATTCACGTGCGAGCAGGACCACATCGACCCAGTCATCTACACGGCCTTGGAGATCCGAGCTCAGGTGAACCGGGGCGAGCGCCCGGCACCGGAGCAGGTGGTTGGTATCTTCTGGGCGAAGGGTGATGGGGTGTTTTGGACCAGACAGACGAGAACGTGGGACCTGCCGAGCCTGACGGGAGTGTACGCCCACAGGTTCACATTTAAGTATATCTACTCGGCCTGGACCACCTTCCCGTTGATTGTGAAGACGCAACGCCGGGGCCGCAATGCGGAGGGCTCGACCTCGGACAAGTGGATGGGCAACATTATCCAGATGAGGAAGGAGGCGGTGCCCTTCCTGGAGAGCCTGGGCATCCCCAAGCCGCGCAGCAAGGAGGAGTGGAGTTACATCTTCAAGGAGATGGGGACATTCTTGGCGGCAAAGAATTTCATCGTGAACTGCCCGTTGCCCGTGATGGAGATGCCGGTGGCCCCCATCCATGACAGTAAGGAGGCGCTGCGGTTCAGGGCAGTTTGCGACGAACGGATCACCCTCCCGCTGGCCTCGCTGAGGGCCTTTGACTCGGTCTACACCAAGTTGGTGGCGGGCCTGAGCAAGTCGTCGATGGTGGAGGTGAAGGTCAATTGGCGCTGCAATGTGGTCCACGACTGGGTCGAGCAGGTCCCGCAGGAGGCGGCGGGGCCTTGTATGACAGGTTGGGCTACTCCCAGGACCTCATCCGGCAGCTGGGTTGCTCCCCCCCCTTGGGTGCCGTTGGCCCCGGGGGGGGAGCGGCCAAGGAGGCGGGGCCAAGGTCCTGAGGGGGCAGACACCACGCTCCGCACCCCAGACCAGGGCACCAGGCGGTACCTTCCCATCACCACGGCCACGGTCACGGCGGTTGCGGGCCGAAAGTACGTCAACAAGCACTTCCCCAAGGAGGCGAAGCATGTGTTTTGGGGCTCCGTGGAGTGTGGCTTGGTCTTGCCAAGCATCAGTGCCTGGGAAGTGGTGAGCAAGGAAAAGTTCAAGACCCGGGGGGCTATATGTGCAGATTTTGCAAGGGCTTCTGGAAGGCGAGCCGCGGGGGGACCAGGCTGCTCCAGATCACGGGGTGGCACAGGGATAAGGCCACCTGCTTGCAGCTGGTGATGGACGAGCCCCCGGAGCAGCTGTACAATCAGTGGATCCGCGATCGGATGGAGTTCTACAAGAGGGTGGAGCCAACGGAGCCTCCCAGGGATGAGCGGCTGGTCCTGGGCGACGCGAGCACCCCCCCGCATGCGCTTCAGCTCCTCGAACGGCCTGGGGGATGTCTCCACGGCCTTGTGGTCGGTCATCCTGAGCAACCCGGAGAAGTCGGGGCTGGCGGCAATCCACTCGGTGGCGAAGGAGGCGATCCTGAAGGGAGGGAGCCGCTAGGTTTTGTCTCACAACCCTGTCGGATGTGGGAGTCGTGTGATTTCTTCCTCCCGGGACTTGGGTGCCTTTGGCCCCGTCTCCGGGGGGAGAGGGGGAAAGGGTTTTCCTTATTGGGTTCAGTTTTCACCACTGTTTCCTCTCTTATTCCATTCTGGTGGCGCGCGTGGGTTCTTCTAGGGTATCTACCAAGTTTCTTATGCGCCCGCCTTACACACGTCTTTGGGACCGCATTCCAAGGGTCCTATGGGACACGTTGGCGGATGAGTTGCGCCAAGGCACTGAGGAGGAGGGGAGGAAGCTGGGCGGAGAGCCGGCAATCCGCTTCTCTCAGCTCCTGGAACTCTCGGGCATTCCGGTAGGACAAGACGCCCACGTGGTCCCGACGGACTACTTCAACGGCCTGGTGGCGTCGGCGGCAGGCCTGTGGGACAGCCTATGGTTCCTCCTCCTGGCGACGGCGGATGGCAAGCCGAGCGAAAACTTTTCCCCGCTGGAGAATGAATGGGACCGCCAGGACCAATGGAGGTGGTTCTCACGAGATGACCCACCCCCACTCCAACAACCGGAGCTTCTGAAGTGGAGGCACTGGCGCCCGGGCAAAATAAGGGAAATGGAGCCCACGACCCAGCGAGCGCTGGAACTCCATATGCGCGGGAAATGGGCGGAACGGCTCCTCGCCCACTTTGCCCCGTTTGCGGAGCACATCGCGTACATGCAGGACATCCTGGGGGAGGACTTCCGCAAGGAGGCATTGGACCTCCTGGGGGACAATAGGTTCCGGACACTCAGGCAACATTGCCTGGTCTACGAGAGTCTCCGGAAGAGAGGCTTCACGGTGATTCCATGGCAGGAACGACATGTCCGCTCTCTCCTCAACCAGCTCGCCGAAGAGGAGGTCACCCCGTACAAGCTACGGCAGGTGTGGAACACCCTCAAATGGTATTCCAAGACCTTCGGTATGCTGAAGATAGACGAGCTCCATCGCCTCAAGTCCAAGAAGAGCTCGTTGGAAGAGGCACTCACGGACACGGTCACCCGGCCGCAGCGCAAGGCGGTGGTCCCCAGCAAAGAGGTCATATGGGCTCTGGAGGAAGGGGCTGGCTACGATCACCAGGGTGCCACCGGCCCCGGTACGCAGGCGGCCCCGGGGAGGAGCAGACACTGGACGCATTCATCCTGGGTTTCGCCCGGTTCCAAGTCGGGTGCAGCGCTCGTTTCAATGACCTCCAGCATGTTCACCCCAAGGACCTTATCCACACCAGTAACACCGTGGAGCTGAAGGCCTGGCAGACCAAGACGGTCTCAGCAGCACGAATCAACCCAGTGATTGCTCCGAAGTACAGCTTCACGGGGATCCCCTGGTGGACTACCTGGGTGGCCACGGTCCGGCGACTTGTATCCGAGGAGGCATTCCAGGACATGGACTACTTGCTCCCGACAGTGAGCAAAGACTTCGCAGGGCTGATCCCGAGACCTTCCACACCAGAAAGGGCTCTGAGATGGCTCAAGGATGCTCTTCTCCGTCGGGGTGACCCCGGGGTTGGTGAAGCCGCTGACGTGGCACTCATTCCGAGTGTTCATCCCGGACTGCGCTTTCCAGATGGGGATCCCCCGGGAGCGCCGCATGTACTTAGGCAACTGGCTCACAGAGAGCACAGCAGACGTCTATGTGCGGGAGAAGCGCAATGTCGTTGTGGAGATTTGGGGCCAGGTAGCGCAGAAGGTCCCCAACCTGAACCTCGGGCCAGGCAAGGAACGCAGGGAGGACTTGAACCACCCGGACTGGGCGGACCCGCTCCCGCCGCCAGCAGTGGAAATCACGGATGCGGGACCGGACGGCCACAAGGACCAAACCGAAGGGGAAGGGTCCCCACGGTACCCTCAGGGAGCGCACCATCGACTCGCTCATGGTCATTGGTGGAACAGGGACCCGAGGACACCAGTGAAGGCCAAGGACCTGTTTCCCACCACCCCGGACTTCCCCCTTCGTGTTGTTGCGGCGGTCAAACGCACAGGCAACGCCGGCCAGGCCAGAATCCACCTGCTGAATGACGAAGGCACGGCTGTGGGGTGCGGGTGGCGACCGGCGGCCTCTAAGATCCAGGAGCTCTCCGTGCTGGATTACATGTCGGAGCCAGAGGCCTATGGCAAGTGCGAACGTGAGGTATGGCTTCCCGGCGGACTGGGTACTGGAGCCTGCGGAGGTCCCCACACTGCAGGAGGACTCGGACTCCTCGGCGGACTCGGGCTCTGAAACGGATGACTTGGTAGACACCCAGTCGGAGACCGAGGTGGTGGCCCTACCTTTGGAAGCCTAGGTGCCCCCGGCCCTGACGACCTAAGGGGGAGGCCAAGGACAGGGCTCTGGCCAGGGCCCTCAGCACATCCTTCGGAAATGGCGGGTGTGCCAGACTGTCCTTCGGAAATGGCGCTATCAGTCTAGTCTGCACACCCGTTCTTCAGTTTTTGAGAGTTTGTGGTGGGTGGCCCATGGGGCCCACCCAGCCGTAGACATCTGACAGGGGAAGATGAGTCCCTGGCACCAACACATTGCTTGGATAAAAGAGTTATCGCTTGCTTGTGTGGTGCCCACACCAAGGTAAGAGGTCATGGCTGCTGCGCCCGCCAAACCACCGGAGGAGGTCCCAGCCGCGATCAAGGAAGACGTGGCAAAGTTGCAGAAGCCACTGGCGGCCATCCTGGTGGGCAAGGAAATCCCCTGGGTCATCCAAGCGGCACTGGGCGCATCGGGCTACGTCACGGTGGAAGACCTAGCGGATCGCTGGAACACCCCGGCTGCGGCCAGGGACAATGGTCCCCGGGACCTGGGATTCCAGGATGGAGAGAATGGATTCAACGCCCAGACCTCGGCCTTCACGGTCCTTCAGGCAGTACGGGTGGCAGCAAACTTGGTCAGGGGGGGCAACCAGGGTGACCACCCGGCGGGCCATGTGGGCCCGACAAAGGCTCCCTTAGAGGTCCTGTGTGACAGGCGCCAGCTGGAAGATGCTTACGTGGCCACGCATGGGGCCCCGAAGCCGAGGTTGGAATTCCAGGGTAGTGATGGCTACCTCAAGAAGCAATGGCGCATGATTGCCAAGGGCGAATTGGGCTACATCCCGGCAAAACACATCGTGAGCGCGCTCCCGGGAGGATGAAGAAGAGGTGAGGAGCCACCCTACATCTCGGCGCCAGCTGGAACGATTGCACCTAACCTTCGGACGACGCTCCTGATGTGCACGGCAGCACTGCCGCAATTTGGCAACCTGAGGGTCACCAAGGAGGAGTTGGATGACTGGTATGCCTGGTTCTATGGGGAGGACATAGCCGGCAGGAAACCTCCCCCGAGCGACACCACCTTGCTGTTTGCAGAGCGCAATGCATGGCGCAAGATTCACGAAATGGTGCACCAGGGCACCACTCTCTCCGAAGCCCTCAAGAACATCAGGGGCGACTTCCTCTTCTGGCAACGGGAGGTCTATGAGCACCTCAACAGGGCGCCGACGAAGGGGAAGAGCAAGAGCAAGGCACCCAAGGTGTGGCAGACTCAGTGGGAGAAGCCCAAGAAGGGGGGAAAAGGATCTTGGGCCTCGGGGCCTACCCATTCCAAGCCGAAGGGCAAAGGGAAGTCCCCCAACACCTCCTCGACCCCATGGCCAGACCACTGGGCTTTCAAGAATCCCAAAGGGGTGGCGTACTGCAGGGATCATCACCTTCACAACCAAGAGCCCGAGCGCAGCGAGGTGCTCATCGATCTGGGTCACACGGGCCTACATTCAATGGGCGAACGCACTCCACCACTCCCTCATCAAGTTTGACGAGTGCCGCCTGGGCCAGGTGGTAGTGAAGTCCACGACATTGTCAACGGACCTTCCCCTTCACCATTGGCATGATCTGCGATGCAACCACGGAGCTCACCCCAGGCTCAACTTCACTGACCTCAGCCGGTACCCAGAGCAGATGATGCAGGGCAGAGCGGGACCCGTCCTGGAGGCGCTGAGGCCGGGGGGCAACCCAACGACCCCCCCGAGGCGGCAGAGGGAACCATCTCCCAGCACGCCGGGGGACAACAAGCGCCAGTCCCTGAGGCTGAAGGCCGGCCAACAAGCGTTGGCGGGACTAACCTTGGGCTCACGTCCGGTCTCGGCCTCAGACAATCCTGAGGTCCGGACACCAACACAGCCGGCTGGCAGGAAGGTCGAACTACGGGGTGAAACTCTTCCCCTTCAGCCATGGGCACGCCATTGCATGGAGATCTCGGATCGGCCCACCACCCTGCCGATCACGCACGACCCAAATCTCTCCGACAAGGTTATGTACCTCCAGATGGCCTTCAAACAGCGCCCCCTCAGGGACGGGGATGGGAAGCCCTCACTTGGACGGCTGGCCCCGTGGACTCGGCCACTGTCCAAAGCAGCAGCGATGGGGGCCAAGATCTGTGTCCTCACGTCGTTATGGGGGGACAAACTCCAGTTGGGGGACGGGTCACACCGCTTCCCGGAGGACCTGCTGGAAGATATCAGGGAGATCCTGGCGCCAGGGGCAGGCCGACCAGCGGAAGGCCAACCCTTCTTCCTGGACATCTTGCACAGCCTGGCGCTGCACATTCAGGACCCCGACCAGTTTCCTCGGGATCTGGAACAAGGGGTCACGGACCCACCCCTAGCCTCGCCGGGCATCTGGCCACTCAAGAAGGAGCTAAAAGGGGAGGAGCCGGAGTTCCAGGAACTCCCTCATCCCATCTCAGCGGATCACTTCATTGATCTCATCCGTAGCACATTCCTGGAGAAGGTCGGTCCCCATGGGCATGGTAGATGGCCCTCTCACCAAGGTAGAGGCAGCAGCGCGCTGTGGCTGCAATATGGAGGATCTTTGCCCAGGCCCCCTAGCGGGCATCGACGAAGGGGACAAGATCCGCACCATCTACGATGGCTCGGTGGGCGGGGCCAATGACACCATCAGGAACCAGACGGTGGAAAGGACGACGGCTCCGACGGTGCTGGGTGGGGTACAAGCTCTTCATTGGCTACATGCGGCAGCTGAGGAGGGACCTCCCTCTCAGGGTGCCCCCAGCCCCGAGAAGGAGGTCGCTAAACCTCCACCCGAGGGCTGGCAATGGCCGGAACCGGGCACCAGGTGGGTGCTGCTCAAGGCGGCACCAAGGCCCACCGGAGAGTGAAGGTCCTCAGGAAGGACTGGCGGTTCCAGGTAGGTGGCCTCACTGGGGGAAGAATGGTAGGTAGGCGCATACGGCATGGCCAGTGCCCAATCCTACTGGGGACGCCTGGCAGCCCTTCTACTCAGGGTCCTCTACGCACTTTTCCCTCAAGTGGATTGGAACTTCGTCTTTGTGGATGACTTCCTGTGGCTGCTTCGCAGCGAGGGGGCAGTAAACTTGGCGGTGGCGCTGTTGGCAACACTCCTGGCCTTGGGCACCCCGCTTAGCTGGAAGAAGACACATTTGGCGGAGGTCAACACGTGGCTGGGCTTCGTGGTCCACCCGAACATCCCGCAGGTTCTCATGGCCGCCAACAAACACATCCTGGTGATGGAGGTCTTGCAGATCATGGTGGAAGGGCAGGCGATGCACTCAAAGGACATCGAGAAGGCCCTGGGCCGCATCCAATGGGCAACTGCTGCATGTCCGCTGGCGAAGTCGATGCTTCAGCCACTGTGGGCCTGGAAAATGGCCACCACCACGGTGGGGAAACCCCCTAAGGTGGTCAGGATGCTGGCGTTCATGCTGCGGTTCCTCTTCAACACGCCCTTCGTCCAGTACTCCCCTTACTTGCCGAAGTCCTCTTGGTGGGGTTGCAGCGATGCTAGCGCCTCGGATGAAGGACTGGCATTTGTGGGAGGCTGGTGCGCCAACAAAATGGAGCCGGAAAAGAAGGAGGTGTACTGGTTCCACGAGCAGATCCACGTGGAGGAGTACCCGTGGGCATTCAAGAATGGGGATCCCAAGCGGAGGATTGCGGCTCTGGAAATGCTGGGCACGCTCTTCCTCTGTAACATGATCCTCACGCACCAAGGCCCTCTGTCCTCCCGGGTCCGACTCCCGGTGGGCAGTGACAATCAGGGCAACGTCATGGCGATGCTCAACCTTGGATCCAAGAAGCCCTACACCGCGGCTATCCTGATGGAGCTGGTCTTCCTGCTCCACACCCAGGGCTGCTCGCTGGCGGCCAACCACGTGCCCCGGGAATTCAACCAGTGGGCCGATGAGCTGACGCACCCGGATTTCTCTGGGTTCGACCCTTTGCACAGAGTCCCTAAACAGGAACTCTGCGAGGAGTTCGTTTTTCTCCCGCGTCTCCTGAATGGAGATGCATTTGATCTTATAGCGTGGGCCCACCCATGCTCCCGTGACCGGAGCCGGTGGGCGACTCACTTCCCCTGGTGGCAGACCCCCCTGTGGCCTGGGTGCCCCGGGCCTCTGCACACCCGTTCTTCAGTTTTTGAGAGTTTGTGGTGGGTGGCCCATGGGGCCCACCCAGCCGTAGACATCTGACAGGGGAAGATGAGTCCCTGGCACCAACACATTGCTTGGATAAAAGAGTTATCGCTTGCTTGTGTGGTGCCGTTTGGTTAGCTTACATACACTTATATATTGTTTATATTGCCCTCTTTTGATGGCCCTCTTTTGAATTGTAGTCAAAGGAGAGAAAAACCAGGAAAAAACAAAGGACACCAACCATCTCGAGACCATGTTGAGAAACCCCCATCTCCCTTTCATGTGCTTTTCTCCAAAACAGAACCCTCAATGGGGTGTCATTGCGTGTGGAGCGCGGTTTTGCTTGGGGCGAGTGGCAAACAACAAGTTGTGTGTTTTTTGCCAATGCCAATCCAGTCAGGCTGTGAGAAGTAGGGACCTTAGATGAAACCCCGCAATTTACCGCTGCTTTACTTGCAATTTGGGGATGTGTCAAGGGGATTTCAGCACTCAGTGGTGCTCAAATGAAACTCATACATTGTACAGCAAAGCTGTCTCTATTTCCTGGAATCCCTTTGTCTTGGCCACGTTTCGTATCGTCCTTTCAAAACAGGGGAGCCCTCACCAAGGTGTTATGAATTAAGTCTGGGGTCAAAACCGCAATTTGGGTTTGTTCTCAAAATGGGTGGGGGAGCTCAACAGGAGTGGTTTTCCTTTAGTTTCCCTTTCAACACTGAAAAAGCCGACTCCCAAAAAAGACACGGCCATTTCGGTTCGGGGCTCAGGCGCCGGCTGACCAGAGAGCCCAGGGAGCCCCGGGAGCGAGACCGGGACGTCGAGAAGACCCCGGCAGCCAGCCCCAAGGCGCGCGGCGCGGGTTCAGCGCCGGAGAAGCGTCGGCGCTCCGCGAAGCATCGGAGACTTCTGGGAGAATCAGAAGGGGCGGGGGGTGTGCGACGTCAAGGATGAAGCTTCCTTTCAGAAGGTTCCCTTATGAGAATTTGCTCAGATGGGTTTGCCGACTCGAACTGCTAGATAGAACGCAGCTGCATGCATGATCCCTCATCACGGAGCGAAACGATGACTAAGACATGATGAGGCTATATATTCAGCCTCCTCATGCTTGTCGAAAGTAGACATCCACAGTTTTTTCTACAAACCGCGTCACTGGCCACGCCGGACAAAAGGATCCCCACCCACTACCTTTCAAATCAACCACCAAAACCGGCACTCTCTCTCTCTCTCTCTCCGTGGAAGTCCGCCTTCCCTGTTTTGGCTGGGGTTCCGTTCAGGGGTCATGGAGACTCCATGAACCCGCGAGGTGCCACGGGAGAACCTGGGAGGCTTCGACCACCGGGGCCACAAGTTGGCCATGGCCCACCAACGCGTGCACCGCCCCTTGGATGAAAGCGGCTTTTTCGGGAGCGTCCGGGATTGGTAATGTTCAACCCACATTGGAATCCCGAATCGGGGTTGGATCTAAGCGACCAGACTATCATAGTTTGAAATTTATACTATTTCTTTGAGTTATATATGCATGCGGTGGTTGACCATTTGAAGGTGTTTCAATTGGTGCATTCGTCTAGAGCTGGTTTCAGTGCTGAGGCCACGTCAAAAGAGTATGTGGTGTCGACTTCCACCTTGAGGTGTTTCGCGTTTTGGTACCTGACTTGACTCACTAGTGTCCTCTAGCGATGCGAAACCCACAAGACATCACGCCAAACAGACCCTGTTGAGCCCCCACCACGAAAAAAAACGCAAAAGCCCAGACAGTTGAAATGTTCCTCAGGGGAGAAGAAAGCCCAGACAGCCCCCCCCCACCTTACCTTGGACCCCTCTGTGTATCTCAGAGGATTCCACCATGTTTCCAATTGTTTGTTTGATGGGTTCCCCACTGAAAGTTTCAAGAACCCCTAAGAGGGCTCCAATTTCTATCAGGGTCACTGGTTGCGACTGGTACCCCCAAATGGGTTGGAAACCACGAGCATGAACGATCTCCAGCCCCAAAAGCCATGTGACACGCCCTTGGGCCCCTGGTTGCAACCGACCCCTTTTCGGGCCAAGGCCCTGCAGCTGCGGCAGCGGGGACTCAGCCGTCCATGGCCCGCAAGGCCCGGAGCGGAGCTGTCAGCTCGCCGCTTGGACTCGGCGACTCCGCTCGCTTCGGCGTGACGTGGGTCCGACGGTAGGCGGTATCCCCAACAGCCACCCCTAACCCCTCCCAAACCACAGCCCCGAGCCGCTCCGAGCCCCTTCAGAGCTGGAGTCTATTGGGGCAGAGGCTTCAATTGCTGGGGAACATTCGCGTGGGAGGTGGCCTAGCGTCACTGGGTCAACGATCGGTAACATCTTGCATCGTTGCCTTTGACCAAGATGATGGGAGCCACACGCTTAGCTAGATGGGTCTGAGGAGCGCCGCAAGCGCCTCGACGAGCTCCACGCAGAAATGAGGGCTTGGTCCTCGGCATCGAGGCTGGGGTGTGACGGGTAAACTCAAACTCTCAAGCTCTTTTTTTCGATTGGTACAGATGCATACCTGAACGCTGCGTATTCGAAGAACGCATTTCGATCGACTGGACGCAGTATGACAGCTTTTGCATTGTGCCTTGAGCGTTCGCGGAAAAAGGGCTGCGGCTGAAGTGCCGCACAAAAAATATTGAAACTTAATTCAGTCATCCGACTCTCCTGAAACGGCCGTGTTTGGAGCAAACGGCCGTTCTCGCATGTCCCACTTCTGGACGACTATTTAGATTTGGTCTTTTAGGGTTCCAGGTACCTGCAAATTTCTGGAACTCAAGGTTTTCGGTGTCCCCCGTATTTCGGCATGATAATTATGCCCAGCTGATTTTGGAGCCGGCTGGGGGTGCCACGGCAACTTAGTAGTGGCCACTGCCTTCTACTGGCTATTTGGGTATAGGTCCTTTGACTTTTTTTATCTCTTCTGGGTATGTTCTCTGGCGGTTTTGACTAGTTCTCAGATGGTCAAGAGTTGCCTGGTGGACTCGCCAGGCACTCAGGGAGGGGCCTCTTTCCTCGGTGATCCAGGGTGTTCCTTTGTTCATCTGGATCAATTTACGGCCAGCTCCCTGGGGCTCAGTGCAGGTCTTGGAATCATGATGTCAGATTCCATTGGTTTTTCCTTAAGGTTTGAAGGGAAATGGCCATGTGTGGAAACTCTGTGGCATCTCAAGAACATGGAAGTTGCAGTGGCAGATCTGAGTTCACGCGCACCTGCACGCGGCATGTGCGCGCAGGTCCTCGCTCATGACCAGCACTGTGGCTTGGCTATAAGATTCAGTTTTGGCATTGTGGGCAGTGATCGAAATGGGGCCCCTCCAAATCCAGATGCCCAAGTGGTAGGTTTCATGCAGGCTCGCTTTAATCATAGGCCCACATGGGCCGCACACCATTCGGGCTTCTCTCCAAATAGGAGACGGGGCCTCCCATTTGTTTGCGACTTTCCTCTGGCTTTCCCACAGCCCCAAAGAAGGCACCCTGAACAAAAAGAGACCCATTTGGGTGTGCGTTTTGTTGAGGGTGCCCTTGGTTTACCTTGGTCAACCAGGAAACCAACAGGGAATGAACCATATTCGGGGGGGGGGGCCAACTTTGACACATACCCATTTGCCTTGGTCCAAATGCCCTTGACGAGGGGCGTGCAGCTGTGAGGCTGGCAATGACGACCTCTTCATTTGACGATCTTTGTCGGAGACTGAAACCCTCAAAAAGAAAAAGCCACCCCATACTGTGGATGGACAAAATCCTGCACCACTTTGAAACCACGGGAAACCATTGTGTGTTGGAATTTGCAGGGGAAACACCATTCCAGGGTTTCTTAGGTGGTGCAGGATTTCGTCCATCACAGTAGCATTTCGAACTAGTTTGAGGGTTCAGGTTGTTTGCTTTGAGCGGCCAACGCACGGCCTATGCTTCCTCCTGGCCGCCGGAAGTCAATGCGATTTTGCAAATCCCGCGGGACAAGAGCGCCCAGCGAAAAGACAAATTTGCACGCAGGACCTGTTGAGCAGGTTCTAATAAACGGGTTCCAGCTTGCACAAAAAGACAATCATGTGTGTGAAGCATCCTAGAACCCACTTGTTGGAACCCATTTAGGGTCACCAAAGTTGGATGCGGGTAATTTGGTGCCACCTTGCATTGTTCGGTCCTTCGCGCCGAACGAGCGCGCAAATATACATTCAATGCTGCAGTGTCGCTGGTAACAGTGTCGCTGGTAACACAGCGACTTGTAGGCCAAAGAATGCACGTGTAGGTTACATGCGAGGAAGAAGTGCAAAGCAAATGCTCAGCATGTCTTCAGCACGGGCGTAGTTTCTGGGCCCAAAAAGCCGCGGGTGGATTTCGAGCTTGCGCAATGTAGCTGTTGCTACGAGTGTCTGCTGACATGTTGGCCTATGAGCGTTGTCCGGGTTTGTGCTCTTTGGGTTGATTCCCTACTTTGAGGCAGTCTCACATAATGACATATTCGTTCATGACCCGTAAAACATCAGAATCGTAGTGTGTTTGCACTCACTCATCGTCATGGCAACTTGTGTCATGAGGGTTTGTTTCTTCAAGGGGAGGGACATTCCAAAAATGGGCTTCGGTTCCCTTTTGACTTCGCTTTCAAACAACATGAGAAGGGTGAAAAGACACCCCATGTTCATCATAATTTGTGCGGAGCACATTTCTGCCTGTAGGGTGTTGTCATTGCTTCAGCGCAGGCAATATTCCAAGATAGTGCTTGCATCAGCGACGATTACAACCAGTAGATCCTGATGATGGGTGTGAGGATAAGGACAAACTACACTGACAATGAGGACTACGTGACTACAAGCACCGTAGACACTGTCATGTTGACAGATGATGATGCAGATGATAATGACGATGATGATGATAGGTGATGGTGATGATGATAATGGATGATGACGGTGGCGGTGGTGATGATGATGACAATGGTGATGGCGGCTGTGATGATGATGATGATGATGATGATGATGAAGAAGATGATGATGATGACAATGATGACGATGATGATGATGACGATGATGACGATGATGACGATGGCGGCGGTGGTGATGATGACGAGGGTGATGGCGGCGGCGGCGGCGGCGGCGGCGGCGATGATGATGATGATGATGATGATGATGATGATGATGATGATGATGATGATGATGATGATGATGATGATGATGTTAGTGAGAGCATGAGGAGGAGGAGGAGCAGGAGGAGCAGGAGGGGGAGGAGGAGGTGGTTTAGGATGGCGATGTTGATCATTATGAATGATGCCGATGCCGATGCCAATGAGATGCAGGTGCTGCTGCTGGTTTTTATCGTATTTATGAACATGTGGTATTAGTTGCGTATTCTTATTACATCTTAATATTATTTATTGTTACTCTTACTATGATCGCTTGCCGATCTTGCCAGTCTGGCGAATGGTAATTTGGCAACATGTAAGCATGTGGTAACATGTAAGCGAGCTGCGTCAGGCTGGGTTTGGGTGTTTCGTATGTGTCGGGATTGGGTTTGCGGTGAACCTTTAGCATCTCAACATGCATTTTCTTCTAGAAGCCATGCTTATAGGGGGCCGGGTTACTTGAGGGTAGTGGCTTGACCTTGACCCTCTTAGACGGTGGAGGTTGTGAGTGTGTGCCTCGTTGTTGAGGCATGGACATTGAAAGAAGCTTGGCGGTGTACCAGTGGCTGGTTGAGGCCGGGAGCGCAGTTGTTTGGTCTGGTTTGTCAACTTTCGGGGACTGGGAAGCTCAATCTGGAAGCGAAAAGCAGGATGGGGCTACCAAGCAGTTGCTTCTTCCAGCGGAAAGCATTGCTGGGGTGGCCCGGCTGTTGAACAGGATAAATTCAATGATGTACTCGAAGATATATGCAAGGACGTATGCCCGACTGCATTCAAGCATGCATCGGGCTCTCGATCTTAGAGCAAATCATCCCGAATAGGGTCCAACAGTCCCACGCTGGGGGATTCGGCGATTGTTGGTTGGGGTTGGCTCCAAGAAATATATTCGCGTGGGGAAAGATTCAGCTACCCTCCCACCGACGAACATGGCCCACCAGAAGGTCCTTGAAGAGGAAAATGGCCTTCCAACGGCGGGAGGGTACCGAAGAAGGCTTGAGAATCAAGAGGGGCTTTGTGAATGCAGCTAGGGATTCCGTGAAAGGAAGCCAGAAGAGATGGTTTGTAGGGGTCATTCCCTCATTGCCCGCCGCACGTCACTGCTGAATCAGTTTCTTGGGCAACACATACCAGAGCCAGATTCTACCCACAAAAGTCATGGCCCCTCCGAAAAAAACAAATTAAAAAAAATCTAAGGCAGGTGTGCGGTCTTTTGGTTGCACTTACGGTCAAACAGGACCGGCGCGCACCCGGCAGGTGGCGGGCCACGCGCCGGGGCTGCTGCGGCTCAAAGGCTGTGGCTCCGCCCAGGGCCGAGGGCAGCTGGTGGTGCCGGTGCCCATCCAGGAGAAAGCTGAGAAGTCTCCAAAGTGTTGTCTCTTTTTTTGTAAGGATAAGCCGAATATGAAACAGCGGTGGCGGCGGTGGGGGGGGGATGCGGCATTTTGTTGTTTGCAGTAACCCCACTTGCCCAGCCCTGCTGGGTGCCTAATTTTTGAAGCCATAATAAAGGACCGCCAAACGGGAAGGTTTTGTGAAGCAGCACCCAGGTTTCGTGTATGCCTCCGAAATTGGATGGGCAGTTTGGTCTCCAGATCCCAGCTACCCGTCTACCCAGCCCTGGCTTCTCGGAACACGGGCCCTGGGATGCCAGGAGCTGGTGGCGCGGTCCGGACCACTGCCTCCGGACTTGGAGGGGATGCCTTGCGGGCTCTACTTCTCGCAGGCCAGGCACTCGGGTTTATAATTTGGTGTCCTTGGCTGGTTTGGGGGCTCAACCTTTAGCCAGTGCTTTCACCAGCATTTTTCGTCAGGTGTCCCTCTAGCGAGTTACGTGTTATTCGGTGGGAGCGTCTGTTTCCAAGTACAGGCGGCCTTGATACGATCTTCAGGTCACGCGGCGACCTTGTGCCTTCAACCATGGCGAGACTCCACGTGGCCAGTGCTATGGTATTGTTTGTTTCGGGTGTTTTAGATGTTATGCATGTTTCCTTTGAACTATGTAACTTCAGTCCCCGTCTTTGAGATTGTTGTTATTGCCCAGTTAAGTAGAACCAATTCCAGTTGTCGTTTTGTTTCACCCATGTTGTCAACCCTTTACTCCCTTGCAAAACAAAACACAACCCATCTAACCATCATTGTCTGATCAATCAACTTTGTTCAGCAGAGACATTTGCCCCTTCAAGCATCATCCCTGGCTCCCAGATCCCAATACTGCAGTTCTCTTGGGATGATGCTACAAGCCTGTTCCAGGTGCCCCCCCCAAGCTGGAGCCAGGGATACCATCTCGCCTTTAGCTCTGGTGCAGAAATGATGGGCTGCCGGAAGAGGGAAGAACCTGCGCGGTTGTAGTGTTGACACCATTCAATTCGTTATTATGTCAATCCGTGGAATCTGAATGAACCCTCCGAGTGCTTTAAGGGAGGGTTACAAAGTAGGTAACTCGGGCAATTGTAACTCGGAGTCTCAGCGCATTTGACAGCCAGCAAGAGCTGCTTACAATCCACAAAGCAAAAGTCGAAAGACATCAGCAAACACCCGCGATTCAACAATTCCAAGGATTGTTCATGATTTGTCGTGACAAAGGCAGGGAAACACAGCCAGGAAGTCCTGGATCGCTTGTTCGAGGGAATCCCCCTTCACCATGGCATTGGTCCCTTTTGAAGATTAGAATTGCTGCCCCCCCCCCCTGTCCCCCTCAAGGTTGTGGATGCAACCTGAAGACATGGTTGCTCAAATCTGGGCTTTAGAGCCAACTTCTGCGCTACCCAGGAAACTCCCTTTGAATCGTCTTGCCTGGAATCACCGCGGTCTTTTTCCACAACCATGACCTCAAGAGGAATAGCCGCCTGGCAACCAGCAACTGGCCCTCTCGCAGGCGAGCACCGAGCTCCTGCCGGAGATTCTCGCTCGCGGTTCGTGCGCTCGGTCGAGGGAGGGAGTTCCCTTGCGGTCCTCAAAAGGAGATTGATCAAACAAATGAAAGATTTGTGGGTTCCATTTCAACATGTTGACCACCTTTTTGGTTGATCTTTTTTTTTTTCAAAGGGCGGGGGAGCGAAGATGCATTTGAAGTAAGGGTGGGGAAGAACAATCCTGCTGCACCATTTGAGCCACAAGCAGACCCCAGGTAAGTGAAGGTAAGGGACGGACCAGACCACTCCAATACCAGGCTTTGATTGCGAATCATTTCCCTTGTTCAGCATTTGTGTTACCTGACATTAACCGCTGCAGGTGATGCAGCTTGCACTAGCATCATCTACACTCGTGGCACGACCAGCTCACAGGCTTTGCCCAAGTTCCTGCAGTTGAGGCAAAGGCTCTTGACATTGGAGTCTCATCAAGATTTACCCTCCAAGAACTTTGTTTTTGGGACCCCGTTCGGATTCCTTGGCCCGCCCAAATCTCAGTTCTGTTTTGGGTCCTCCTCCACTTGCCTTCCTTTTTTGGGAAAAGGAAAAGAACCCCTCCCGTTGAACCCACGGCGAGCGATAGGAGGCGGAGCTCCTGCTGCAAGCCGTGAGCAAGGCCCTCAAGGACTTGGTGGCTCGCTTTTGTTTGATGGGCTGCCCACGCAATATGGAATCACCCGACCAACAAGGAGTCCACTTCTTTTCTGCCAGGATCCCTGGACATATCTGGGCATGGCTGGGGTCTCAGAATATATGTTGTATGTTCTGAGGTTAACTATGAAACATAATCTGAGCATATGATCTTTGTTCTTGTTGTGTATCGCTGGGGTTGGGCCAAGTAAGTGAGTTTTGAGTAAGTCGCGCTTGGATGCGAATCGACCACCAGTATCACCATTTCTATGATGACCCAGTACCAACCAGTGGCATCCTTTGATCTTCATGTTGGGATTCCCCATCGCGAGCTAAAAGGGCAAGTCTCCAGTGGATCCAGGCAATCCCTATAGGAGGAAACCACGCCATGTGAACACCTAGACTCTACCAGGATATCTAAGTCTAGGTCCCAACTATGGTGGCTTGTTGGGATCCACTGAGTGGTCATTTGAGGAAAGCAAAAGTCAACCAACCATTTGGGCCTATCCACAATTTAAAGATTTGAGACCCCTCTTTTGGTTGTTTGGCGGTTTTAGGTCCCCCCTTCTCTTGGTTGCTTAAAAGGAAGCCATTGGTTGCTGGGCAGTGGTGGGGGGAAAGCACCTTTGCTCGGCAGGAGGACGAGCGTGCTGTCCGCCTCGAGGGCCACGTGGCACCTCGGCGAGCAAAAGCGCGTGTCACGCTGCGAATTTCTGGGGGCAAAGAACACTTTTGTAGATAAGGGCGTTTCGGTCTGTTGTTCGTTTTCAGAGTACACCTTTCGATTCGGTTGACCGCCACGGAAGGTCGGTTTCCCCGACCAGCCCGTCCAAGGACAAGGAGGAGAACCCAGACCTCGCAGGCCAGTTGGTTGGGCACTTGTTACTGCGAGAACGGGGACACCCCGGCAGAATTCAACATGCCAACCACGAGTGGGGTGATTTGTCTGTGGAGCTGATACTCCTTTGTGGGGTTGGTTTGAAAGGGTTGGAGCTTTCGGCATGGGTTGAGAGGTTTCTGACATTGGAAGATGGACGATGGATGACTCAAGGAAGAGGCTTTTCTACCAACGTCCCTGCAACCGATCCCGTTCTTTGTGACACAATGCATGAAAGAAGCTAAGCTGTTGGTGCAAGCATGCAGCTTCACCCAGAGAGCCTCTTTTGAGCTGGGGTCTCCTTTGATGTGTGTGTTGCCTATTCAAGGGTTGACTATGGGCATACTGTGAACATGTTTGTCTTGGCGCACCCTGGGGTTGAGTCGAGTAAGAAAATTATAAGAAGCGGTTACCTTGTTTTCCTGAAGAAACCATGGCCAACTTCACAAGTGGTAGGCTGCCCCAAAACTGTGGGTTTTGCTGGGTCCAACTTGTTCAGCGGCCAAGGCCAAGCCCGCCCTAGTTCCGTTTGGTGAGCTGCCCACCAAAAGATGGAATCCGCCAAGCAAAACCCTTGTCGGTGCCATCTTACGTGAAGGTTAGCGACAGTCCCAAGCACCAATAGGTGCGGGTATCCGTCATTTTAGGTTTTGTTTAAACGTGGTTTTGGGTACACCACTTGAAACTCTGACTAGTTTGGGTACGTGTCAAAATAGGTGGGACCCCCAACAATTGTGGTTTTCCTCCAGGTTTCCCTTTAAGCCAGCCCAAAAAGTAGAACGGATACCCTCCAAAACCACCCGCCGTTTGCTGGGCCACCGACGCCTCTTGGCGTCGGCCTCGCGCAGGCCAGCGCGCGGCGCGGGTCCGGGAGCTGCTCATGGCGCTGGGGGTGCCGCGCACGCAGATGCGCCCGCAGAGCTGCAAGGCGAGCAATGACTTCCATTTGCTGAAACGAATATTTGTTTTCCTCTCCCCTGTTGGTTTTAAAGGGAATCTGTCACTACTGGAAATAGTTTTATATTTTTCCAGGGGTCTTAACCAAATGGAAGATGATACTGTGGATGGTTGCGAAATCCATTTCGCACCACCGTTCAGAAACCCTGGAAGGATGATTCCCCCCGTAAATACCAATAAACATGGAGTATCAGGCGATTTATTCCCTGGTTTGGTGACCAGGAAAGTTTAGAGGGCACAAAGGACACCTAGGAAACATGCAAGACCTTAGACAAGCAGGAGATCTTTCTTAAAACCTGCGGCCAAGCAGGTTCTAAGAAGCCCCTTCTCCAAACACCCGCCTTGTTGGAGTATGTCTTGAAGAACCAGGGATCCATAGCATGTACTGTGCCTCCGTTTTCAGTGTGAGGAGTTGACATCATATCCCAAGAACAGGCGGGCACTGGAGACGGGGCAAAACCCTTGCCAGGGGTCGGGTCGGCCTTTGGTTTCCTCCCAGCTGACAGGACCCCATTTTTGTTTTGTTTATTGTTTAACATTTGGCCGCACCTCAGAGGATGACCTTTGCGGTTCAAGAACGAAGCTCCAAACCTGTTTCACCCATCTGATCCTCTTTGCTGACTGAGGGGGGCCGTGGTTTGATGAGAAACTACATGATGGCCAGGGGACCAATGCCAGGGCACGCCTCGTTTTTTTCAAAAGTCGCAAAATGAACGGTTCCCGGAAGAGTGAGTTTGTCTGGCCAACCATCTCGAAGCTTCCCTAAAGTTTGTATGTAAATCATCGGGCCCAAGCAACGGTTGTTGCATACTCCCAATTTGTGAGCTGCTTGATATAGGTTTCCTTCCCGCGATGAGAGGTCCCTTTGCTCATAAAGTGTTCCAAGACCCTGAGCACCGGCGGTTCATGCTTACATAGATGGGCGCAAATTGTAGGTAAACATAAGGATTTGTATCTGGGCAGATTTTTGGCGACCTCACAGAGGCAAGCTTGAGCCAGCTCATGCAAGCTAATCCTGATTGTAAGTGCGACATCACTGCCATGATGGTGTTTGCATTTAAGTTCGGTGGTGGACAGGACTTCCTGTCCTCAAGTGCTTGGATGTTGGCAAAGTATAACCAGCTGCTGCTTGCTAGGTACAAGTTCAAAGGATTGTCCCCATGCCTTTTTGCCGGGCTGCTTGGCTGTATCAGGAAGCTGATCACCTCTGACTTTGACAACATCGAGGGTTTTTTACTGGGCCGCTCAAAGCGGTCACATTTCCAGGGGTTCCGACAATTGCTCTTGGTGGTTTCCCTTTAGAACCACCATTTGGAGGGTAATGTTACGGATGTCTTACCACAATGGACCCAGAAATGCAAGGGTCCCATGCAAAAGCTGAGACCCCCTTTGGAAGGCGGTGTCAACTGTTTGGGAGGGACATACCGGTTTGTCTCCAAATACGGGGAACCCTATGAGGGGTACTTGTGTTGTTCGTGATTCGTTTAACACACTCGCATCCAGAATAGATCCTTTGTTCCCCTGAAAAGCTGCAATCCTGAATCAATCCTTACGCCAGATGGTGATGGTTTGCCCATGTTTGCCTTGCTGCAGTGGTGTGCCTCGGATGAGGATAATCGGCAGACTAGGGTTTCCTCATGTAGAACATACAGAGAAACCAGGTAACCAGGCACATTTTTGTTGGAGGGGTGTTCTCTTAAAAAGTTATTCGGATGTCTTGTAAGGGAGAGTGATCCGGATGCCCAACAAAGTTCAGCACCCAATTGTCAGCGTGTACTAGTCATACTCTCACTCACTTCCCATTTTCTGGACTCTGGACTTTTCACTTTTCTGAAGGTCATTTTAGTACACCTCGATTTTTGGTCCCACCAAGTAGCCTCAGGACTACTCAGGAAGTGAGTAGTTCACGGCCTCCCACTCGTTCCGTCGGACGCAGGCGCTACACCCGCTGTCCCGCACGAGGCATGCGGCGAACCGCCGGGTGGAGGTCCACATCCTTTGAGGCCGAGGGACTGGGAGCGGATGCGATGGCCATGGGGCGGAGCCAAAAAGGCAAACCCCCCATTTTGGGGAGTGGATGAACATCCATGTGCCAGCTATTGTGAGGTTCAGGGGGTACAAAATTTTGACCCACAGCATCCAGGCGGGGAAAAAGAAGAAAACAACTGGTGCACGGAGAATGGGAGGGGTTCCCTTGCGTCGCGTTGGAGGGTTTTTCTGGTTTGCCTACTTGCGTAGGGTGAACCGAAGACAATTAGAAACACAGCATCAATTTCACAGGACCTGAGGGGGGGCATATCTTACTTCAGGCCGTTGAATTCTCGTGATTTGTGCAGGTGGGGTGCTGCATAGCGCACAATATCCTGCTTCCACTATCATAGCACCTGTGCGAGGGTACCTGAAGGGTCAGTTTCATCTTGCCGGCACTCCCAACCAGGTGGCACTCGATGATTGTGGGCTTCCTGGAAGGATTGGGGAGGGTTGTCCTTTAGCAATCCGCCAATCTAAGCTGTGTCCTTTGGAAATTTGGGATTACAAGCCAAACCCTGGCCTGTTGGTGTGTTAAATTTGGGGTGGATTCCCATGAACACTCACTAAAACAAAAGGGATGGGGGTCTGACTCAACATGACGGGATCGCCCCTTGGGAACCAAGGTGTCCTTCCAAGGATGTGGCTTTTTGCAAAAGACAACAACATGTCCATTTCTATGATTGCGAATTCCAGGTGGCACAACGGGCAACGCTTTGTGGGATGGCTGTAAAGGGAATCCGACAGCATATCATCCTGAACCGCGGCATATCAAGCCATTCATCAACGTCCCGGTGGAGAGCTTGTCATTGAAACTTCAGCTCCTCTCCCCATGGCCCGTTGCCAGATCTCAATAAGGCATCAATTTTGTTTGGGTGTGCAAAGTTCGCTTTTGAGAAGTGGCGCCTTCCGTTCCTGAAACATCCTGAAACCTTCAGGGGGTTGCTTCGGTGATCCAATTGCTTGCAAAAAGGGCTCCTCTTCTCGCCGAACAAATCCCATGGGAGAGGATAGTCATTACTACTTTGTGGCTTCTCTTGAGATTGGCCAACTCTCCATGTTTGCCAGAATGGATTAGTTGGGCCACCGTCCCATTCGAACGGTCCAGTCCAGGCCGCCAACATCTCCCGAGACAGACGTTGGCTTTTCTCTGCGTGCCTTCGGAATGCGCCTGGCGTTGTGAGCTTGCGAGGTGCGGTCAAAATGAGCAGTGGTCTATGGTCCATTCGAGGTTGGGGGGTATGGTGGAACTCAAGAAGTGTTACAAAAACTGGAAGCGACGAGCCCCATTCTTTTGACTTCCTTTCAAAGCATGTCATTTTGACCGCGGCTCTTACGTAGCCCTCAGGGTCCATGTAATCCCAGAGAATACCACGTTTGGGCAATTTCAATCGTGACCTTACAAAGGGGTTGGTTTGTGTATGCTTGCGACATGATGAAGTCCATAGGTGTTCTTATCTTGAGTAATGAAGTACCATACTTGACCGAGCGCTACAAAATATATTATATAGGTGTATAAATGTAATATATATATATATATATACATATATATATAGATGTGTTTTAGGATCATCATGGGAGTGTGTGTTTCTGTGAGGGTACCTTGATAATTAGGTTTGTTTGAATTCAAACCAAAAGGGCAGCCACCATTTATGGGGTCTCCATATTTTGACAACCACCCAAATGGCTGAAAGTACAACCTTAGGTATTTGGACCCTCAGGGTAGGTGTACTTTGCGTTAAGCCGGCTGTCAGGCACAGAGGTTTTTATGGGGAGTAGGAGTTCAGATTTGGCAATCCTCCATTTGATACAGCCCAGCCACATGTTTGACATGTTTCCGGCTGAAACCACAACGATATCTTGGCTCAGCGCCCTATCCCTGACAGCCGAGCAGAATTGGCGGCCGGTCTCCCCATGGGACCTCCAGCAAGCCGCGTCAAATAGTTCGGAGCGCCAAAGGCGCGGCCGTCAAAAATGTTCGCCGTCGCAGGCGGGAAAAGGCTCGCGACTGGATAGGGCGCAGTGGGTTTGTCTAATTTGGTGTCGGAATTTGGTTGCCCGAACTCATTCCCCGAGTTTCCCATGAAGCAGCTGCTGTTAGGGCCGAACTATCGCCAGGAATATGTATTTCTTGCCAGGTTGCAATATATAGTCCTTCGTCCTTCATAGTCGCAAATAGGCGCTATTAAGCTGCAATAATTTATGACCTTGAACTTCTGGTCGGAGATTCGAGGGCCACAGCCATCCCCCAAGCTTTTGCGCCTTTCTGCGTCTTTGTTTCATTGTTGCCCACGAGTTCGCCTGGAGTTGAGGCGAGCTCAAGCCACGATGAAGGTTCGTTATGTTTTTTTGTTTTTTCCCGGTTTTAGAATAACCGCATACAGTTTGGCTGCCTCGCGGCCGGCCACCGACCAGCGTGGGGCCGGCTTCCGGCGCGCGGCATAAGTCCGCGCCTCAGCATAAGCGGTGAGGCAGGGAGCGGAAGCCACGGGGGTCACAGCTAGTCAACGAAGCCCTCTAAATTATTCTAAATTCCTCAAAATGGGGAACTATCTTCAAAAGGGGTTCTTCTTTTCTACCAAAGTTGCTGTGCAAGTGGGGTGGTCTTTGCGTTCAGTTTGGCTTGAACATCGCTAGCTTCAGTTTGGTTCTTGTCAGTTACTATTTTCCGACTTTTCCTTGGTGCAAAAGGACATCTTGGGACGAATGCCTGTCAGGCGATGGATCACGGATGGTCGCATATGGTCACCATGAACCTGGGCAACCTCTAGCTCGACCTTTCCTGGGGTCCCTGAGTTCGCAGTGATTTACTTCGGAGTTCACCCTGCCAATTTACCATGTCTCATGGAGACCCAAAACGGAACATATTTTCCAGCTTTGACCACAGCGCAGCTGCCCATGCGGAGCATCCTGCCCAGATGAACTTGTCCCAAACCGACAAATGCTCACTTGGACAAGCACGTGTCATCCTTGTGACATTTGGTTTCTCAGTGTTGGCAACCACTTGTTGGCAAGGTCCCAAAAGGCTAACCTTGGATTGTCAGGTTTGAACTTCGAAAGGGAACACCCTCAACAATAGTTGGTGGACACCACAAACGATCCGTGTGAAGCTGCGCCGTGTAGCCGTTGGACTTTGAATGTGGAACACATCCAGTTTGGCAAATCAGTCCAAAAGTTACAGAAGCCTTTCTAAAGGTTGGCTAATCTGTCCAAAGTGACCGGTCTTAACATCTTCAAGCTTGGACTGAAGAACCCTATACCGAAACTGGGGTTCATTGCAAGGGTTGGAAGGTGCCGATGTGGTGTTGGACATCATGGTTGGCCTTGAAATGTCTTCAATCTTTCGAGTTGGCAATCCTTGAACTTTTTGTCGGCCGGCTTCTTCATTTTAGTCAAGGCGCAAACAGTTTGAATCTTGGTCAGTCAACTGAGCAGGTCAGCCGCTGAATCTGTTTTTGCGAGGCTACTTGGAGGGAGCCAAAGGAAAGACCGAAGCCATTGTGAGTCCCGGTCCAAATCCCTTTTTTTGACCCACACGCACACACACGACGAACGCTCCACTGGCCCGCTGGCATTGGCTCAAAGGCATCCGACGGAAGGTTGGCAGACGGTAGATATTCAGGAGACCGGCATCAAGCGCTGGGCCCTTGGAACGATTGCCGCCTCACCCCTGAGGAAATGTATGGAGTCTCGGGCGTACCCGGCCCCAATACTGGCTGGGTTATCCTTCAAAGTATAATGTTTAACATGTTGGGGCAGACTGAACATGGAGCAGAATCTGAATGTATGTTGCTTTGGCGAATTCCAGAGTTGGGTTAACATAAGGAGGATCCTGCCCATCAGTGTTGCTAGTTCCGGGTGGGGATACTCATGCTGACTTTAACGCCTCTGGCTCAGACCGCCGACATGACCGGCCTGCTGTCTTATATATGAAACCCCTGTTTCCCCAAAGTTTCCCATGTTGTCCCCTTGGCTTTAATGTCGGCCTCCCCCCGATGTTTTCCAGAAAGGGCGGCTATGAGGGCCCCTGTTTTTGCTGATGAGGGGAATTAATATTTTGCAATATAAAGATGTGTGTTTGGTCAAACCCTTTCTTCAGAGCTCCCCTCAGCATTTGTAGCTCTGCGCTCAGCTCTTCCATACTCAGCAAAAAAAAACTTCCCCCACCCCCCCGCCCCCCAGACCTCCCATACTCAGCCCAGGATCACTGGGACCCCCATTTTTGTTGGCTCCCGTACAAGCCCCTGGCCCTTGTGTGCCAAGTTCACGGATGTCCTGTTTGCTTACCCTTGAAGCCGTATGGGATGCGGTCTTTTACATCGCTTGGCTAGTGTTTGCTGCTTGGGCATTTGCATCAACAGCACCATAGTGGCAAGCCTCTTGTGCTATTGATCACGCAGGGTTTGAAGTGGTTGCACAGGAATGCTAGAATATCTGTAACTAGCAACAACATTGATTGTTGCCGTGCTTCACAGCGTTTCTTTCTCAGATGATGGATGTTAGCTTCGTGGGGAACTCCCAAAAGGTCCGCGAAGGCACTTGTGTGATACATTGTGTACCGCGAAGCCCCGCGAAGCCACTTCGCGTAGCCCGGTAACATCGATACAGGCGAAGCCACTTCGCGAAGGCACTTTGTGGTTTGAGTGCGTTGCGTGCTTTCATGGCAAGTGTGTTGTGCGCTTTCATGGCAGTAGTATTCCAAAGGTTGATGCTTAGAGTCAGCAGGCTACGACAAGATTACAGGAAGATTACGGGAAGACGACCGGAAGAGCACTGTGCGTTTCAGGCCCGGTTTTGCCCATTCGTGAACTGCTGGCAGTCAAAACTTGAACAGTCAGACAGGCCCAAATCCATTTGCGAAGCCATGGTTCAAAGTTCGGGCACGACTGACGATCTTGATTCAAGTCCTGTTGGTCAACGTATGCTGGAAAATACGAATACTGGCAGTTCCCTTTTGCCTGCAAGAGCTTGGAGTCAGCCAGTAGAATTTACACCCCTGATTTTCCCAGATGTTCCCAACATTTTCCTCACGCTTCCAACTTTCCCTGCCCCCACCCCTGTTTTTCCCATATTTAAGGGCTGCCGCCCAGTGCCGCCGACCCCGGGATTTAGTTGTGGTTTTCGAGCAACCAAAAACAGTGCCCTTGGTTTTGGTTTCTTTGGTTTCTTTTTGACCCAAATGGCATCTGAGGCGAGGTGCCGTTTCGACAGTGATGCGTATTATGATCATCGCTGCTGGAGATGCTGGGGATGTGATTGCCAGAGATGCTGCGAATGATGCGTAGTGATGATTATCATCAAGGCAGGACTCCAAATCTCAATGACACAAATGGCATCTGAGGCGAGGTGCCGTTTCGATAATGATGCGTAGAGTCATGATCATCACTAGGCACCCTTGGTAATGCAGAGGATGCTACGATGATAGTGATCATGATAGTCATCCTTTGGTAATGCAAAAAAAGCTACGATGATAGTTATCATAAGAGTCATCATCCTCATCATCTTCATGATGATTGTCATCATAGTTATTGCCTTCATCATCGTCATCATGATATTCTTCTATCTTTCTTCCCCTGAGCACCGGCTATTGATTCTAATCAATATTTTTCTGGTGTTATTGAAGGAGACTTTTTTCTCAATTTTTCTAGTTGATTTTAACAGACGTCCATTCAATAAGAGATTCAATAGTCTGATCAATAGCAAAACAGCACCTTTTCGAAGGACAAATGGATAGGGGAATCAATAGAAAACCATGATGCACTGAAAGCTGAAGCTTTTGTTTTTTCCCAGCGCAATGCTAATATAACTTTATCAGACGGGGTGAGACTGGCCACCTTTGACAAAGAGCTTGCAGCTTTATCATTTCTCCTTTTCTCAAGGAGCTACAAGCGTTTTTTTGCCAAGGGCTAGCGCAAGTTGTCTGGCGCTTCGTCAACAAAGCCAAAGCCTGGCCTGGTCAGCTGCAGATGTAGAAGGATCCTATACTTAGCGGCCACTTTCGTATTTAGCCTGACTGCCTTGACTCCAAAGCTGACTGAGTGAGCCAAGGTGCTCAGCTTGCCCACATAATCTTCTGCCCTGTAATTGTGGTGGATCCTGTAATTCAGGAACTGGCTATTTTTAATCAAGTGCATCATGGTATGGAACTTGTGGGTGATATTGAACAACTTCTTGCCTTTTGACAAGGCCCATGAGTTCAAATCTTGGTAGGAATCAAAAAACCTTTTGGCAAGGTTGTTGGCCAGGGCAAATTCTTCACTGGTGGGAAACAGGTCGATGCTATCAAAGTGTTGGACTAGCTGGTTGAAGCTGCCCAAGCAATCAATCATTGTCTGGTGGATTGGCTGGTCACCAGGGAGAGCTTCTTTCAGCACCTGCAAGAGGCAAGGCAAAATGTGCTTTGTCTCGGCGGCTTTGGCTTCCAAGCATGGAAACTTCTGGTGAGGCTTTTTCGTGTCACTGAACATGCTGAGCCGCAGGTTTGTCAGTCTTGACTTGCCATCCTTGCCGTATAGCTCCTTAATTCTGGAGAACATCAGCTGAAGCCTTTGGGCTGGAGGAACTGCTTGCCTCCTTGCGCCATCGAAGTAGCACAGAAAATGAAGCAGGGACCCTGCCAAATGAGACCCAACGCCCCTTGAAAACAATATGTGAAGGCTATCGCCTCTCACCAAAGCAGTGGAGACCCCTTCTATGGAGAACAGGGGGTGGCTGCTCCTTTTGGCAAGGAGTGCCTGGGTGGGGGTAACCTCGACAAAGGATTGCTCAGCTTCCTTCAGGATCTTGGCTGATTTGCCAGCAGGGCATTTCTTTTTTTATACACTGGCTTTTGGCAGTCGCACTCATGGCAGGGGTGCTTATTTTGCCAGTGAGGAAGCTTCAGCACGTTAGCGAAGAATTCGGCATCCCCTTGGATGCTCCATATAACTGCCCTGTGGTGCCCTTTTGTCAAGGGAAGGCCTGCTAGCTCTGCAAGCCCTTTTGGCAAGGGGTTTCCCCACGGGTCTTCGCTTGGATGACAGCCTTTTGACAAGGCTTCAAAGGACCAGCGGATCCATTCGTACAAGGGCTCCCAAGTCTTTGGCAACGTGCAAGATTTAGGGAGTGCCGCCAGTAGCAGGTGAGAGGATAGGCTGCTCTGCTTTGACAACATTGGCCCCCAAGACCAAGTCATGAGGGAGTCTCTTGTTTGAAACTCCACCCCGTCACCGTGCACAAAGATCGGCACTGTTTGCTTTGGACATACAACCCTTTTGTCAAGGGCTACTGGCCAGGTCAGCCTTTCATCTTTTGTTTTCTCTACTCCCCTCCAGAAGCTTTCGCAGCTGGAGCAAGCAAAGAATTCCTCGAAGCGGTCTCCGTAATGTTGCTCCAGACTCGCAAAGAGAAGGTGTGGCAAAAGCAGAGATGCATCCTGTTCGCAGGGCGTTTGGGTCTTGCTGTCAAAGAAGGTCACTTGGACAGGGGTTGGCTCACATAGCTTCATGGTTGAGCAGTGCAGCGCCACTAGATCTCGGTGCGCGTTGGCCTTGCTGTTTCCCCAATTGCCACACTTGGCCAGACTTACTAGCTCCTGTGACGCGCAGCCATCTAACACAGCCAAATGGCTAAGTTCTGCAACTTGACATGCAGAGAGCTTGCCCTGGGACCATAATTCTAGCAACCTTGTGCAGAGGGCAGAATGATTTTCAGCGTCCTTTTTGCAAGGGCTCCCCTCCAACTTTGCCTGTTCCAGTTTCCACCCCCTAAGCCTTTTGACTTTTCTTTCCGCCTCTTCTTCCATGACCCTTTGTCAAGGGTTTGGCGGGGCTTGAGCCCAAATGCAAATGGATGGACAACTTGGTTAAGCTTCCTTGCCTTCACCTAACCCTTTCAAAAGAAACCCTCAAAAAGAGCCCCGCAGACCCTCCCAAGCCCAAGCAAAACCCTTTGAAACCCAAGCCAGCCCTTCAAGGCAAGCCCTTTTTGCACGCCTTTTCTACGCCAATGGTCAGCAGCACACCCCTTACCAAAAGGGGCAAGTGACTACCCAACCCTTTTATACAGCCAAGCACTACGCTTTTGTCAAGTGATGTGTTTCGCCCTTTTAGCAAGGGATGTCTCCTGAAAGAGGAATTCCTTTTGTCAAGGAATAATAGCATCAACATGCAACCCTTTTGGCAAGGGCTTGTGGCAAAGTCTTCAACTTATCCTTTTGACAAGGACTTTTCAGGATTTGCTTGCCCGGGATGTAGCCTTGTTGGCCAACTGGAGGAAGTCTTTGGCCTCTTCCTTTACCTCCTTAATCTTTTTGGCTGAGCTTAGCAGCAAAGCTTTGACCTTGTCCAGGCTCATGGAGTGCTCCTTTTTCAACAAAACGCTTTTGAGCTGTGCAATTTGTTGCTGCAGCTGTTTGCTGATCTTTTCGGCGTCCTGCTTCGTTGTCTTGGTTAGCCTTTTGGCTTGGCTGCACTTCTGCATGGCTTGTTCTAGGTCACTCAAAGCGCTGTTGCTGGCATCCCTTGCTCTCTTCACTTTGCTTAAGCAAGTCTGCCACTCTTGTTCAGGGGTTTTCTCTTCCTCTGGCTCGGGGTTACCATCCTCAATTGGCAAGGGTTTGACACCTTTGCCTTTTCCTTTTGACAAGGATTTATTCTTCCCAACTCCTTTTGTCAAGGATTTTCCTTTGGCCCCCCACCCATGAATCTCCAGCATGTGGGCGTTGAAGTCCTTGGACTTGTAGGCCTGCCACTGGTCTTCTGTCTCTTCGTTCTGCTCCAACTCTTGTCCTTCAGTCATGTTCCGGGATCTCTTCACGCTAGTGGTCTTTGTGACATCTTGCATGTCTTGGTACTGCACACATGAAGGGGTCCATGGGTCATATCGCCACACTACTCGACCGCTTTCTAAGTGGCACTCTAGTTCTTGGCTGCTGAACCGGGTCAACATTTCCATCTCAGTTTTCCAGCGCTCCCTTTTGTCAAGGGTTGCACTTTGCTCCAAGCTTTCACTCATGTGCATGAACTTTGGCACGTTTTGTTGGAGGCACCAAAGGGCTGCCTGGTGACCCTTCTCTTTCAAAGAGAGCTGGTCGAACTTCTCTTTCTCGTCGGGGTTGTTCTTCAGGTAAGTCTGGTGTTTGCACCAAATCTTGGAGTTCTCCAGCTTGGAAACTGAGTCCTTCAGCATCAGGGCCCCTTCTTCGGGTGTGCTAGCATCTTCTGCAATCTTCAGAGCTGAAGCCTTCAGAATCCCATGCCCTTTTTTCAAGGGTTTCTTGCCAGGCATCCCTTTTGTCGAGGGTTTCTTGTCGGGGTTCCCTTTTTTCAAGGATTTCTTGTCCTTTGAGCTCCCTGTGCCTGTGGATGTCCCTTTTGTCAAGGGCTTTTTCTTCATAGCTTTCACCATGATTAACACTTCACTATTGAGCCAAAGGCGCCTGCAAAACAAGTATTTGAAGCTAATCTGAAGCTAATGCATAATCCTTGCCAGAAGGAATGCACAACTTTGAGAAGCAGTTGAAAAGTCCTTGCCAAAAAAGGTTGCATCTTTGAGTAGCACTTGGAATGGTCCTTGCCAAAAGGATTGAACAACTTTGAGTAGCAGTTGAATGGTCCCTACCAAAAGGATTGAACAACTATGAACAGTTGAATGGTCCTTGCCAAAAGGATTGAACAACTTTGACCAGTTCTGGTATCCCCCATTTCACATCTAGAATATGGGATTTCAAGCACTTGCCCAATGGAAATATTATTTGACATGGAGTTGTTAAACCTGATCAAATCTGATCAAATCTGATCAAGCCTGATCAAATCTGATCAAATCTGATCAAAACCATAATTTCATCATATTTCATCAGACTTCATCAGATTTCATCAGATTTGCAAATCCACATTTGTAGGTTGACTACTCATATATTCATTTGATTAGACTCCAACATGTTCCCTCTTGATACTTCATCCACACCTTTTGCAATCTATTCAGGTCCCTTTTGACCCTGGCACAACCCTTTTGGTCACCCTTTGCAAAGGGGCAATCCCCATTGTGTCAAGGGTGAATCTGCAAGCCCACCACCCTTTTGGCAAGGGATGCTCAAACATTTGCTTGAAACTACTCCCAAGACTGACAACGTTAGTCCTTTTAAAGTTTATTCAAGGTGAAAACAACTCTATGGGTGAGTAGCTTTCAAGGGGCTACACTGTACCTCAAACTGTTTGAGTGAGGGGCCCAAGACTTTCAAGGAGTTGAGCTATGAGCTTTTGAGGGTGAATCCTTTTGCCAAGGATTTGTTGTTTGACCTGTGTGCTGGACGGCTATCTAACACAAGGGGACACCTTTTTCATGCAAATGTCCAACTCACCCCCTTCCTTTTCCAATCCCTTTCCCAACCCCTCCCCAACCCTCACCTGACCTTTTTTAACTCCAAGCGGCTCTTGTTTGTGCCACCTCCTTTTGACTTTGGTCAAGGAGTAAGGCTGGCAGAGCATGCTACAAACTCCTTTTGGCAAGGAGTTCTGCTGACCTGCAAACTCCTTTTAGCAAGGAGTTGGAATGGCTTGGCAAACTCCTTTTGGCAAGGAGTTGGGCCTGGCAATCTCCTTTTGGCAAGGAGTTGGGGCTGGCTTGGTGCTTGGCCACCAAATCCTTGTGGCAAGGAGTTAGGCCGGCAAAGGGTGCTGCAAACTCCTTTTGGCGAGGAGTTGGTGTGGCCTGGCACTCTTTTTGGCAAGGAGTACCCCTTTTAGCAAGGGGTGGGGGCACCTCCCCTTTTAGCAAGGGATTTTGTTGCAGTTGCAATCAGGCGGAGACTGTCCGAAGGAGGAGCTCCTCCACAGCTGCAGCGAAGGTGCTGTACACCTGGTGCCCTCTGTTCACCAACCAGTCGTGCTTCTCGAACTTGGTGGTGATCGGCCACACCGTCACTCCTTTTGCCAAGGAGTCCTCCAGCACCTCCCAGGAGTCGTCCACGCAGTGGCCGACCTTGTTTTTGAAGCACCACTCCCCCTTGCCTGCGGGGCCTTGTTTTTTGCGGGTGAAGAAAAGGCCATCGACAAGGCCATCGACAAGGCCATCTACGGCCAGCCCGAGGTCATTGACTTTTCTTTCCACCTGCCGCTGCCGCGTGGGGCCGCAAAAGCTGACTATGAAGACTTGGAAGCCATGCTGTTTCAACAGCTGCAGGGCTTCCAAGTTCGCCTGGGGGACTTGGCCCCCAGGCAATTCCAGGGTCTGGTGCCAGTCCACCATGACCCGCCAGCGGCTCTCGGCCTTGAGCACCCATTGGCCTCCCCCTTTTGGCAAGGGGCCTTGCTGGCCTTCACCTTTTGGCAGGGGGTCTTGCTGGCCTTCCCCTTTTGGCAAGGGGTCTTGCTGGCCTTCCCCTTTTGGCAAGGGGTTCTGCTTCTCCTTCTTGTCCTCCTCCAGCTTTTGCTTCTTCTGCTCCCGCAGTGGGGAGGAGCTGGAGGAAGAGCTGCTTGTGCCCCCAAAGTCTGCGCAACTTTCGGCGACCTCCTTTGACAAGGAGTGCCGCCCGCTGCAGGCTCTTCAGCGCCTTTCCCCTTTTGGCAAGGGGTTTCTTCTTTCACTTTCTGCGCATCGCTCGGCCCGAGCTCAAGGCCTGAGCCTGCGGCTGCAGGCGCTTTGCCCCAGGCCGAGTCAGCCGGCTGCTGCTTGCTGGCCTCCTCCTCCTCTTTGGCTTTGGCTTCTCTTGCCAAAGCCTTCCGCCTCATCCTCTCCCGTCTTGACTGGCTGACCGTCCCAACCCCTGCAGGCCGGTTCTTATTATTCTTTTCCTCATATCTTCCATCCCACTTTGACCAGTCAGCCATGCCCTTTTAGCAAGGGCTTTGCCCTTTTGGCAAGAGCTTCCGCGCTTACCTTTTGCCAAGGTATTCTCACCTTTTGGCAAGGTGTTGCGAATTGGGCCCTCTTTTGACGAGGGGCTTAGCTAGCGGTCGGGCTTGAGCAAGAAAACAGCTGCGGTCATGCATGCACGTGCGCGCCAGGCATGGGACAAGGGCAAGCGTGTAAGCAAGCAAAACGTCAGACCCCGTGCTGTTTTTGTTTGGGGGTGTGCATTAGAAAGCACTTCGTGTGGTAGGGGGCATAGATTTGCTGTAGCAGCCTTAAGCCTTTTCACTTTATGTTTTCGGCCGTATGTCTAGGTGAGACATGATTCGCACTTTCGGCAAGGGACGAGGCCCCCTTTTGGCAAGGGATGTGTCCAGGCGAGACACGCCCAAGGCCCTTTCGGCAAGGGTGATGCTCCCTTTTGGCAAGGAGTGAGGCGGCCCTTTCGGGTAAGGGATGATGCCCCCTTTTGGCAAGGGGTGAGGCGGCCCTTTCGGGCAAGAGGTGAGGCGGCCCTTTTGGGTAAGGGATGATGCCCCCTTTTGGCAAGGGGCGAAGCGGCCCTTTTGGGTAAGGGATGATGCCCCCCCCTTTTGGCAAGAGGTGATGGGTAAGGGCTACTCTTTTGACGGGGGCTGCAGGGCTTTGGCCCTTGGTGCCCCCTTTTCTCAAGGGGCTCAAGCCAGCTCAGTCCTGCTGGCACAGGTCCTCCTTAAGCTGCAACGCTTCCTCTTTTGTCAAGTGGTTTGTTCGCATTTTGCTCATGATGGTGTCAATGTGTTGAGCAAATTTGCTAGACCGCTTCTTGGTGACTTCCACCACTAATTTCAATTTCTTGCTTCCTGGCTCCTTTGTGCCTGTAACGTATTGTCTCTCTGGCTTCGTAGCATTTACCTTTTTGAGCTTGAGCCAAGGCAGCCTCGCACCACTGCTGGGCTCACTTGCTGCGGTGACATCTTGCTGGGCGCTTGGTCGCTTTTTGGCCCTTTTGGCAAGGGCTGCAGGCTTCTTCGACACAAAGCCCATGCGAATTTTCAGATCAGTGCCAGGTGGAGGGGCAGCAGGTTTTGCGTGAGCTTTCGACCCCAGCCTTTTCCTTAAAAAGGAAGGCTCTTTGAGAGGCTGCGCCATTGCAGCTTCCGCTTTTGCCAAGGGATGAGCTGCGCAGGGCTCCTCTTCCGCATCTTCCAAGGGATGAGCTGCGCAGGGCTCCTCTTCCCCTTTTGACAAGGGGCTGCCCGTGTCGACGGATTTTTTTTCCTTAGGCGTCAGCCAGCACTTGGGGAACCCTTCGGCGTCAACTGACACATCGCTCACTTCTTTCTTAAGCCTTTTGGCCTGGGAATCCCTTTCGGCAAGGGTTTTGTCGGCGGTGTCCAAGGCTGGAGGGCAAGCTGACTTTTTGTCAATAAGGCCGAGCACATCTTGCAGCTGAATGAGCTCAGCGCTTGTGAGCCTGGCTGCGCAAGTCCTGAGGTCTGTTTCTGCGTTTTTCAGCCTTCTCATGTGACAAAGGATCACGCCCAGCCGTTCGACTTTCATTCCCACCCAAACCCCTCCGTTGAATTTCGTCCTGTTTACAGCAGGGTTTTGCTGGTAGGCTCTGGTCAGCGCTGCTCTCAGATTGCTCTGATGTATCTCGCAGCTCTTTTCAGCTTGCACCAGAGCCCTGACCAGCCCCAGCACATGCACCAAGCCATTTGGGTTGCAGGCTTGAGTCCTGCTCACGTTTTCGTACGGGCCAAGGTCAGACAGCAGATCGCTGTGGTTGGACAAGATCTTGAACAAGATGTCAGCGTCCACCCTTGGCTTTGAGAAATGCCGGGCCCCGCCTTTGCCTGCTACTAAGGCCATGGCGCCCTTTTGTCAAGGGCTGACGGCAACGGACCAGAGTCTGTGGAAGAGGCGCCCTTTTGTCAAGGGCTGACTGCAATGGACCAGCGTCTGTGGAGAGGCAACCTTTCATAGCTGGAGCCAAAGTCTCACAGCCGCGGAATGAATGTGAATATATATATATATGTTATTGCGCTAGCTCACGACCTGCAAACTGGAAGTTGGAATCAATAGAAAACGCAAAGTGTGAATCAATAGGAAATACATCGAAATCAGCCAAAAATATCAATAGAAGGTAAAAGTCTTGGCAGTGCAGCTTCTAATTGAAAAAATCAATTAAAACAATCCAAATCAATATCAATAAAAAACGTTGTTTTTCATTGATCAGAATCAATAGCCGATGCTCAGGGTCTATATACATTTGAAATGCATCCTTGGTAATGCAGAGGATGCTACGATGATAGTTATCATGACAGTCATCCGCAGCTTTGGTAATGCAGAGGATGCTACGATGATAGTTGTCATAAGAGTCATCATCCTTATCATCTTCATGATGATTGTCATCATAGTCATCGCCTGCATCATCGTCATCATGAGTGTCATCATCATCATCATCTGTTTCTTCTATCTTTCTTCTATATACATTTCAATCGTGGCGTTAGGCATGACATCTCTTGGCTCCAGCTTGAGCAAATCCCTCAATGAAACCATATAAAACTCTGATGACAAACACACACTTTTAACCAGCCTGAGTAAACAAATAATAATATTTTTTTTTCTTCATATTTCAAATGTGGCGTTGACATCCTCGGCATCACCAGTGCCGGCTAATAAGAGATGATGATAACCATGATGATCGTGATGATGAGGATGAGGACTGTGATGATAAGTATCGTCGTAGCATCCTCTGCATTGCCAATGGGGTCTAACGTTACTTTTGAAATGCATATAAGAATAAGAACAAGAATGAGATGATGATGATCATCATGATGATGATGAGAAGAGCGATGACATCATAATAAGGATGATCATGATGATGATTATGATGATAACTATCATCGTAACACCCTTTGCATCACCAGTGCTGCCTAATAAGAGATGGTGATGACCCTGATGATACTGATGACAAGGATGAGGACTGTGATGATAAACTATCATCGTAGCATCCTCGGCATCATCAGTGCCGGCTAACAAGAGATGATGATGACCATGATGATAGTGATGATAAGGATGAGGACTGTGATGATAACTATCATCGTAGCATCCTCTGCATTGCCAATGGGGCCTAACGTTACTTTTGAAATGCATATAAGAATAAGAATAAGAATGAGATGATGATGATCATCATGATGATGATGAGAAGAGCGATGACATCATAATAAGGATGATCATGATGATGATTATGATGACAACTATCATCATAACACCCTTTGCATCACCAGTGCTGCCTAATAAGAGATGATGATGACATCCTCGGCATCACCAGTGCCGGCTAATAAGAGATGATGATGTTGAAGGATAAAGAAATGATGATGATGATGTTGACGATAAGAATGATGAAGGATCATATCGATGATGATGATGATGATGGGCATCCGTATGATGCCAGTAGTCATATGCTTGCCTCAAGGATTAATCCATGCGCTTGTACTGCAACCACCCTTCCCGTGCGCCTCCCCTTTGAGGAGAAGGGGTCGGCGGACTTTCCTAAAGTTTGCTCCATGGCTTCCAACGTTTTCCCTAATCCCCGTGTTTTCTCCAGTTTGCCAAAGTTTTGGTGGCAATGTCCTCAGTCACTTTGGATTGTCCACACAGGACATGGACAGAAGCCTTTCATAGGATCCTCTTTGCTTGAGGATGCAAAACCGATTTGGGACAGCGAGTGGCCCGGGACTTTCGAACACCCAGTGCGCAAAATAATGGGGGCGTCTCTTGGAATCACTGGGTGGTGGGTCCTTTTACCCCTCCCCCCCCCCAAAGAAAAAAACCGATCCGTGCCTCCAGAAGGACTTAGGGGAGGGGCAAGTAAGGAGCATTTCTTGCGTCCAACACCTTGTTGTCGGCGGATTGCTTGCAACCCCAAAAGGCCCATCCCTTTTTGAAAATTTGAGAGCCCCCTCTCTGGGCTCCTAAAGCATGACCCGTACGTGCATTAGAGCGGCCTTGCTTTTCGAGCTCCCCCTCCCAAACGCAAACGTGGAACCTGAAAGAGCAACTTTGGTGTGGGCCTGTTCAAGTTCCATGGGGGTTCTTGGGAGCTCAAGAGCTTGCTTGTTTTTGATGGTGTTCTCTATGATATGACGGGATTGTGGTTTTCGGGGTGTGTTCATAGCATCCCAGCCAGGTGTTCACGCGCAACCTCACCCAACGCAAAAAACGCACTCACTTGGAGCAGGGTTCCATTTCTTGATCCCCAAAAGGGGAACCCCTTGGTTTGAGTGTACCAAATTGGGTAGTCCCACACTGGAACCTGAGTTTGCCCCTTTCCCTCCGCGGCCCCGTTGCTCAAGGCCATGAAGATCAATTTGGCGAACCCGACCACGGGCATGCAGAAGCGGCATGGCATGAAAGGGATGAGCGTAGCCAGCTGGATGGGGATTTTCTGAGCCAAGAAGGGGATCCCCATTGTTCCGAGATCCCGATGTTGTTGTTCCATGTTCTTACAGAATGTTTGTTTTTCCCTAGTGAATCAAATCAACCCGCTTAGGTCCCTTTTTAAACTCTTGGAACTTTGCTTCTTTTTTAAGGGCTGAATTAACCTCTCACTCTGCAGCCAACCACCTTTGAGGGGGTTCATCGAAATTTAACAGCTACAGGTTTCCTTTCTGGGTCCTTATATGTCCCTTGGGTGGTGTCCCCAGTTTCCCCTGAACCAACAAGTCTCCCAGGTACCACGGTTTCCCCCAAATCGCCGTGCGTGTGATATTTGGAATTCACGTTGGCTTAAGAGAATCGAATAGGAAAGCGACCATTGGGCCCCCCTATTTGGACATGCCCAAAATTCACTTTCTGTGACTTGAGGAAGATCGAGATCGATGACGACAAGATGCTGTACCCTCTCTTCGACAAGCGCATGGCTCAAGAGGCTCAAGCAAGAGCGATGCTTGATTTCGGCCCAGACACCAAAACCTCAAATGCAGGCCAACAAACCAGGTTTGGAGTTGGCAAGCCAGGATCCCCCCGAACAACTCCGCGGAAATGAGAAGGTTCAACAATCAAAGCCCGATTTGGTAGGTGAAGGCTAGGCACAGTCTGACGCTTCGCTTTCGGCACAGTCTGACGCTTCGCTTTCTGATTCTTCTGGATATTTGGGTACTCGTTTGTGCTTTGAGGGTTCCCGGCTTGGTTGTGCTTCAACCAGTACCTTGGTCCCCAATTTCTAGAGACCCGTCAGAACCGGCGGCTTGCCGAAACCGACAGACGCAGATGTTGTGGCTTGCTTGAACAGTGCACTCAGGTTGGGAGTGCCTCTAGTTTGACGCATTCCATGTCTTTTAGATGGTCAAAACACGACTTGGCTTTGTGGGTAACACGAACTACACTCGGACCAAAGGCGCCAATCAAGAGCTGTTTGTCCCCACCAAAGAAGAAGAAGAAGAAGGAAAAGAAGAAAGTAAGGACACATCGCAGTCTCATTAGGTACCCTAGCCTGCAGTCTATACAATGTGGAGAAGCCTCCACGGCTTAGCGCTTTTTGGAGCTCAGTTGTCAGGCTCACTTCCCGTGCTTTGGGTTCAAGCGAGCTGAGCCAAAATGCACGAGTCATTTTGAGTTTCACGTGGAAGACAGCAAATGGATTTGATTCCCTGCATGCCAGAAAGTGGAGGAGGACATTTAGCTAGCATCTGTGCTTAAGCTTCTTTCACCCTTTGTCACCCTGAGTAGCAACCTGCAGAATGTACCTGAACAGATGTCTCCGCAATTTTGACCCCCTGAATTGCAGCTGCGATGATTTCATCCCCTGGGCTTTCATGTGTGGCAACGTGGCAATCCATTGTCCCTTGGTGGCCTTGGACTATATGGAGCTGAGGGGCCCAGATAGCAGTCATTGCTCTTGAGGGATTCAGACGAGGTTCCGACCCACGATATATGTACCCATGAACTTGCAATATGGCGTGTCTGCGTGTCTTTTTGATGATACCCTTTCTGCGTGAGCTTTAAAGGGAAACTAAAAGGAAAACCGGCCTTTTGGGGGGCTCACTGTTTTGCGGCAAATCCAGGAAGGGATAAATCTGGACAAGTTAAACCGCAAGTTCCGGGTTTTGATTTGCATTTGATTTCACGATTCCATTAGAACTAACAGCTCAAATTATGACACCCATTTCTTGCATTGAAACGTGATAGGTTCCACTCCCAATTGAGCCCACTTGCGCAACCAGGGGACACCACCATAACACCAGCAGGTAAAATCCATCCTGGTTATCTTCCTTTAAGTGGCTTGCCTGTCACGAAGGGCATCAGAAAGAGCGAGAACTTCCGGTCCCTAGGATCCCAAGACCCTAAATTTATAGGGCTTTTTGACCCCCAACGACCTCGAAGGTTTTGGCTCCCTCGTGGCAGGTGGCTGGGGACTCCCTGGGTGAGGAGTTCAAGGCTAGGGAAAGCGGGGAAGTGCTAGTGGGGTGCTCTAAGCTGGGGGGTACGAGCCCGACGGATGGTTTCAGGAATCAGAGCAACCAGCCGCCGAGGATGTGGCTTTTTGCCTTTCCAGACGCGCTGTTTAGCACGGAAAGCTGCAGCTGGAAAATTCATCCGGTTAGTGTACCTGGTACTGTAAAAGGAAACCTGCCTCAGGGGGAAGGAATTGGTTGTGATTGAGGAAGCATCCAGGCACCCCCCAGTTTGGGGTGGGCTTCACTCCCTGAATTTCCTGGACTTTATACTTTTTCGGGCGAACAACTTTAGGGCCGATTGCATGCTGAACATGTTGATCTTCCAGCCCATTTGAGAGGCCACTCAACAAGTTAGTGCACGCTGTGCAGAAGGCAACTTGGGCAACCAGACCACGGATTCTGCCAAATGGACACCTACACACACATGCTTTATATACAGAGTAAATCATGTTTGAGCCATTGGAGGGAGCAAATTGCTTTGGCCTGTGCTCAGATGCAGGGATCTTGCACACCATTTGCTGTCGTCCCTCGGAATCCATAGGGGACATGTCGACATGTGTGAGCAATTCCATTCGAGATGCCGAAGCAGTCTATTGACTCACTCCCTGACTTCATGGATTTTATACTTTTGGGAAAACCATTTCAGCAGCAAACAAAACAGGAGGTTTGTTGGGCCAATCCACTCAGGACGTGATTTGAAGCCCACAGACTTAGGACGTATACGTGGATTCCTTCCCTTGAAGCATCCCTTTCGGGCAGCAGCCTGCACCGGGGCTGGCATGGCTCCCGCTGGCATCGCTCGCTTGGCAGGGCTACGTTTTCCGCATTGGCGGCGGCAATGACAAGCAGGACAGCGGGCTGGCAGAGGAGAAAGATATACCTCCTGCCCATTTGCTCCGGGGTAGCATATGGTCACCACGATGTAGGCCCAGGTGGCTGGTTTCATATGTTGATTTGTTCCCACCACGACCCACAATTTGTCTGAAATTTGACACACACACACACAAACACACACACACACAAATGGACCGCAGCGAGTAAAGCAACCAGACGCCACCGTAAATTGAATGTTGCAGTATGGTAGCTTAGTTGTGACCTAGAGACAATGAGTGATCGCCCAAGGCCTTTGCTACAATTTACAGCTTGTGTACGTTTGTTTTTTACCCAAACCCGCATGTTGGTCATAGATTCTAAATAGTCCACGTTTGTTTTCGTTGTCCAAAAGAAATCCAAAAGAGACTGGGGCATTGTGTCATTTGTGCACCCAGGGAATGGGTAATGTTACTATGTGTCCAGGCTCCCGATTTAACACCCGTCGCCCTTTCTGCCTTCCTTCAACTTCACCTTTGGGAAGTGCCAGGGCTTCCCCATGAAGCAGGGCGTGCTGTGCAACCACCGGGTTCGGTTGCTCTTCAAGAAGGCACGAAGGGGCCTTTCGCGGCAAATCGGCCGAGGTGGCAAGTTTCACCGGGTAAAAAACACAGCGAGCGATGTGTGTGTGTGTGTGGGCGTGTGGGCGTTTTGGAGGGTACTCTCTTCAGGTTGTTGTTTATTGGGACACCGAAAGCAAACCCACCATTTGTGGCGTTGTTTTGACAAACACAGAGCTCAGTTTTGCAGTTTGCCCAGGTGCAAGGATCCTTTGCTTCGAGGGGAGTTGCACCTGGGCTCCCATCATGTAAGCGAGTTAAGGCCTGTGCTTGGGGATTACTGCCCGGATGTAGGTGGACTTTTTGGCCAGCTTGGCTGATCGTAGAGTTCCGTTGGTTTGGTTGCAACCTACTAGTGCCATCTACTCTTTTTTAAAATAAATATATATATATATATATATATATTTAAAAGGACATCTAACAACTGGACCGGGCTGGGTCAGCAAATGGGCGAATTGCGGATTCGTAGCATCCAGCAGAAGCCACAATTTCATGAAGTTGTTAAGCAAAGCTCCTGGATGCTGTGGTGGCTTGTCCGAAAGCAGGACCTGTGGCAATGCATACCCCTTGTTCGCCGTGGCTCCCTTGTTACAAGCGCATTTATAACAGTTGTATAGCGGATATGACTCCCCTTTGAGAAGAGGATATAGCATGGGCATCAGCACTCGCCTCCTGATAGTTTGAGCTATGTACAAGACACGGCTCCTTCTGTTCCCCAGTTTGCAGACTTTGAACATCACCCGTTTTCGCTCTCCCTTTGAATAAATCCAACCTGCACAGGGTACCCAACCATTCCTAGATGGTTTTTGCCACCCCCAAAACTACTTCGCAGTGGGTTAGGAAATGCACGCATTTGAAGCGAGCGTTTCGCGCCTTCAATGCGAGCCAGGGCATGTCCTGCTACCGTGAGCGCCGCAAGGGCATGCGTAAGCGCAAGTCTGTGCGAGGCAGGCGCTTGGGCTTTGCCTTGAGGCTGCCCGGTTGGGTTGTGCTCGCCCCTCCTAATCCACAAGAAATGGAGGATTCGGGCCCTCAAATGGGGAGGTGGCTTAGGACAAATTCTGGAGGTGCGTGCACAACCGGGCTTGGTGTCCAGCGTTTCCCTTAAAACCCAAGTACTGTCCAACATGTCAAAGTAGCGGAGCAGTTCAAGACGGCAACGCAGATAGTCATTGGGTCGTCCTGGTTGCAATGCTGACCCCGGGTCAATAAACTATAAACCCCTGGTTGAATACTATGGTGGTCCCTCGAAAGTGGAGGATTGGAGTTTATTCGTCCACGGTCAAAGTTAGCTCCCAATGCTTGGACGTGCCCAAGTAGAGGTCGCGTGTCGAAGCACAAACCTGGCCCGGAACGTCGGATGTAGCTGCCCCTTTAGCTTTCACTGGTCTAAGGCAGTTCGTTGATGTCATGTTTTTTCTTTGGCTTCAACTTCACGCTTCCTTGAGGTTGGCAACATGTTGGCCACTCGACTGAGCAAGCTACCTCGCCACTTGTCTTTGGGATTTGTCGTGTCAACTCCGTTGTTTTTGGTTCAACTTGCTAGTTCTCCGCAGGCAATGAGTTAGAATCACCCGCCAACTGAACCATCCAACTGGTCACATCCCTTCTGAGTTCATGGCAAACACTCCTTGCACCGGTTTCCCACTGGGCGTGTAAGATCTTGTTGTCATGGTACCTTTGAAAACCCAAAGCGCTTCATTCCCAAGCCCCACGAGAACCACCGGAGCCAGGCTGCATCGTGGGCCCGGATCTGGCCGTGGTCCACCTGGTCTCCCGCGCCGCGTATTTTCTTGCTGGCTGGGGATGAGTACGGTGCACCTCTCCAGTTCTTGGAGGTTTGCCCAATTTTCTGTAGACCTGCTCAAAAAGACAGGCCCTGTGATTTGCTGTTAAAACAAACAGGGGGAGACACACTCCAATACCTCTTAAAGGAAGCCACCAGTTGGAAGGTTCATTCTGAGCCTGCCAGGTGATGACCAAGAAGGGGGAGGCCGACATCCCGGGCCTCACGGCGCCTGGGATGAAGTCTAGATATGCTTAGCCATGTTTTGCACCAGGGGTTTTGGATATACGTACTCATACTCCCTGCCGGCCTTTGATTGTTGAGCGTCCACAAACCCTCTCAGCCACAGTTAAGGGTTCTAATTTCTGCATGGCCCAGAACAAGGCTTTCTCACCGCTTTGGTGCAACCCAAAGTTGAGTCGGTTTTGAGCTTGGTAGAAGCAAATGTCAGACAAGGAAGAACCCCAGGGTCCCTGTCAGAGGAAGATGGAAGCCCCCAGGATTTCCTTTTCAGGTTTCATGCTTTTGGGAGGGCAAAGAGGTTTTGGTCGCTGCTCACTTGAAGGTTTTGGCTTTTGTTCCTTTGGGCGAGTGCGTGGCTACCATCCATTGAGGGGCTGAACACATTCGTTGTCGTTTCGCAGCCGTCTTTATAGCTTGAACCAACTTTGGCTCTGCCTGCAGTCATGGCAAACCAAAAGGCTCACTTCTTGTTTTCTGGCTTGGGCGAGTGAGGTAAGGTTCGGAAGAGATGTCAAGCACATCTAGAGGATTGGCAGATTCCCTTGCCCATCGGGGCCTACCTGTGGCATCTCAAGGGGAATCTCCAGGGGGGAACAACTTGCAATCTCTCGGAATACATTTGGCCCCGCTGCCCCCAAATCGCAGGTGTGAGCCCAAGAGCTAAAAACTTTGAGACCCCGAAAGCAAGTTGGGGTGGGGTCGTAACGGGTCGTAATCTTGGTTTGTCTCCAATTTCGGAAACACACCCATTTTGTTGTTCTTCCTTGTGGTAAGGGGGTTCTCCAGAAGAAGACACTCCATACTGTATGGTGTTGTCTCAAATTCGGGGCCCGTGCAAAATGGTGTTCTTTTGGCTTCGCCTCGCTTTCACCCCTTTTCCATCCTTTTCCGTTGCTTGGCGGAGAATGATCAACCACAAACAGGGATTGAAAGGGGTTCCAATTCTGTATGTACCCTTCGGGTCACTGGTTATGGTTGCAAGCAGATTCGCATTGTGGCTCAGCCCGGCAGCTAAACGCATTGTGGGCCATGTCTTTCTTCAAGGAGCTTTGCCAGGCATCAGCAGAGGCTTTGGGCACCTATGACAGTGAAACAGAACGACTGGCAGAGCCTGAAGTGGCCCGCATCAAGGAGCACTTTATGCAGACTTGCAAAGATCGAGCTCATATGGGGGATCTTGCTTGTTGGCAAGACTTTCGGCTTGACAGCACTCTTTGGCACCGAGATGGAGGTCGAGAGCTTGTGGAGCAAAAACTGAAAGCAGGATCTCGGCTTCCCTTCTGATTCTCTTGGAGTTGCTTTCCACTCTAGGCCGTGGGTTCAAGTAGCTGCAAACTGGACGCTGGACGCGAGGAGAGCCAGCCAGCGAGACCAAGCCCGAAGACGGCTGTAGCCAATGCGCTGTTTGCCAGGCGCGGCGCCCAGTCGAGGCTTTGACAATGAAGGAGGTTTGTCAAGACTGTCAGCGAGGCCGCCCATCCGCGAGCATTTATGGCGAAGGTTTGTTTTCCAGCTCGCGATCTGGAGGAGGGCTCTTTGATGGAAGCATTTTTGGCCCGCCATCAGGTTCCCCACCCCGAGCCAGCTCCAATCTCTCCAAGTGAACCATGGCTTTGGCAGCTGGCGCTCTGTCAGGATGCACAGGCGGCACGCCGCCATCATTTGAGTGAGGCTCTAGAAAGCTCACCTGGCGGCTGCAGGGATGTGTGGCGTTGAAAAGGCGTGGGCCGCCGTAGTGCACCAAGCAAGTTCTCAGGAGGGAGACAAACATTGCAGGCCTAAGGCTGGACTTGGAGCTGTCAGAATCTGTTTGTATTTTGCGATTGTTGGGGTGGTTTAAACGGAAACCAATAAGAGAACCACATTTTCCAGATGGGGTTTGTCAAATTCATGGCCCCTAAAATGTTTGGTGTCCTTTTGGTTTCCCTTTTAACATACTAAGCCCCACCCGGCGCTCGGGCTTAAGCCACACCCAGCACTCCGCTCAAAACGAGAGCTGAGGACGACCAGAAGCCTCGGCGCTTGGGCCCCAAGCGAGCCCGGCAGCCCAGAGTCGAAGGCGGCACCAAGTCCAAGCAATGCACATACCTGGGGTATGAGTTGAATGTGATCATGACTTAAAATTGGCGTGAAAGTCCCCCACAACTCCATTTTCTTCTGAGGGGGGCCAGTATTTGGGATCCCTCTTGAATATTTGTTCTGGGTGCTCCATTGCCCATGATTTGTTAGTTTACCAACAGGACACCAGAAAAGGGTGGGTGTTTGTTGTTTTCCAGAGAAACACAAATGGGGCTTACTGATTTAATGTTGTCCTTTTTTGGGAACCGCATGTGTTGACCGGTCGTCGCCGTCATCTATAAGCTACTCACCAACTGACCAAAAGAAAGTCGCGGGGGGGGGGGGGGGTGGAGCGCTTGCCAAACTCCAATGTCATCGGGCGACACATTGAGTATCGTCGAAAGCTCTACGGCGTTGCCCAGAAGTTCAAGCCGAGAAGATTTGGGTATGGGTTAAAATAAACCCACCAGGGGATCGCAGGTTCTAGTCTTTGGTTCCATTTATCAGGGTTCCATTTTGGGTACGCATTTTTGAGCCACAGCCATTTGAGCACACCACATACCTTCAGTGTTATTGGCATGCTGTTTTGTTTTTAGTTGCTTCGTTTTTGTTTTTTGGTTGGGGCCGGCTGCAAAAGACCGAGTGTTTGATACCAAATCAAGCGTTGGACAGATATTGGTAGTCTGGTGCTAGCTTGGGGAGAACATGTCGGTGGCCAATCCAATTGTCTCGTCTCGTGAGCAACGCAAAATATTGCCGGTGGTTCATGTGAGGGGCGTGGTTTGAATTCTCTTGAAGAGCGCACACATGTACACGTCCATGATTGTCCGGAAATCGGGGTACAAATTAGTCATGGTCCTTATTCTTATGAATCAAACTCCCAGCAGGAACTCAGAAGGGCCACACACGTTGTTGATTCTAACTAAAGTGAAACCAGAAGGGGATGTTAAAAGAAGGCCTTAGTTAAGACCAGGTTGATGCCTAAACTTGGGTTCATCATATAAACTACTATGCACTGTCATCCACTGTTGTCTTGAACATTGGGTACAGTCACCAAACTACCAATTGGAACTGGGGGTCACCTCCCATCCACTGGGCCACCATAAACATCCGTGGCTCATGTCAGCCTCGAGGCCTCGAAGATCCGCAAGCTCTTCGGCCTGGAGAAGAAGGAGCTCGGTCGTTCTCGCGTCGTTTCCGGAGAAGTTTTCGAGCGGGGGGCGGCTTTTGGTGTTCGAAGAACTCGGGAAGTACGAGCTGGAGTCCACATGGCTCCGAAAATCGCAAGGGAGCATTGTACCGATGATTTGGGGTGATTCATGAACCATGGAGAATCCAGGGAGTCTACATGAGGGAGTCCACATGAGCCCAGTGAAAAATGAGTTGCCCTGGCTCCCACAAACGGAAGTCGGTCTATCTAACCTCCGACTGATACTTAGAACTTCTCCCTTTGTGGGAGACAGGGCTTAGCCAGCTGTGCAAGCCAGGTTTTCAGTGGCCCGAAACGGGCTCCCTTTTCATAGCAGGGTCGCTGGGCAATTGTGGTTCAAATTCGAGCCCTGGTTTTGAGACAACATATCCGACCAGGATAGGGTCCCAGTTGCCAGGCCCTCATATTCATGTTTGCTCAGGACCAGACCCGAAGACAATTTCCCAGAATCCGCAATCTAAGACTTCTGGTACCCCTTGTTTATACTGTTTCCTTGGTTACCAGCCCACTTTAACCCTTATAAGGGGCAGGGCTCTGAACTAGCGCAAGCCGTGGAGAGCCATTCAACCGCAAGGTGTGCATAGGCCTACATGTTATTCAAAACGATATATACATATATGTATACACATGCATAATATATGTGTACGCAACCAACACTTGACACAGCTTCAGCCGGCAGCCCACTCGCCTGTAAGTCCGTCAAAGTGGACACGTTCAGCGCGAAAATCGATCGTGTTTTTCGGATTCGAACCACCCTTTAGTCAGCATCCACACAGTAGTTTTGATGGAGTGGTCTCCCTTTCAAATCCACACATGTTGAAGGTTATTTTTTTGTTGCGTTTGTCCTTTAAACGAGCTTCTGGAGGCTAGAGGATAATTTTGAGGCCTTCAAGCCACTATTTAGCTCGAGCGACTTAGTGCCCGCCAGGACGACGTGAGGCAGTTTGTGGTCCGCCGAGTGATCAAGGAGGGCAAGAAGACCAAGGACTGACGGCGGGATGTTGGTGCCCTTGCTGAACTGTTTCAAAGGGACACCGACCCGTTTTGGGGTCTCCTTCAATATGATTTCGTATTTTGGGGGTTGACTAAGTATTGAACAGAATTTGAATGTGTTTTGTTTTGTGTAAACCGGGGTTGGGCCAAGATTTTGCAGGGTTCCCTCATTTTGGAAACAACCGCGCATGATCCTGCAGGGCCACAAAGTTGGACCTTCCCATTTGCCCAAAGCAAATCGACCTTTGCACTTGTTGCTCCCTCTTTGCTTGTTTAAGAACGCTCCAAAAGGTTACGTAGCCTTTCATTTCCCCAGGGGTCCCACGTCCACAAAATGGCAGACCCGGAGACGTGGGGAGGGAGGAGAGGGCAATGTGACACGACTTGGGGAGATGCCCAAAATGGCGGGTTTCCAGTTGATGTCCATTTAGACCAGCCTTTCAAAGGGTAAGCCAGAGATGGAGAAGCTGCAAGAATGAGCCAGGAAGACATGGAGTCTCTGCTCAGCAGAAAACTGACCCAATTGAGCTGACCCAGCCCCCGCATTTTTTGTTTGTACAACCAAGAGGGGGTCCCTGCTGGAATTGTCTGGGAGTTGTCCAAGTGGTTCGTAGCCATGAACGTCAGGGTCCGCCGCAACGGGCTACTCGGGGATGCCAGGAAATAACGTGGGTTTGCCAGCCATGCAGCGATAAATCATCCAAGTGAGCCTATTTGCCTCCCCGTTTCAGATGGTTTTAAGCTTTGTCCTTTGGTCGTCGCTCGTGAGTGGGGTCCTTGGGCTGGTGTTTTCAGGGGCACAAAGGGAAACACTTTGCTCACTTGAAAGCCATACCTGCTGGTTGGCCATCAAAAAGCCATAAACAGCCATAGCAGGAAATACGTATGGGTTATGCAGTTGGGGATATTTGTCGGGGTTGGTTCCGGCTGCGTTGGACGCGGCGCGGTTGGTCCTCTTGCTGTTGCTACCCTCAACTATGAACTCACGGCTGCAGTGTCGTGGGGCACCCACTCCGTCAGCAACAAACACTGTACAACATGCTGAGTTGAGATGGGCAGGCGCCAAAGATCCAGCGGCTCATCACCCCGCAGCTGCTGCAGAGGAAGCGCTACTTCAAGGCGAGGAGCGAAATGATCGACCCCAAAAAGGGTGTGCCGAATTGCCAGGGTCACCAAGGAACTCGATCACAAGGTGACTTCAGCCATGTCCTTTCTGGCTTTAGTTTGGGTGACCATGGCTTCCACTGGTTTCAGTTTGACATGTTTGTTGAGAGGCCAAATCAGGGCAGCTCCCATTGTAGTTCTGTTGCCCCAACATATTGAAGGCGGGGGAAATATCCCTCGCCGTACTACCCAGTCGTCCACCCCTGGGACTACCTGATCACATCCTGATCACTTCCAAGAGGATTCCCCTGGCCACTCACGGAAAGTGGCAACCTAAACCAGAATTTTCCGCAGCTTCTCATACATCCGACACCCCCTAGTGCTCACACCGTTTTTGGGAGACTGCTTTCCTTTTGGATTTGCAGGTGGAAAGGGGAGTGCCCTTCCATTTTGGTTGGTGGGAGGGTAGCCGCTTGTTGAGTACTACGGGGCAGATCCACATGATCGACTCCAGATCGATGACATTCCTGGCGTCTCCTCTATCTTTGATTCGCGGGGTAGACCAAATATAAAGCAGAATCTGGCAATTTTTGATGGCCGCCAAGATTCCTGCAGTTTCTTCAGTGTTGTGCCTTTTGTGACCTGATCTCCCAAGCGATGTATGCCCGGAAGACAGGCAGACAAGAGGTGGCTCAAAATTGGTCGGTTCACTTATGCGCAGCTCTTTCAAAATCAACGTAGTCTTTACAGCAAGAGCTGGCGTTTTTGACTTGGCGGTGTTTTGTGTTTTTTTCCACATGCCACAATCATTTCCAGCATCCGCTTTAGCCTCTTGAAAGGATGCAGGGCTTTACAGTGGGGAAAGGTGGTTTAGGTCCCAAACAGATGGCTGTTCGGCGGCTTCCATAGCACGCTTCCCTTCAAGCACCGACCAAGTGGAGGTTCCCAACTGCCAGATATTGTGGCAAGTAGGGCCACTGTGCAAGTACAAGGAATCCGCCTTTGTATGGTGGTTCTTATTTTGCTTCCGCACTATCCTAAAGTGTGTTCCTTATGAGTTTATGGCCCTGAATTTCTGACTATGAAGAATTAATTACATGATACTATGGCTGTGCGATTCTAGTTTGACACCCTCAAGAATGGTTGGTGGGCATAACTCCCCATGTACTATAAAGGAGTTCCACAGGCTCCAACGAACTGCAATTCTTACCCACGTGGGCTGTCTTTTAAGTTTGCCCTTTGCGGGGGATTTCAAACGCAGATCACGGGAATCCCAAAAGAAACATGGAACCTGACAGGGACCTTCTGGAAGACCACCCTTTATCCGGTTCCATGTGGGGTGTCTCAAAATAGGGGACCGCGGCAACTGTGTTGTTTCCTTTGGCTTCCCTTTGAAGCACCCAAAAAGGCACCCAGAAAAACGCCAGACCCATGTATGTTTTTTGGAATGTACCCGTGTTGCTTAGAACTCGCCCGCGCGGCCACCCCGCATGCCGCAAGGCCCTCGTGCGAAGGCGCATGGAGGCTGGGAAGGCCGCCAAGGCCGGCTCGGTTCGGTTCAGTGAGTCGTTTCCAAAAGCCGAAGACAGGGAACATGGGGAGGGTTTGGTATTTGTTGTCACCTTTCTGGTTGGGAAGGGAGGGAAAACTTTGTGGTCTTATGCCTTTTCGCCTTGTTGTAATGCCAGAACATGCGAAACCTCCGAGACTCTAGGAAATAATTTTCGCCCCCAAGACCCAGAGACTTCCAAGATTTCCCAATTTTGTAGCTTTACACATTGCGCCTTTTGGCGCCAACTCCTCTTGGAGTGATGTTTCAAGGGACATGGGGAGGGGCCATGGGCATTTGGTACCCAGGCGGAGTACCAGAAGCGTTTGGCCGAGTACAACCACGAGAAGAAGGAGGCCAAGGCGGCCGAGCTCCAGAAGAAGAAGGCTCGGCCTTCGGTTGCCTTCCGTTGGTTTCCCCGTCACGTTCCTTCGAAAGGGAGTTCCCCGTGAAACATGGTCAGACTTAACCAAGCTATCAAACAATCATAGCCTATGTTGAATTTCTCTTGATATTGGCATACGTGCGGACTCGGGACATTTTTGTATGTGGAATCAGCGTAGAACCTGTTGCAAATCTGTGATGGACGAACGGACGGATAGATGGATGATAATAGTTGGATTGCCTTCTTCAGATCTAACAGCCAGGACCTCCAAGTTTTGTCTCCCCCTTAAAGTGTGACACCCCCAATTAAACTCCACCAGGGGTCCGCTGATTCCTGGGTTTCCACTGCTGCACCCAGCGATTTGCACGGAGGCCAAGAAGGCCTAGGCTGAGAGATGTGCCGAAATTCTGCCGCTGAAGTCGAAAAGCCGTTGCGCGCGCAGGGCGGCAGGGCGGCGTATGGCTGGAGTTGTCCACGCGGTGGGTGTCCTTTTCTGGGATCTTTGTTGCCATTCGACATTTTAAGGTTTGCCAAATTAGGACCATAATCAGAGCTATAATGCACCCAAGCTGATCTGCAGCAAAAATACCAACTGCTTCAAACCTAGATGACCTGCATTCCCTGTTTGAGCATGCATTTGCCCTTTGCGTTGCGAAGCAAACATAATTGACTTGCCTGACCCTGTGACTAAGGTTTGTCTTTTGTAGAAGACAGAACCTCCTAGTTGCGAAGAACTCCTCTTTAAGGAAGCTCCCTTTAAAGGGCGATTTCTGCCTGCGACCGTTCGGAGGGCTAGAAACTAATTACAAGCAACGCCCAGTGAGCTCATATTTGCCTTTACAGTAAGTAACTAAGGGAGCCACCCTCTAAGAGGAAACTGGCTTACCTAATTGCTGTGGCTTGCTTTTCCGAATCCGCAAACAAAGGGCTCGCTTTTCGCTTTTCCGTGGGAGACTTGCAAGTAAGCCTCGGAAAAGGCCAGCGAGGTGGCTAGCAACTATGCTTCGAAGGATTCGAGCGTGGTTCCTTGGTGAGTTGGAAACGTATTCGGGGTTGTTTGTGAAACCACCAGATCCGCACCTGTTTGTTTCTGGAGGGGTGTTCCAGGATGTGATAAAAACACATTTGCAAGGGAATACTGGAGGGTGAACTGGGGGTTCTAGGTAGCTCGCTTTGGCAATGACACGACCACTCGTTGTAGCTCCTTGCGCAGAAGTCTGTGTCAAAGGCTAGGAGCATGCCCATGATTTCACAATACTGTCGACCTATGATTAAGCAACCCCCCGGAATAAAGTTACGTTGTTGGTCGGCACCGATTAATAACCACCACCGCAACTGAAGTTTTTGTTTTTTTTTTTGTTTGCGGGGAATACACATACACTCGCAAAAACACACCAAGCCACACACACACACACACCCGCCAGCATCATCTCAACCTCTTCACTAGCTGGTCTGGTTGGTCAGTATCTGCCTCGCCTGCCTGAAAATTTCAGATCTACAAACACTACCAGATCCCAAACAGCAACTTCTTTACATACTCTTGTGTAAAAAGTGGCCCCCAGTCAACCCTAGAAGAGGTGTAGTGCTTGGGGGTTAAACAATACATGATTTACGGGGCCCCCCTAAATACAGATTCCTGGTTGCCCCCCCCCCTCCCCCCGCCAAGAAAAGCGAAGAGAAGATGTCACCAGCAGTACTAAATCATTTGGAAGCTCAATTCAAACTCACATCAAGTCTTAAAAGGAGGCTCCAGCAATACTAAACCAATTGAAACTTAAATTCCTCAAGACAAATATCAAAAGGAGGCTCCAGCAAGAATAAACCAATTGGAAACTCAAATCTGTCAAATCTCAAAAGGAGTCTTCAGCAATACTAAATCAATTGAACAACTCAAATCCACCAATACGAAACCAATTGGAAACCCGAATCCAATCTCAAAAGGAGGCTCCAGCAATACTAAATCAATTGAAACACAACAAATCTGTGAGCAATACTTAGCAATTCGTAATCAAGTTGGGAGATCTATTTGGGGAGGGAAGTTGTTTGGGGGGGGGTAGTTTACTAGTTAGAGGTAGACATTACAACGAACTGTTGCACTACACATTTCGAGACGCATACGGTATGATATATTTGTATATACACAGACATGCATGTATATATATATATATATGTACATGTAGTTTTGGGTTTGTCTGCGCATGGGGTACCTCAAATGGGTGGATTCCAAGTTGTGTCACATCCCCTCACAAGGGCATCATCGAACAGAACACCCGAACGTGTGTAAATTTGCACATGTTGCGCTGCAGGGCCGAGCGGTGAGTTTGGGCCACTTGTTCGAGCCGTCTTTTCAGCAGCTGAGGCGAATGCCCGTGTGCCAATGCCTTCCGAAGGGCGCGTGCTGGCAAAAAAAAAGAACGCGAATAGGTTCCTCCACAGTGGGATCCCTCGATTTTCCTCAGAGGCTGATCAAAATGCAGAGCCTTTTTTCAGGACCTGCAGGAAATGCGGCAAACAAAGATAGGGCCCCTAATCTGGGCAACATGACCGTTGGGGAATGGGCTGGCTTTCACATCAACTATTTGAGTCAGAAGCACACCTGGCCACTGCGTATTCGTTTGGCTTGCTTGTTTTAAACCTCGGGTTTTCTTGCGTCGATTTGTGGCACAAAAAACACAGCATATTGTTGGTTTGCATGTGCACATATTTATTTTCACCAGAGTCTGCTGAACCTGTTTGATTAATTACCGACACTGCGCCCGGGTCGTCAGGGGGATTAGCTTTGCGCCTAGCATGCGACTGGAGGCAGCCAGTCTTGGGTGGAAACGAGGAGCTTGGCGCTTTAGGTCGGAAGCTGGAACCAAAATGCTGCTGCTTGGTGTTGGGTTCTCAAACAGGGCTCTTTTGAAGGCTCAGAGATTTCCATTGAAGGGTCCGGGGTCTGCAGCTGTAGAAGTCACGAGGCTTAGGTGGGACATTTGGGGGCTCTTTTCCCACAACTATGCCACCAGTAGCGATTGACTTCCCAGCAACGAAAGGAAAAGGTTGGTTGGCACCATGGGGCTGTATATTATATGAAAAAATTGAGAGATATATAGTATGTACGCTACCTATGTTCTCGCGGAAAGAGAGGGCTGCAGGGCGTTGCCTTCTTATCACTGAGCTTGTCTGCCCTTTGGCTCAGCTTTTCCGTCGACTGCCTCAGGTTGGGAGTTGTTGATTCCGCCCCCAGACAGAATCAAAGCGCACGCAACAACAAAAAAACGGGACCCGGAAATGGGTTGGTGTCCTTTGACGAGTTTGGTTACAACTTTACAACCCTTTTGGTAGAAAAGCGTCCAACCAACCCGGCCCGCCGCCTTCACTCGAATGAGCGCGAGCCTCAGGGGATCAGCAGGATCGTGATCCATGAAGGTCCAGTACAGCTCCACCCAAGCACTGGACGGAAGCAGGGACGTACCACCAACAAAGGGACCTTTCCCCATACCTTCTTCTTTTGTGGGTACGATGGAGAGGGGCCTCCCTTTTTTTCCCAGGGTTTGCGGTACAAACCTGATCGTGGAGTGGAGTTAGGATACAGTTGAGTTTTACGGGTGACTCAATGTGAAGCAGAAAGCAGTGAATTTTGGAACAGGACCTCACTTGAATCCTGATTCTCAGGGTGCATTGCGTGAATGTCCCTTGGTTCGATCCTGGAGAACTTTGGAGAGTCCAAAGTTTACACATTAGACACATCACGCTTGTTTGACCATGCCTGGCCTGCAAAGGATCCCCACCCAGGGATATTGACAAGGCTAGCTTGTTCCCTTTGCAAGATGAACATCAGTTGCTCCACAAAGGTCCCAAAGGTGCTTTACCTAAGCTGCCCAGAATGCCGCTTGCTACGGAACAAAGAGCATAATACAACGGAGCTCGCGCGCGCCTTCGCATGATTCGATTCTTTTGGTGGGTTCCCCTGTTGGGGAACCCACCAACCTCGGGTTTAAGTCGAATTACCTTGGGGGGCAACCCATTGAGTGGACCACTGACATCAACCACTTAGCTCCTTTTCGGTTTCCAGGAGCTTCGGTTTGCATGCTGCTTTGTGGATCCCTCGGGATCTTCAAAGAGTTCTAAACAAGTACAAAAAGAGCACTCAGGAAGAAACAACACAACGCGCATGCAACGTTCAGTCGTAACTCTGAGGTTCTTGGGCAAATCTTCACCCCTCCACCAGTCCCTTTATCCAAGCTTTGCCGGCCCCCGTGCAAGAATTCTAGGGTCTTGACAGCCCCAAGCACTATAGTCAACCTTGTGTGGCAGGTCAGGTTTTGAGAATCAAGCCAAGCCGATTTGTGTGCCATCAGGTTCATTACCCTTTGCAGTGGTGTTTGCACAATTTATAACAATGTTTCCTACAATAGGGGACCCTCAAAAGCGATGCAGCATGGAACCCTTGATGTATTGGTTCTGACGAAGCTGATTCCTCTTAGGCGATCGAAAGCGCAGCATTCCCAAGGGCAGGCGCTGGCAGATGGCGTTGGCTGTGGTCTGACCAGCGTCACCCTGGGCACGACCAAAAGGAGAACCATCCCCCAGCGGTTCAGTGGCACCCTTTGCTTTGTGGCTTTGTGGGTTTGCCACAGAGCACGTTGAACCCCAAAAAGGCTTGCCTTGTTCTGGGCTGCTGATCAGAAGTATTCCCTAACATGGATCATTTCATCTTTCCTAACTGCGAGAGGAAGTAGGAACAGCCAGAATCCTCACCTCCAATTGCACACAAGGGGTGCGCCAATCGGAGGAAGATATTTCAGGAGTCGTTGCTCCGTTTTGAGGGCAATTTGTGAATAAAGCAGAAGCCACGGACAATTTACTTTGGGTTATCCAAGAAGTGACCCCAGCCTTGCCACCGTAAGAGATTTCCCCCTTTTTGGGCATAGGTTTGGATGACTCTCATGGCGCAGGGCCACGCTCAAAGCCGCAGATGTGGCGCTCAACCTGGGCGACTGGGCCAGATCCTTAGCCGCTATTCGCGGAGGTAGTTTGAATGCGGCGAAGGCCAGCCAAAACGAATCAGAGCTTCTCAGAAGATGATCTGCATTTGGGCATACAATAGAAGAAAGTAATATGATCAGCGATCTGTGCTTGATGATGCTTAGTGGGCTCAGTATTGTTTGCCATTTGTCATGTTTGTTTCATTGTTAAAGATGTCATGGTATGCGACTTGTGCTGTTTCACATGTCGTACAGCATCACAGCAAGTTGGATCGACCCCATGAGGGTACACGGACCAGGCCATATGAAATAATACCCATCGATGTCATTCATAGCCAGACCCTATGTGATCTTGGATGCCCAGAGCTTGTTGGACGCCTTCGTGGCCACATTGCCTCCGGCTTTTCCTAGGTCTTCAGGCCGGCCCGCCTTGTGAAGCATGATCCAAGGTTCGGGAAGGCATCATCTCGAACCGATCCCCGCGGCCACTGCGAAGTGCCCAGTTGTTGCGGGGGCTGCCGCATCTTCGCCCAACGGAAGGAAGGCAGCTCGAACTTGGTAGCAGACTGCTCCAACATATACTCTTGCTCATCCTTGATGTGATCCTTCGGGCTGGAACCATCATTCTTGAGCACCCAGCTGAGCCTCACACTGCTCACAGTGCCATTTGGAAGCTTCGGGTGCTGCAGTGGTTGCGAGGCCTGCCCGGTGTGCACAGGCTCCTCATTCACCAACGTGCGTATCCTAGCGCCTTGTGTATGGGCTTTGCCCGCATCTTCGATGAGGCATTTGCCATGGCCGGCCAGCCAGAAAGCAACTGCTGCCCTCCTTTCTGCGTATCAGAATCTCTCGTTGACAGCGGAGAGGGATCCTGATTTCGCTGATTAATTGCACACCGCTGCGTCATCATCGACTCTGTGCGCCGAGAGAGAGAGAGAGGAAGCAAAAGAGAGAGAGGGAGAGAGAGTTACATCATGGCCTAAAATGATCGTTATAACTTAACCATTTTTGCAGCAATGGGCGCTGCTCAAGTTCATCGCGTGAGGTCCAGATTGGGGACAACGAGCAGCTCACTGGCAAGGTGATGTTCATAGGCTTGGCCAAAGCCATCGCGGGAGAGCAACGAGCTTGACATGTGTCAGACCTCCAGCAGCGCGTGCCGTAATTTTTGCTTCTCTTCAGAGGGTTTCTGTTTTGTTGAAGGTGTGTTTCCTTCTTTTGTCGTGGCCTTTTTAAGGTCGGCCACCATGGCCATTGGAGGTTTGGGATGTAAGGTCCTACTTACCCGTAAAGTCTAGCCAAAGTCTAGCGACGTCATTAAGGGGGTTGTGACGTCACACATACTGAAGGTTCCTTTATTAATAGAGTCTCTTATTTCTGATGGATGATATATTACAGTTTGCGGTAGTGATAGGAATCAACCAGTTTGGTAGGTATCACAGAAAGGGGCGTTTGCCCCAACGCCGACTGTGAGTTGGGGTATGTATTTCCGCGTTTGAGGAGGGGGGCAGCATGTGCTTGGCATTTGTTTCTTGGTTGTTGCTTTGGCAACATGTGGCTAGTGACGCGTTTTGAGGCCCTTGCATGGATGTCCATGCAATATTCCGGGCTCAGTAATTGCAACTATGCTTCTTCCATGTTCACAAGGTCATGTAGTTGAATGGTACCCTTCAACCCCATTCCGATTCTTATTTGGGCCCTCATAGCAGACTAGGACATGGGAGTGCTATCCAAATATTGCTGGAAAACTAGGGGCCCAGCCAAGTTTGCCATGCCAATTTCAGAAATTAAGAAACGTGTCACTGCGATGCGCGCGCGCGCCATCCTTGGGCTGCACTGGCAATTTGGCAGCTGGAGAGCAGCTTTCACTGGAGCCGCGCCGGGCACCATCACGCAGCGTCTTCAACGCAATGCCAACTTCGGATTAATGAGAAGAATTTGCCCCTTTCCTGCGCACCAAACTTGCCTGGTACGGTCCTCCCAAATCTGAAGTTGACAGTCAACAAGCAGACTTGAGCCATCAGAGAAGGACAGGAAAGGCAAGACCTTCACATAGGAAAGTTTTAGTCCATCACGTACCGTGAACGATCGCGGAGGGCATACGAATTGCCTAGGACATCGACTTATGAATTAAGAACCTTTCCAGGTGTTTGATTTACTTTTCAGACCATTCAAGGAGACGCTTTGCTACCTCGGCAGCAGGCCCATGTACCAGAGATGACTAAAGATGACTCAACACGCAAGACGCAATTGCGGGATCGATCTCAGTTGCCACTGCGCGGCATGCCTGCGGCTTTTGCTGCTTGGCAGCGATGGGTGACTGTGTGCAGAATAACGTCAAGGTTTGTTTGAAAGCAAACTCCTACAGGAACAAAGACAAGGGGATGGAAGCAAGAGTCTTTTTCCAGCCACGCCCCCCCCCAATTGATACCGATACCCTTGTGACCAGTCAAAAGCATGTATTAAGTCCACTAACAAGCTCTCTTAGTTGTTTCTGTTTGCTTCTGTTTGAGGTCCCCGGTTCTGGCATTGCTGGGTCCGACCTTTTGCAAGCCAGCAGCCACGTCCCTCAAACGCAACTTATCCCCAAACTGTGACCAAAACCATGCCCATCTTGGGTCTTCTTTAAACATTATATGGTTGACCAAGTATGAAGCATAGTCCCCCAGAGTTGGGCCAAGATCCGGGTGCAGCTAAGCTGAATCACAAATGTCTCATCTTCTCGCTCAGTCACAAGGGTGCCCTGCCTTAGGGCGCCCTTTGCCACTTGCTATAGCACTAAAGAGGTCACCCATCGGTAAAGGGAATCACCCCTTTGCAAGGGGTACCCTTGAAGACGCTGCGTGCATTCCGTGCGCTTGCGAACCGCGCCCCCAAGGCTCGCGATTCGCATGCGGCATTTGGCGCACTGGGCACGCAACCCGCGCCCATCCCGGCGAGTTCGCACGTGGAGAAGGCCTGGCATGTCATAAGTTGCGTCTGGGGTAACTTAAGTACATTTCTGTATGTGCTTTTGGCGTGACTCCTTATTTGTGGCGGATATATTTGGATTATTGTATGAACCTTTGACATCAAGCTTCGGCCAAAATGCCGGGTCCCCTGCAATATCCCGTGTGCTCGGGACACAAAGCCTGGACTTACTCCCCCGAAATCGACATGCAATCCAAAGCTGGAGGTCTACAAAAATGAGATGCCTCTAGAAATGATGGTTTTCGGGTTCCACATGATCCAGGCACACTTCGCTTGTCTGCAGGCATCACCAAACCAAATGTGGGGAATTGTGTCTGTGGGTCGCATGGGCACCGATGACATCGGGTGTCGGAGGTGCGCCTCGCGCTGCTGGAGTTGGAGAGGAAAGGCTGCCAGGTGGACGAAGATGTCGTGAGCGCCATGAGCCAGGTGCGCTGAAATCAGAGCGGAAAAGCATCACTTGGGAGCGGATTGCTTTGCACATTTTGCTTTAGGGCCTCGTCGTCTCGTCTTTTCATGTTTTGAGGTTTGATTCTACGTCTTTTTCAGACTGTCTGTGTGTTTGCTCGTGTGTTTCCCATTGGTGATCCTTGAAAACCAGCTGGACAACAGGGGTCCAACCCATTTGGCAACGGCACAAGCTCCCTTCCCAGTGGATTCCAAATGACCATTTTAAAGGGGGACCAGCTGCTAATGGTACAGAGCATTCAAGCAATTTTGCAACATCCAGTCGATTTTGGCCAGCCCCAGTTGCCCAACTCGAATTTGTTCTCCATGTTTTGTGTGGGTTCCCCTTAAAATCAGCCGAAAAAAGGGTACTAAGGGGCCTGATCATTGGTTTCCCTCGGTCTCCATTTTGTTCGAAGCAACTCTAAAGAAAGGGCACGGAAAGTCACGGAGGCGGGGGGTGAGCTATCTTGCTCATTTTGGGAGGTGGACATGGATGCGATTGTGGTGTGCTTGGAGAAGAACCGCCGCAAGGACGCGTCGTGTTGAACTTTTCCGGGGCAACGGTGGAAGCGCCCAAACGGAAGCCCAGAGCACCCCCGAGCATCCCCGACCCGTTCGGAGCCCATTGAGCTGCTCCGAAACCTGAGCAAAGAGCCCTTAGCTTTCAGCTGTTGAAAAGCAACCCGTTGGACCTTCGGCCCTCCAAGAAAAGTGGGATGGCCAAGGGTGGCATTCAGGAAGCTTATGGTTGCATGAGTTGTCCAAATAGGGACCCCTTTTTGGACCCTGCAAAGACTGCGATGGACGTCATTATTTTCGGGCTTGGAGCTCTCTGACTTCTCCTGATTGAGTTGTCAGTCTAGCAGTGTGTTGCAGTTCTGAGGAAACACATGGATCTCGTTGTGTCAGACGAACGTTTAACTTTTCACGGAATCTGATTTGGTGTTGGTCCATGCTATAGCTTGACCGGTAGTCCCATGCTCGTTTGACATCTATGAGGTGATTTTCATGTTGGGCCCTGTGTTGGGCTGGTGCCCGCTTTTCTTGACTCGCGTTAGAGCCTTGCCTTAGTCAGCCCTCCGATTGCGCAAATTAGGTCCAGTGCCTGGGCCAGGAGCCTGCTTGGAAGCCCTCGTACAAGCGCTTCCTGAACGACTCGCGGGTGATGCACCTGGCGACGCTTGGGTTGACTCCTCTACTGGTGAGCTCACCGACCCGGGGGGAAAACGAGCTCACTCATGACACTGTACATAAGCATGTGACCGGGGTTAGAAGTGACAGGTTATTAGAAGTTAAATCGAGTGAAGCTATGGAATGTATGTGTTCTAGCAGGCCAGATCTCCAGGCGTGGTATTGTTTTGGTGTTTCCGCGAGAGTGAGCTGCCATAGCTGCCTATGGCGAGCTGCCGTTGATTTCCTTTAGAACTAACCTTCAAAGGGCCTGCTCAGATTTATCATTAAATCTGTCTCTGGAGAAGCAACTGCCGGACAAGGACCCAAGCAATCAACCAGCTGTGGCTTGCAAATTGGATGTTTGTGTGCTCAATGTCCCTGGACAGCCACCAATTGTGGGGCTCCATCAATTTGAGTCAAACATGGGTATGTGGAATACATCAACTTTTGGGAGATCAGCAAGGAATCAGAGTTGGTAGGTTCGATAAAACACGCTCACAGCTTGGGGAGGGGGGGGGGGCTGGGTGACTCTAGAGTTTTTGTTTCTTCGGGTCGCATGAGGTTCGCTCAAGATTCTCAGACTAGTCTGGGGGTACAGGGGGACTTATTCAGGGTTGTGCGAACAAGCGGGATTTGTCCCACTTCTGCGATGCCAGAGAGTCTTTTTTCTTAAAGTAAAGTCTACAGTACCAAGAGTACCACGGGCGTGATTGCAATCCAGCGCAAACCCTATTGTTTTGTAAGAGCGCGGGACTACTAGGCGGTTCAGGTTCGAAACCCAGACCCAGATGTTCACTCAAAGCTCATCCAATCCGCAAAGAAGGGTCCAGACCGTACCTGAAACGAGCTGAGGCAAGGCGGCTACGTGTTCGAGAATCTTTCCGTGTACATGGCCCGGTGCTCGGCATCGGTCTGAAGACCCCTTTTTGGGGCTGGAACCCCCTGTTGGTTGGATTTTTGACAGGGACACCAACAGGCTACACAGCCATTTTTGGAGTCCATGTCCCAATTTTAACAGAAGCCCATCTTGAGCCCGGATTTCACATTCTTTCCGCAAAACAAATGTATGTGTGTGTGTGAGTGTGCGTTTGTGCGTTCCTTCCTAACATGCAGCACCCCCAGATTGACCAAGGAGGTCGCTAACACTGCAGTATTGATCATCATCAACCGCTCGCCAGTGGGTTTCATTTCAATTCCCGGCCGATTGCTGGTACAAATGATAACGAGCTGGCCTAGGAACAAAAGCTTACCTAGGATAAAAGGTTCCACTGAAGTTATCTTAATTGGGCGTTCCTGAATTCCCGTTGGAAGTTCGATGAATATGAGTAATCGTCCTATATATTTTGCCCCTTGCAGTTGGAACAGTTCCAAGCTTGTGATTTTGTTTCGTTGGGGGCTGCTGGAAACATCCGGTTATGGTCCAAAGTGCCTCATTTCCACAGCAAGTGGTAGCACATATACCTTTGTTCATACCACTTAGTTGCCGGGCTGCCAAGCCACAATTTACACAACAAGGCTCCCGTCAAAAGACAAATCTCATACATAGGGTCCATATACTTCAATTGCATGGGCACTGGCGTCAGCGGTACGCGGATGGGACTTCGGACTTCTGTTCCCATAAAGGGAAGCTTTGCTTTTTTTCTTTTCTTTTTTTTTTTTTGGGGGGGGGGGCGGGGGAAGAACTCCATGTTCCCAGTGTGGCCCGCTTTTTTCCTACCTGTTTGGTGAGTTCGGGACCCACTAGAAAAGACCAAGCCGAAAGAGCGTGTCGTTTTCAACAATCCAGGTCACTGGTTGCAGCTGGGTTTTCTTGGGCGTATGTTGAGTAACGATGAGTTCGCACGTTGAGCCTCTGTTGCGACCCACCCATTTCTGCAAACTGGATGTTACTCAATATTTGTCTCCAAATAGGGGAACCACCAACATGGGTGGTTTCCCTTTGCTTGCCTTTTAAAGTCATCCCACAAGGTACCCTCAACAAAGAAACACTCGAATACACCTGGGCAATGTTCGTCCACAAGCTGAAAAGCAGGGGCAATCTGAGCGAATGCGGCGGAGGTGCTGACGCAGCTCCTGGCCCCAGCGCTGCGAGAGGCGCGCGGTTTCGGCAGTGTGCTCACAAGGTCTGAGCCCCGGCAGTGTGCTCCGTGTTCTTCTTTAGGGTCAGTGTTTCCTCTTGGCTGAACCACGGTCTGGGAAAATGAAGCCTTGCGCCGTTGTTTCTTGGGTTGTGGTGGGGTTCCCTTCATTTAGTCAACCTGGGTGTAAGCGCCGAGTTTGCCGGCCAGGATGCCACCATGCAGGGAACACCCGATAGGTCCTTGACAGCCCTTTGCTTAGCCGCCTTTGTTTGGCTATATCTGGGTTAAAAAAACACCCACACCCCATTCAGAAACCTGGGAAAACCAAGTAAAACCAAAAGCCATCTATCATACCCAAATCCAGCAAACCCCATTGATAGCCAAACCCAACCCAGCAGAAGCCCTCAGCAACCCCTAAACCCCAGTTTCCCAGCTCAGACTCCCAGTGAACCCCAACGCAACATTTCCCATCCAACCCCCGTCTACACTTCTAAGCTCACCAATAAAAAATGGAACCAACCCGTGAAACCAAGCTGACCAGGTTCGCTTTGAGCGCTGTGCGAACGCTCCGCAGGCTGCGAAGCCGCGGGTGTTGGACGTGGGCTGCGGCACGGGCTTCCTCACCGCCGTGCCGGGGGCCCGGCCCATGGGGTGGAGCGGGAAGCGGTGTGGGGTGGGGGGGAGTTGGGGGGGAGTGGGGGGGAGTGGGGTGGATTGGGGAGGACGGAGGGGGAAGTGGAGGCGGAGGGTCAAGCACAACTCACTTGCCAAGTTTCTCGGCTCATACTTTTTGGGAGGCCCATAAAGAAAGTATAAGAAAGTTAAGACTTGTGAGGAAACATTGCAATTCATTTTTTCTGTCTAGCTCTGACAAGATTCAAGAAACCTACTTGATAAGGACTATTGTGACCATTCCCTGCAGGTCCGCGTTTGTGGAGCACTAAAGAAGTGCCTTGGGTGCCCCTTTTTTCAATGGCCACTGGGGGCTCTGGTAGCTTGATTAGTGATTTCCTTCCAACTCAAGAATTGAAAGCCATTGTTGTCTTCTGGCCGGCAACAATAGTCAGGGAGCGAGAGCTTCGGGGGTTGGGGGCTGGCTTCTGTCCAGTGGCTTGCGGGACCCTGCAATTTCTCAAAATAGCGGTCCCTAACAGTGGTTCGGTTTCCTTTCGGTATCCCTTCAAGTACCAACCGAAAGGGAGGGGTGCACCATGGCCCATTTTGAGCAGCACTCATATGATGAACCCTGAATGCTGGCCCTTGCTCGCCCATCCTGATGGTTGCCCCAGGCTCGCCTCCTTGGTGGCAGCCGCTCAGATCAGAGTCGCTCTCTTTGGCAGCAGCTGAGGTGCTGGGGAACACGATGGCAAGCATAGCTGTCCGTTGCCTCTTGTAGGTGAGTTCATTGACTAGGTCTTTCAGTAGTGCCCTTTTACCCATTTTTGGGGGAGGGTTCCCCCACAGACTACAGAGAAAAGGGCACCCTTTCATTCAAACCTCTCTACTGGAGGACCTAGTTGAAAATTGATGGATTCACCTGGTTTCAGTTTGATTCTGGTCCTTCATGGTGGAACATTGATGCATTCTACCGGTTTCAGCTTGTTTCCAGGCATCCAATCCTTTTGTGAGGTCGTTTTAATTGCCACGCATAAGCTCGTTGAGCCCAAAAAACCAAGTCGAGACCCTCGCTCAGCGGTCACGAATGCTGAGAGCTTAGTTAACGCAACCGGCACATCTGTACATTGCCTCCACATAGTTCAGGTTCCTTTCTTGGGGCCGCGTCTCTTACTTTAGTCAAATTGACGATGTACAGGGATATATATATATATATATACTGGCTCAGATGACATGCCATCATTCCGTAAAATCACATGAACCAGAAAGGACGACACGGCTAGTCACTAGTTATGACCCCTTGCCGGATGCCACCAGTACTCGTTTTGCACGAATGGTCAGGCGAGTCCATCATGTCACCCGCCATAGTCGCTTTTGGAGTAATGGTCTTCCAGGAACCCCGCGGTCAGCTTCCACGTGGCGCCTGAAACGGGTACCCAAGCAACAATTGTGTATGAATCGACTTGCTTGATGGAAAGTCATTGGTGGCAACGACCTGGGAGGGTGCGTGGTAGGGTTGGTTGAATATGACAATCTAGTTTTGGGGATATTGTTGCCCAGGAATTCCTCAATTCAGTGCAGATTCTGTTTGGAGGTTCCTTTTGGCCCCCTTGGCTCAGGAGAGGTCCGGCCACGTCAAGGCCATCGACATTTTCGAGCGGCAGGTGGAACACGCCCAGAGAGATTTGCAGGACCCATCTTGGCCGGACAAAAATGGGTTCATGTTAGTAAGACATCCTCAATCAAGCCCTCATGGCCAAAGGGAAACCACCGAAACCCCAAGGGTCCAATGCAACCACTTCAGACCAAGCGTTTAGGGGCCACAACCTGCTGCAAAGTCGGAATGGCCAAAAAAGCCGCCTCACTTGAAGGCACTGTGGCCGTCGGATAAGCGGGGCTAGGCATGCAAATCGGGCTTTTGGACGATACGAGAAGCCTTCAGTTCAGAAGATGAGTTCGTAAGGTGAGTCAATCGGAGATGGCCTTGGATCCTCAGGAGTGCTTGCCGCATTTGCTGCCTCTTTGCAGCTTTGAGGCGTGCGGAACTCCGAAAGGGCCGAGGATGCGACCTAGTTCAGTTCCCATAGCGAATCGACCGGTGACCTTTCCGCTTTTCAAATTGTAGTCCATATTTGGGGTTCACCTATGTTCAGGTCCTTTCAGACAAGTGAGCTGTAGTATGCGATACCTTCTTTTGGGGACACATAGGGCAGTATATGGAGACAATCACGGCTGCTGTGGATTCCAGATGGACAGAACACCTCGGCACAAGGATATGCTGTATTGCGCCGGTTGCCATGTGAGAAAGTTCTATGTTAACACGTGATTTGGAACCCCCTGATTAAGCAGAGGGTCTCTTTTTCTAATTTAGTCGGACAATCGGTTCTTGCAGGGATTCCTGCTCTATCATACCGGAATTGCTATTCATTAGGCGTGAGCATGCGTGAGCACAAGATGGGCTGATGTTGAAGATCCCTTCTTTGACCCACATGAGCAACATACAATTTTTGCCGGTGTATTTATTAGTTAGTTGTTGATGGTCTTCTATCATTTTTCCTTGTAGGGGAGGGCGGATATCGTTTTTGAATGGAAGGGTCCGTTGTTTTTTGTGGCAATATCATCGGTTAGAGTCAGAAACTGAGGTGATTTCCCTTATCTCTTCCGCCTACCGCTTGGCTGACTCTGACAATGGTAGAATAATGAGCTCAGCCATGTGTGTTGTCTTAAAGACTTTTGGATGGTGTTTGAAAGGACACCCTAGAGGAACCAGCTATCTGTAGTGTTTCTCGTAAGGTGGTTGAATATACAGATGCTCTAAAAGTGCACCGTTTTGAGGCAGATATACAGTCCTTCAATCTACCTGTTGAGTTTTTTTGTTTTGCCTTAGTGTCACTCTGAATGGGCTCGGCGGTTTCCACACGACACACCCGTTGAACCAATTCGGGGCCAGGTGTGCAATGCCTGGACCTATGAGGACGCTGAAGGCTTTGATGCCATTGCCGTGCCTGGGCCAAATCTGGTTTGTGTGCACGGGTTGCCCCAGACAGTGCCCTTTTCCCACAAATGCAGGTGCCTGTACAACTTCTTCCTTGGTTTGCTGCGGTGCTATGATGTAAATGATTGGGCCCTGCAAGTGGTTGATATTCTTTTGGTCACGCTTTGAATTACCTTAAAAGAAGAGTTGTCACAATTTCCCCCCTTTTTGGAACCTCCAACAGTGGGAGTCAGTGAAGCCGAGGGACGGCCCCAGCCACAAGTTGCGGATGTCCGCCCTTTTGAGTCTTTACCAGATTTTGGGTAGACTGTAGACTTCTCTACTGTGTTTTGACTTATCATGAAAGCCAGCTAGGGCGCTGGGCCGGCTTCGCAGATTTATTTATACAGCGGGGTACTGATTTGGGTCCATTCCGAAAACCAGTGTTTACCTCCGCCCCACCCCAAAAAACATAGGTTTTGTCCTCCCTGGTTCCCCCAAACAAATCGTTTGTCCGAGAACAATCCCGGATCCTTGTGCCTAAGGTTTGCTGCCTTCGGACCTGCTCTGGGTTCGGGTCTTGATTGATAACTTTCTGGGTGTCCGCTGGTTGCTATTCACATAGGCTAGTTGTGAAGCATTATGTTGAGGTTGCTCTTCATGCTAGCCGACAACGTGCTAAGAGACAGCTAGCTGAGATGCACCCGCATCTCAAGTTCGAGCTCACTAGACTGATCAGCTCAAGAGGACATATGATGACCTCGGCTGTTGGAATTTGTTGTGCGTTGCATGTTTCGGCCTGGAATTGGTTCTGTTTGGTCGCTTTTTAGGGGTGTTTGTCTCCGATTAGCCAATCTTATGGCGAGCTTGCCTGGGGCTGAAACGTTTTACTTGGATCCTGATTTCAGGTTTTGGAATCGTAGTAGACTTTGCAAGTCTTGTTTGGTGGCTGTTGTTTTTTGAGTGACTTATGTTTTAAGGCATCAAGTTGGGCCCCAGATGTTTTTAATGTTGCGGGTCGTGCTTCTCAAGATGCTTCTTACGCTTTCCCCCCAACAAATCACGATACCACTATCGCAGGTGACATGATGGTCATAGTATCCTGAAGCCTTACATCATGGTTTTCAAGCTAGTTCCAAAACACATTGACGTGAGATATTTCTCTGCAAGCCATGGTTGCTGGAAGGTGTTTACACTAGCGTCTTGAAGAGGTAACACACACTGCTCACAGAAAGTCTCAAGCACATCAGAAAAGTTGCGTGGTTGATTGTTTCGGGTCCTCACCCACAAAAGGGGAGCACGGAATGGACACGATGCAGTGCTTATCAGAGTGGGTAAGGGCCACGGCGGTGACAACCAGGATGCACAGAGTATGGGCCATGGCGGCGACCAGGGGAACGCCGCGGTAGACAGGTAAACACCTTGCAAAACTCCTGGCGCCGCTTTTCCTCGGCTTCGGGATCCCTTGGGCCCATGGGCTGCCGTTGAGACGTCAGGTTGCGGCGCAGTGCGAAGAGCTGCCGCAGAACCTGGTCCGGCTCCTGAAGCCCAAAGGCCGACTGGTGCGCCGAGCTCAGACCCGGGCTTAGGGCGTAAGCGTCCCACAGGGGGTTCTTGGGGGTTGCTTGGAATCGTTGGGAGTTGGCTTGGGTTCTTGAGCAATTGGGAATACTCCCTTTTGAGGGTGTTAGAGAAGGAAAGCCAAGGGATTGTGGGGCTTCCCCGGTGCGAGGGAGTCGTTTGCCCTTGTTAGGTTTCGGGCTTCAAATGGGATCAACCACAAAAAAGTAATTTATGTTCCACCTTTTAGGTCAGATAAGCAACTAGGATGGACAAAGTTGAACTTGTGAATTTGTCTCGAAATGTGGGAGCCCCTCTCAAAGAGATATTTGCCGGTTGGTCTCCAGTTAGCAACCCCTGAAGAAGGTTCCGAGCCTGAAAACTGTATTCATTTGCAGCGGGTCTCAGATCGAAAGTGTTGCATGGTTGTGGACAAATGGGGGAGTTTCAGGGTACGTGCTGTGGTATTTGAGCAACTCTAGTTTCAACTTCCTGTGGTCAGTGCTGCCAGGGCACCTTGGATTGTGGCTAGTTTGTTGGCTGGTCGCTGGGGTCCTGCGGGCATGTTCGCTTGGATTACGATGGCTAGATAGGTGGCTAGTCTCTTGTACAACATGTCCTGTGTGTTTGTGACACTTATGCAACGATCTTATCATGATATTGCAACCGTCTTGCCGACTTTCATTATCTATAGGTATAGGTTATGTGTGCTTGTTTGCTAAGCATGACGATCTCACGCTGCAACGCTTGATCGCACGTGCAACTTTTCAGAATACGTCTGGGTTCCGCCGTCCCTTTTTGGGTGGTGGGCTCCCCCCTTGAAAAAAAAAGGCCAACCGCACAGAGGGCGCGCAACTGCTGCTCCAGGTGCCCGCTGGGCCCGGTGGTGCCCATCGATTCGGAGCGCGCGGACCGGTTCCAGCCATATTGGATGGTTGAGGCGGCCACGTTTTTTTGTTTTTGTTTTTTTTTTCCCCCGATTCAGGGGATGTCCTTGTTCAGTTTGGTTGAAAGATGGATTCGCCGCACACGGTGTCAGGTTTGGTTTCCTTTGGGTCGGCGCTTGGCAGGGGGCAAAGAAAGCACTTTGGTGTCCTTTTTTGGTTTCAGAAGGTTGGACAAGAATATGATATTTCACTGTTTTCGGCTTAGCTCCGCTAGGTCCAAACGCTCTGCTAGGGCAAGACTTGTCAACCGGATTCCCCTCTAAAGCGAAAGTATTTTATCCTGCAGATCAAATATCGTGCAATCCAACAGTCCGTCATTTGTACAGGAGTCTTCTTTGGGGGACCCGGGAACCCCGTATTCATGACTTGTGTGCTACATATGCCAATAAGTCTTCACGTACGCTAAAGGGCCACCAAGAGGGCATGTTTTTTTCAGAAACTGTATTTAGCACCCAGTGACGTTTGAACACTAATGGTTGATGAGTCTATGGCGCGTTTTTGCAGGTTGGCGCGGATGGCCAGCAGATCTTCTCGGGGCGGGCCGGGCCTTTGTCTGTGACTCGGTTGGCACTAGTTTGCTGTGCTGTTTTGCCATTTTCCAGCGCCCTGTTGTTCTTCATTATTTTGCTCCCTTCCTTTTGATGGTACTGTTTGCTTCTTTCCTTTTGTGTTGTTTTCCTTCTTCTTTGCTTCTCTGCTTCTTCGCATCCTTTCCTTATTATTTTGTTTTGTTGTGTCTTTCTTGTCTCTTTGCTTGTATGCGTTTGTCGTTGTTCCTTGCATTTTGATGTTCTGTTTGTGTTTCTAGTTGAGAGGCGTTTATTTTTGTCTCGCTCAGGCAAACATGTATAGATGTTGACATATTAACAAGAAAGGTAGCGCCGCACTGCAGCCGGTTCGCGGAAGGTTTGCGAAAGGTGTTTTCCCCGCAGAAGCTCGCGGGAGGACGTTGTTGATTTGCACTATCGTAGTTTGATTTCGTTTGGGTGGTCGTTGCCAAGCACGTTTACTAGCAAGCCGTGCACACGAATTCCCTCGCGGAAGCTACCTTCCTCAGTTTCCAGAAGCAACTTGCCTGCGGAAGGCCTGCTCGCAGAAGGTACCCTTCACACCGCGGAAGCTTTGCGGAAGGTTTCGCGGAAGGGCTGCACACGGCAATGCGCATTCAGAGAGAATACAAAACAACCACTCAGTTGGTTCAGAGGGAATTGGACCTTGCCTTTTTTTCAAGCAGAGCCTCAATCAAATGGAAGAGCACGCTGGCACTTGTCGTTTTGCTTGCCTTTTGAGCAGATTCTCGAGTTCAACCCGTTGTCCCAGCTTCGAGGGGTCCAGCTTTGCTTCCCATGTTAAGCAGGTACCCGCATTGAGACCCGCCCAACTTCAATGATGTAGTTTCTCCTCTTTTGGAGTGGATTTCCTGTAAGACTGCATGTTGTTAAACTTTAAAGCAGACACCTTTTTCTGAGAACACCCTCCAGGTTTTCGGGTTGGGTTCTCGTTTAGTTGTCGAAGTGCGAGCGAGGATCGGTGGGTCCGGCCGGAAGCATTCTCAGTAAACCGCGTAAACGCCACTGGCTGGGAAACCGCCGAACGGCCTTGTGCCAGTGGGATTTGGTCCCAGAGGCGTAGCGAGAACGATGTAGGGCCGTCCATGTGCCGTTTGGATTTGGTCCGGATATATGGGCGCCGTGACGGCGCTGGGACCCAGTGCCAGTTCGGACAGCAGCAAGCGGTTGGGCCGTCCGATTGCGATGCCGCAAGGATGAAGCCGACGGAGGGAGCCGCTGGGGACGGCGAGCACGTGACCGATGGTGCTGGAGGTGGCGGAGAGCGGTAGGGTTCGTGTGCTGTGAGTATGTGATCCACAGAGGCGTAGCGAGAGGTGGGGTGATCCGTGCGGGGGCTTTGGCTCACAGAGTCGTAGCGGGAACGAGTGCCGGTGGGATTTGGCGCGGAAAAAGCCGCGTGCCGTGGGATTTGTTGGGCGGAGGCCGTGTTCTGCGCTTGCCGGCTGAGTTGCCGGAAGAACGTGGACGGATGCACGGCGCTGGGGGTAGCAGAGGGCGCCAGGTGTTCACAGAGGCGTGGCAAGAACGAGGTGGCTGTGTGCAGTGGGCTGGGGTTCGGAGACAACATACGTGAGTGAGAACGAGGAGGGGCCGTCCGTGCGCCGGTGTTTGGCGCAGATGTTCCAGTGGGATTTGGTTTGGTTGTTCAGGCCGCAAGGATGGAGGTGAAGCGGCGTGATCCGGTGGGATTTGCTTCTTGCGGATGCAACCAGCTGGGAGGGTCCGGCGGGGATGGCATGCGAACACGAGGTGGCGGTGGATAGCAGCGAGAACAAGTTGGGAGCCACTGCGGCTTTGATGGGAGTGCCTGCCTGCTCGCGCCGCGGTCTCACTCAAAAAAGGAACGTTCTCTCGCAGCATCGGGCGCTCAGCAGCGCTCGCGACGGTTTGTTTTCGCTCAGTTCGTTTCACCCGGCTGGCATTACGCGCGCAAGCCGTTTGGGTAAAGGATGTGTGTGGCAGGTTTTCGAGCGGCTACCCACAAGGGGAGAGTGGAGCGACTTTCACACCAGGAGTCTTAGGTCGCATCGTTCTTCGTTGAGCCCCCACGGGCCATGGCGCTTGGCAAAAGCCGGAAGCTACCCAATGATGGATGGGTCAGCGGAGGCGTCAGCCCGCGTAAAACACAAGTTTCGCTACAGATCCGCGAAAACCGGCGAAGCCCGTGAAGCTTCTTGCAAGGCTTCGCACATTGGACTTAGGGACGGAGCAAGCCCGGCAACGAGGTTTCGACTGCTGCCTCACGGGTTCGGTTTTATCTTGGTCTGGTCTGATGCTTTCAGCCGTGGGCTTGCTGGGTTTGTTCTCTTGGTTTTTGGGTTCCCCCGACTCTCCTTGCTTAGGCTCCTTGAAGCAACCAGAACTCCCTGTTCTGAACTTGTTGGACTCCTTTTTTTGGTTGTGGAGTCCAAGCAGAAAAGAAAGGTTTGTTCTGCCCGTGCCCACTCAGCCAAGGTGAACTTCTTGCCGCTCATTCCGCCAGAGCCATCCGTTTAGCCAAAAGCCGGCCCTGTGTGGCCGGGAGCACAATGCTTTGTGTCCGCGCCACACCTCTCGACACGTTGTGCAGACCGCATTGTTTTTAAACATTGAAAGTTTGAGTGTGCACTAATTCAAGGTATAGCGCGTGTTTGTGCGTGTGTTGCTGCCGCCGATGAATGCCTGTTGCATTTACTTGCCAGATGGGACGCAACCGTGGCGCAGAAAGTGTTTGCCACGCTGTACATAAACTCATTTTAACCTCTGCCGTCCGGTTTGGACCCATGCCAGACTGGGTGGGATAGGCCTCCAAATGAGAGGCGATCGAGCTAGCTTTCGGTGCAAAAGATCGGCCTTGCATCTCAGCAAGGAGAACATCATGAAAGGTATTGACCGTCCACAGTGACGAGTTGACAAGTGCTCGACTCACCGAACTATCCGTATACAACATTGTAATTGCATTTTAATCTAGGCAATTTAGAGAACGGTATCCGATATCCCCAAATTTCCGTTTCAGCATGTTGTGGCCCATGCTCCATGTTGTTTGTCCATGTACTTCCAGGAGTCATAAGATTGTGCAAACTTCGACTTTTAAGCTGGTTGAAATTATGGTTACAATGGTTCCCAAGACACTTGGGGTACAACCTTAGAAGCATGTGATAGCATGTGTCAGGAGCAAGGTTGCAAGCTGCGGTAGAGGTTGCTCATGTTGTTTCGGGCAGCTATTTTGTGGTTGTCAAATTCCGGGACCAAGTTGGGCAACCGCGAAACAAGGGCCAACTTTCTAGCAAGGACCTCGTCAACAGTGCTGAATGATTCGAGCAGGCATGCATTCAGCAACGCACGCACGCACGCACACACACACACACAGCCACGGCAACTCGGCAGGTAACGACCCTTGGAAGTTACATTGGCGGCGCTCAACAACGTAATCTCTGCACCACAGACAGGAAGTGCAATTTTGCGAGCGAAGTCTGACGTGCAAAGTTCCTTGCGATGAACATTCTATCCATGTGGCTGAAAAGGCAAAGAATGACTGGCCTTTTCGTTTTCCTTTCGACCACACAAACCACGCAAACTGCTGAAACGCGCGAGGCAGCACCAGCTTCGCCGAGGGGGAGTGGGTGGGCGTCTACTGCCAGAAGCCAGTGGGCAAGAATGCCGTGGCCGCAGAGAGTGAGTGCCTGCGTCCGGCAGCGAGATGGAGAGAGAGAGAGGGAGAAAGAGAGCGGCAAAGAGAGAAATGGTGCGGAATGTTCTGAGACAAATGATAGAGACCTTGGAAAGGTTTTGGTTCGCGTCGTTGCCATCATGAAAGTTCCTGGAATTCGGAAGCCTCGTTTTGGGTTGGTCAATAAGTCCATTCACTCACTCAGGATCATGTTGCTTGTACCGTGTTGAAGGATGCCATCCACCCTCTTTGATAGAGAGGCTCCGTTTCTTCCCAGTCAGGGAACTTGAGGATGTTTGTGGCCCTTTTCAAGTGGAAGTTGATTCCTTAAACGTATGTAAATGTTATGTAGGGAAGCAACCGTAAATTGAAGGACAACCATACCGGTTTTTCAAATCTGCATGTCAGCGTTGGATGCGTTCCAAACGGAAACTGATGGACACAGGGGTTTCCAACAAGACAGAACAACTCAAAGTGACTGGTTCTTGGGTTACCATCTCCGAGCTGCAATGCCAACTGGTCCGACTTTTTGGTAGGTCCTCTCTGACCAGTCGCTTTCCCCGTTTTCGTCCAGGCCCATGACTTTGGCTATTTCCCAAGGGTCGGCCTGTCACTCGGGCCGATTTTGAGCATTGTCAACTCATGGGATTCTAAGTCCGAATCTCGGCCCTTTCCGTTCAGCTCATCACTTCTGAGGTCTCATTCTTGCATTCCGAGGTTCACTAATATGGGCTAGACTCAGAATCATTTTTGGTTTGGGCGGAGCAAACATGGGAAAAGGCTGAGGTAGGCTTGCGGCCAACTTGCCAGCTCTTTCAACCGAAGCGCCATGGCCCGTGTAGCTCAGGATGGCAGTGTGCAGGGCGTGCGCAGATCTGGCCTGGTTGGCGTATCCAACGGCTGCGGGTTGAAATCGTTTGCCATTTGTTTGAGGTGATTTGGCTGTGTTTCTGTGATGTTCAACATCAATCCTTATTCATTTTACCACATGGCAGTGATTTGGATTAGGATTTGGAGTCCCCGCAGCTTTATGCGAATGCAGGTTGCAGCTGGTTTGTCGCTTTGGTGTTTGTTGATGTGTATTATCGGAAGCGTAAGACGGGGTAAACCGATCTCACCCAGGGGGATCCCGTTTCCAGTTGGTGAACTTGTTGTAATTTGTGGAGGTTGTGGTTTGATAATTTTTGGGACATTGTTACCAGACTGTCAAGGTTGGCTTCCCGCCAACCATCAAAAAGCTAAGCTTTTTGTGCAAGGACAATAGACGCGAAGGGAACATGGGGCTTCCAGAACCCAGTCAGGTTCCATGATGGGTTGGCTTTGGCTCTTCCCGGGGCCCGTTTTCGCTTGACACATTGGCCATGTCCCGCGTGAGTGTAGATTGAAGAACAAAACATACGGATACCATGCCTTCTCTGAGCGCATGAAGGGGGTTGGTCAGAGGTTTATGCAACCCTTCCTCAGGTGAGCCACAATCAAAGCCCGAGTAGATGAAGGTTAGTTAGTAAGGGACAATCCCAACCACAAATAGCTGCGGCCGCCTTCTAAATCCTTTACCAGGTTTTGCTTATGACTCAGGCTGGTTTTGCTGAGGGCCCCCAACTTTTATGGACACTTCCAAGTCCAGCAGCATAAGGCCAGGGTAGGCGCATCAGAAACCAGTTGCGGGAACTTCGACACCGTTCTTGGTGGGCGGTTGGCACTGAATGTGCCGCAACTTGCTGGTTGTTGAGTGGGTGGTTTCTTTGAGCTGCACCCCCGAACAAAACATGGGACAGAGGCAACTTGGTGGCCAGGCTACTTTGAGTGCCCGGCCAAGCATGGGCTCTTCGCACGTGCGCCCAACCTGGTACGCCTGCAGAAGGTCCCGCAGGCGGCAATAGAACGGTCGCCAGAATCCGCATTGAAAGGCGGACGAAATCAACCCAAGGACACCGTTGAAGGAAAAGTTATACGGCCCCCGTTGAAAAGAACACCTTTTCAAAGATTGAAGGATTCCGTTAGAGGAAATCAACATGAAACAACAAAACGAAAGCGACCAAGTCCACGATTTTGCGAAACACCTGGATATACTGCAAAATGGAAGTTCAGGGAGACGTGTCCGCACAATGGCGGACCTAGCACCATGGCAGCATTGTTGCTATGTATGTAACTATTCCACTGGTCCACGCTGGACCTTCCCACACCTCTGGGCTGAGCTTCTATGGTTTCACCTTGTCTGACTGTTTGAGTGCGTTGAACCATGTTGAACCATATGGGAAACAACTTGGACTGTGAGAATGAACCCTCTGAACCATGATTTGGCTTCCTTTTAGGCAATCCGCGGTTAATTCCAAAATCCACTCTTGATTCCCTACTGGGCCCACTTGACAGATCCTGACGGCCAGGCCGAACCAGGCCGGAGACACTGCTTTCGCCAGAGGGTGGGCTACGGGACGGGGACGGAGACCCAACCAAACCAACCAACAGCCAGCGCCAACCAGCCAACCAGTCCAACCAGCCAACCAGCCAGCCAACCAGCCAACCAGCCAACCAGCCAACGAACGAACGAACGAACGAACCAACCAACCAACCAACCAACCAACCAACCAACCAACCAACCAGCCGTCAACAACGAAAGCTGACCTTTTTTTCTTCATCCGTTGGTTTCCGAGTGCTGGCCGATGTGTAGGCAGGCTTTCAACATGTATCTGTGTTTCAGATACGGGGCCTGGCGTTACCTTCACTTTGAGGGCTTATCCATGGTCTGTCCCCCTCACGACCATGGCGAAAGGGAATCTGATGCTGCACTGACCGAAATCATGTGCACGTGGGCAGAATTGCCTGGATCCAGTTGCCACTACAGTAGGTACTCAGGATATTTGCCCTCTAAGTTGTACATGGTGGAGTTCCCTTTTTTTCCGGTTTCCCTAGTATTCCATGGTTGTTTGGGTTACCTCTTGGTTTGACGTGGTTTTTCTCCCTGCTTATCTACATGGGCGAAACGCCGATCGGATCCACCCGCTCTTTAGTGGAAATCGCCCAGGCGAGGTTGGCCCGCGCTGGCCTCAGTTGGAGCGTGCGCGGCGCTGTGCAGTTGTGCTACGGTGAATACCTTTTTGTTCTGCCGGGGCTGGTGAACCCGTTACTAGCTGCTTTGAGAAAGCAATTATGGGGGCTCCTACTAAGGGACCCATGACACAGCACCCAGCGAACAAGTTCTGAGCATGGCACATGTGTCAGGTTTGTGGATAGAGAAGATCCACCCTATGAATAATAGTGAAAAGCCACCTGACCTATCAACTGGTGCAGGACCACAGGGGTCCTTGTTGTTATGTGTTGAACGATGCCTTATTTCATTTGCTACCCCCCAATCTTGTAGAATGATGGGACGCAACCAGCAGCTCTGATTTTTGAACCCAACGAGCATGTGGTTGTTTAGGCTCAAGCTTTGTCAATCCAGCCCTCCGGCCTTTTGTCAATATCCCTCGTGATGAGGTGCGTGGTGCTAGTTGTGCTTGCCGTTGGCCAGTCCAGTTTGGCAGATGCCTCATGTGCCATAGAGCTAGCCAGCCGGATCCCGGTTTTGGACCTTGGCAGCGCCTTCACAGAGGTCAGGTCAGGACCCAAATATCCCATATTGCTTTAGAGTCAGAGCGAGGGGAGCCCGGGGAAGGTTGATCCTTGGTGCTGAGTGGCGCCCAACAGTGTGCGATGGCTCCTTTTGCCATGGCTGTGAATCACGAAGGCAAGGGGCCGTATTTTCCACCAAGTTGGCGATGCAAATTGGGTGATGTCAAAGTAGGGGCCGTCCAAGATCCTTGGTGTCATTTCGGTTGTTTCAATTTAATTGGCGGTTCCCCCATAAGGGTGACACCCCCGGATTCCGTTGGGAACTTCGGCTGAAAGACCCCCAAGTTTTCGTCAAGGCAAAGGGTCCCGCAAGGAGGTTCTGGGTGCTATGCCCCTGATTGTTCCCACAGCTTCAATTTAGCACCAAGAATCCATAAAATGCCACCTATGCTCAGATATGTGATACGCGCGTAACTGAGGCCCGTGGAACTGCCCAAGGAGAAGCTGGAAGCAGGCGGGTGTCCGCCGCTAGAAAGTTGCTGAAAAGCGATATTAGGGCCTAAGTTGGGGCCGCAAAAGCAACGTCTCTCAACTGGTGTTTTTTATTTTCTTTCTGTTTGGGTTGACAAACAAATCAATCCCATCGAAGCATGTTTTGGTAAAGTGAAGGCAACAACAACGAGATCCTATTTCAAGAGGCAAGCCCAGATGAGCTTGGGATAAATCCTGTATGGCATGGCCCGCCCCAAGGAATTTTCTTGGGGCTCCCTGACGTTCGGATAGCTGGCCATGTCAGTGGGAATTGGCAGATCCACCATTGCATCCTTAACTTTGGGGGGGGGGGGCTGGGATATGTTTTGTATTGACTGGCGCCTTGACGCCGGTCGGCCCAGTCCCACAAATAGATTCGGCCACTTGTTCAACGTCTCCCTGACACTTTGTGTTTGGTGAATTTCCCGCAATGTGAGCAACCCAAAACGCCTGCGGGTCTCTGGGATGGGGGTGACATCACGCGATCTCGCAAAGGGGTTTGTGAGCTCACCCATGGAAGTACGTTCTTTGGGTCCCTTTTCGCCGGCCTTGGAAGTTATCCTTCTTTACACGTCAGTTTGTGTAAACTTCGTACAAAATAGCTCAAATATGAACATGTTGAAGGTTGGTGAAGTTCCAAATCGTCCAGATCCCCTGCTGCGATGCATCCGGAGTGGCAGCGTTTCTTCTTTTTGGGGGACTGGCCGTTCAAATCAACCGACAACAGCATGAGGGTGTTTCTTAAAAGACGGGACACCTGTTTGGATGGTTTGTAAACTGAAACCAAGAGAAGACCAATCACTTAAAGAGATACCCATGATCAAAGGCACCATAGTGTTGGGCACCCTGTGGATGCTGGAGCTTTGCAGTTGTCCAAAGCCGATTACTTGGATGTGATGTGGCTCTGGGGGTTGATTCCCCATTGTTTTCTGCCATCGTTCTTTTCAAAAACCAGCCATTTCCCCGGGTGTTTGGTGGTTTTCTAGAAAGACGGATGCCTGGAAAGAATGGGGAAGTTACCCCTAGAGTGGCGCTGGTTTAGTCGTTCAGGCCCAAGGATTGCTCCTGGCGCCTCTGCGCCGGAGGAGGAGACGTGGGGTCCCTTACAGAGTGAAACTAGAGGCTGTTGAAACGGGAGGGGTTTACACATGTGCCAAGGTCGAAACACCTGCTTTCTTGGGGCTGGAAAGGTTGGTCGACAATTTCAGAAAAACATAGATCGCCATGTGTAGGAAGCCCTATTGGCTTATTCAGGGAACCTTGACCATGACTCACATGAGGAGTTTCGACCATCGTACACATGGGTGGTGCTCAAGAGACACATGTGCCAGGGCAGCTTTTGTCGAATTAGTACTTGGAAAGGTCTTTGAGGGGCACTTTGAGGGACTTCTGGGCATTAGAAGTTGTGTTGCTCTGTTTTCCTATAGTTGTTTTGAGTGCAAAGATGGTCATGGCTGGTAAAGACATCATTTGTGTTGTCGCATGAAGCCGATGGGAGTGCATTGTTTGCCCTCCCAGCAGTTTTGAAGGTTTCGTTTCGCTCCCGGGTAGCCGCACTCAGATGCAGTCGCAAGATGATCAGCTTGGAGGTGTCAGGGGTCCAGGACGGTTGTTGTGTGTGTTTACATATTCTATATGAGCTCACCGATGTCGGGGTAAAACGAGCTCACCACAATGTAGATGTTATATTGATTTTCCTTCAGGTTGCGATATGATACTGGTCATTTGTTTGAAGATCAAAGCACTTTGGGCTAGACTTCCTTGAGCTGCCTTACCCCAAACCCTTTAGGGTTGTTGAATGATTGAGACTTGCCCGGACGCATTTGGGGTTGTGTGATTTCTGAGGGCACCTATTTCACCTTGGTAGAGGGAAACCAATCCGCAAGCCATCATGATGCTTGGGGTCCAAATCCCGCCAATTGACACTTATTGAGGATCGGTCAACACTGGAAGTTCGTCCATGCTCCTCTCTTTTGGGGACGACATTTGCCTTGGGGAAACACATGATTTTGACCATGGCTCAAGCGCCCTAGGTGCCTGCTAGAAAATCGGAAGGCTCCCAATGGTGATATTGACCATGGCTCACATTCCCATTGACTCCTTCGCATAGCGCTAGGACTCCCAGGCTGCAGCCCTGCGCAGGGAGCAGATGCCTCGGATGTGACCGGAAGAAACTCTCAGGGGGGGTGAGTGGAGCTAGCATTTCCTTATTTTAAAGCACTCAAGGTTCACTTCAATATTTTGTTGGGCGATTTTTGCCTATCGCTTTCGCTTCTCTTCAGGGAATTTGAGATATTTTGCTTAAACTACCAGATCAGGAGTTGTCTGGTTTGGCCACCATTTCTCTCCGGGGCTGGGTCTTTCAAGCACTCGAGGTTCACCGACTAGAGCCAAAGATAGTTTTGGGATGCAAGATTTGCTTAAACGACTAGACCCTGGTGCCCTTGGACTGGAAGCAAAAAACCCAAAGGAGGATGTTTACTTATGGAATTGCGGGTTCTCGCATGTTTCATGTGGTGGTTTGCCCAACCATGCTTTTCATGGCCGATCTTTGGAGAAGCCCAGTGGAGTATGTGTTTGGTGGGTATGTTTGCAGCTATGTTTAAAGGAGAATCTAAGGGCACCTTAGGTACCTTTCCATGTGAGAGCCGTCTTTTTGGTGGATAGTGTGGTCCTCCCTTTTGCCCGTTCCGATGGGTGTCTTTTCAAGCCCACCATTTTTATACCTCGTTTCCACACAAAAAAACACATCAGAAAACCCAGCTGTTTGAACCCGGTCTCCGACCAAGACCGGACCGAGAGCCCACGTCTCCAGGCTCGCCCGCGCGGTGGAGGAGCACGACTTCCCGCAACTGCGGAAGGTGCTGCCGAAGGCGAAAGACGAGATGCGCGGTTTGTATGTTCCATGGTCTCAAAAGCCGGTTCCTCCTCATTTGCGTACATATGTTTTGCCATTTTCCATGTTGAATTTAACGGACATCTAGCGCTATTGGAGCTGTTGTTTTCGGAGGACTTGAGCAAGTGGAAGAAATCCAATTCCTTTCCCATGGTGGGAAAGTCCCTTTAGGGTTGTGGGTAGACTTCTCCAACAGCAGATGTTGATCATATGGCCTTGCAGTTTTATTTGTGAACGCCCTGACAAGTAGTTGGGTGGACATAAATACACATGTGAATGAAATTCACTAAACGGCCCCCCTTCAAAATTCATACCCTGGCAATCAGAGGAAATCCACGGCCATTGTGGCCATGCGAGGTTCGGTAAAACAATCTGGTCAGCTGGGCTCCGCACATGGGGGGAATCACTCAGCTTCCCACACACACACACACAACACACACACACACGCACAACACACACACACAGCACACACACACACACTCCCGCACGCACACACGCCCACGCGAACAGCCCCAACCACAGCCACACACACACCAACAAACAAACAAACAAACAAACAAACAAACAAACAAACAAACAAACAAACAAACAAACAAACAAACAAACAAACAAACAAGCAAGCAAATAAAACAATCAAGCAACCAAACAAACAGAAAAACAATCAAACAAGCAAGCAAGCAAGCAAGCAAGCAAACAAGCTAGCAAACAAACAAACAAGCAAACAACAAACAAACAAACAAGCAAACAAACAAACACAAAACAATCAAACAACCAAGCAAACAAACAAACAAAAAACAAACAAACAAACAAACAAACAAACAAACAAGCAAACAAGCAACCAAGCAAACAAGCAAACAAACAAGCAAATCCACAAACAAGCACAAAAACAAGCACGCAAATAAACACACGTAAATCCATCCATCCATACATACATGCAAATACAAGCATACAAACCACAAATCACCAGCAGACTGGCTAATTGTTGCAATGCGCTATGGACTAGCAGCATATTTGGACCTCGGGAACCTCTAAAAGGGGCTACACCTTCCAAGTGGTCCAAGTCTATCCAAAAGGCTGACCGAGAAGCACGTGGGAGACGCCTTTGTAACTTCTAGGGCGGTGTTTTGCCCATCTTGACTTGTGCTAGTGTCGCAGATCAAAAGGCTAAGCTTTGATTTCGAGGTCTTTGGGGCGAGTGAGGCAGTAGGCAAATTACCTACGCAGAGAGGTAGTCGCGGCCAGGAGCCCGCTCCTCATGAGCTTCGCGATTGGCTTGTCACCACGCGTGAGATAGTTCGCAACGCATTTAGCTATGACTCGCAATGCGCCATGGACTGGGTCATGAGCGTCGAGAATGCAAAGTGCATTGAAGAAATCGATGGGGAGTGCCTTTACCCCCGATTTAACTCTGCGCTTAGAAAGTGCATTGTTTCTGAGCCCGTTGTCGCCAAGATCAGCAGACTGACCGAAGAAGGACAGGTTAAGAGGCGAACGAGGCTTAAAAGTCGTCAAATTCTCTTCTGTTACCTTCGGCCCGATGAAGTTGGGAGTCAGTCTATCCGAGCGAATGAGTGAACGACCTTTCCAGACTTTTAAAGATGCGCCAGGAGAGACAGAAGATGAACTCCTGACACGCCTCAATGCCTCAAGCTACCAAAGCAGATCGACCACTTGACCCTCTGCCAGGTGCTGACCCATTTTGGTTGAGCCAAACAAGTAAAGAGAAGCAAGTGGCTGGTTTGACTCCAAAACCATCCTCAAACGGTGCCACGGGTTTTTTGGGCACTTGGACGAAGCTCATTGTGTTCGACCGCTGAGACTCCGACAGGCGTCCATGACTGTGGCCTGCCGGGAAGTGGAGAGCGGCTGGAAGGTTCGGGGCAGGGTTGTGGTCCCTCGCCAGAAACAGAAAGAATGGAGCGTGTCCTGGGCAGAGTCAGCCATCAGATCCAAAACGGGGGCCAAAACACGCAAAACAGCTCTCTTCTGGTGACCTGCATGTGATGTCCTTCTCGCTGGCTTTGGGATTTCCCTTTTGTTGGGTTCGTTTTGTTTTCTGCATAAACACTAGGCGAAAGGGTTATGCTTCAAGTTCGGACTTCCCCGAGTGGGTGTTTGGCAACTTGAGCACTCGTCTTCCGTCTAAAGGGAAACCAACACTGACCCATTCAACAACTTCTGAATAACCGGTTTTGGCACGTTGACAAGTCAACTGAGCCACAATCAACCCTGGACAAATGAAGGTTGGAGAAGAATCCCAAGCATGCACAAAGTGCGGATATCCGCACTGTTGATCCTTTGCATGGTTTTGGGTGGACCCCTGAAATGACACTCGAAAAAGGCTTTGCACCCTACTTTCTTGTTTGGGGTGGTGACGAAGTGGTACCTTTCTTCGAGGAGCCAGGTTTTCGCTTTTGGCATGGGCAATCCCACGCACAGCGCGATTTCGCGAATTCTCGCGCAGCTCTGGGACTTTGAGTACTGCCGCCTCAAGGAAGCTGAGGCGCACCCATTGTTTTGCTTGGTGCTGAATAACTCACAGTATGTTGCTTGTTTTTTCAATAGGAAACCAGCAAAGGATGGATTATATATTTGTTTTTGTGGACCCCATGTTTGGTGCCAAATGCGCTCAGCCTGGAATGTGCTGCGACACACCCTTCATATGGCTCATGGTTGAGTATGAGTCCAAAAATGTCAGTATAGGGATTTGTTCAACTCGACCTGGAAGTGGAGACCGAATCAACGGTAGTTTTGGGGGGGGAAATTTGCCTGCTGAGGGAGAAAGACCCAGTCTCTCACACAAAACGATGCGATTTCACGATGGAGGCCTCAACAACAATCACAGCGGTCCTCCTTACCATAGCTGTCCAGCTGCCCCTTCTTGGCAGCAAAGATGCCTTCATTTTGAGTACTGCAGCAACTTGACTCACTGAGTGATGCTACAGCAATTCTGCCTCTTGGCGCGGGGCAGCAACATTCATCAAGCCACACCGAGGTCAGTTACAAGGCTTGCCGTGTTTTGAGGCGCAGGCAGAGACATATGAGCAGCAGGCAATGGTACCAGGATATCGACGTCTTGTGGTCACCTATCCATTTTGCAAGTTGATGGGATCGGCTTCTAGTGGTGATCGATCGTTCTAAAAAAAGAAGCGAAGAAACACATCAGCTGCTCATAGATTGACAGGCGCATGCTGCTGTCATGCTCTTGGGTGTGCCTCAAACGGATTGGATGCTTGGATGGTTTCAAATGCAAAGCAAGATGCCGTGGACGCCTGGAGGTGTCCAACTCCTTGAGACATCCCCCCCTCGTCTCAACATTGAATTCAACTGTGGACAGGTAAAGGAACACCAAAACGGACCTGTCTAGAGGCTGAATGCACGTAACCCCTGGATCCCTACTTTCAGCACCACTGGGACGACTGTCAGGCCAAGGGCCAACAACAAGTTGACCAGCTGAAGCTGGTCTTGTCCACCATCACCCAGGAGGCATCAACTGGGCTGCCCCGTTTTGAGGCTGCGTTTTGCGACACATAAGTGAAGTGGGTGTGTCATTTCAGGGGACCCCCAAAGTGGTGACGTTTCTTTTGGTGTCCCCTCAATCCAGCCTGAAAACAGGTACCCTCAAAAAACACACACACACAGCCACACAAGACAGGGTTGTTTGTGTTAGCCCCCGTACGGGAAAACATCAACGGACAACTTTCCAAAGGTGGTCGCGGATTCTTGGGGCTCGGCTTCGTAGGGGAGCACAGGCCTGGGCCAATTACATGTTTTTTAGATGCTTAAGCCACTGCTGTTCCAACAACGTTTCTGGTTGCCTTTAAGAAGGTCCACAATCTGGTTGTTTGAACCTATTTGGCCCGCTGGCTCTCAGAGCTGGCTTGGTAAGCCAAGGCTAGGCACATGTTTTGTTGAGCTCTTGTTGGAACAACCGGATATCCCTCATGTCCTTGACATTAAACCACTTTCATGCAACTTGCCTGACCGTGTGTTGCTACTGAGTTGTGTACGAACCGCACTGCAGTTGGCTTTCTTGCATGTCGGTAGATGCCCGTCTTTGAGATAGGATGCCTTCTGACATAGCGAACGGGATACTGATGTTTGCTGACTATGTAAATCTGTAGAAGCATATGGCATAGCTAGCATACTTCCAACCTTGATCAAACAAGCCACCCATATTTGTATCCACATCCACAGCTTGAAATCTCTTGGATTCCCTGTGCTACCTAGCTGATAATCGGTACGTTTCCCCAATCAGGAAGTCAGCAAGCCAACCAGGGATGCCTTTCTTGGTTTGCGTGACCCTGGCTATGTTCGATTTCTCCCGTCACCTGGATCCGGATTGAGCACAGGGTCGAATCGCCAGGTGCACCGCCTGCGAGTAGAGGAGCTGCGCCAGGAGAGCCATGGGTTCAATTTGCCCAAGGGGAAACCAATAGGAGACGGTGCATTTTGGTATTTTTCCAGACCCCGTTTACATTTTTGGAATTGCGACTTTGTCTAAACGGAAAGACCTTGTTTTAAAGGAAAACCAACCGCCATTGTCTAGTCCCTCCAAGTTGAGTACCATGTTGCTTCGGCCAAATGGTTAGAGTAGTAAATCGGAAGTCTGGACACGCGTCCTCTGGATTTTGCGGGTTCCCCCAGATAAGCGTGCCTTCTCAAGGGCTGGCATGTTGGTTTGTCAGCCTTGGCTCTGGCCTGATACTTTTAGGCATTACCAGTTCAGAGGCATCACCAGCATCAAAGGCAAAACCAGCATCAGCAGCAGCACAGGCATCACCAGCAGCCATGGATGCGGATTTGCACACATCGCCAAACAAAACAGACTCATATTTTTTTCCGGGCCTTCTCCGGATTTTGCGGGCCTTCTCCGGTTTTGCGGGCCTTCTCCGGTTTTGCGGGCCTTCTCCGGGTTTGCGTGCTCCCCGAACCTCTGCATGCTCGCTCATTTTTATTTTTCAAAAAAAGAAAAAAGTTGAGAAGGCACTGTCCACTTGGGAAAAGCCTATGGCCAAAAATGTGGTAACTTACAGTAAAAACGCATATCGGCTTTTCCCCGGGGTATCGTGCCTTCTCAGTGTTTTTTGTTCTTTTTTCCTTTTTTTTCCGGGCGGTTCCCCCCAGCCGGCTCTGCGTCGCCCTGATCGGATCCCCTGTTTGATTTCTTGGGGATCCTAGCTGGTTTTTGACCACAGGGGAAAAAACAGGGTTCCATTTCCAGTCCCAGGGGCCCAGATTGCTTGTGAAACAGCGCCTAGAGAGAAAGAGTACTCAGCGCGTTGAACCTTCGTGTGAGGGGGGGACAGCTGGGAAAGCAATCATCAAGTAAATCTATGTCTGGGTGTAGCGCCCTTGAGAGCGGTTCCAAGAATTGAGAAGGCATGGTCCCCTGGAGAAGCCTCGGGGATGGGGGTCCAGACCCTCGAGTAAACGCACCTTATTTGATAGTTTGGCTTGAAATCGGAGGCATCCCGGACTCTGTGTCACGCAGCCGTACAGGTTGGTTGGTGGGCGGGTCAAGCCATGTGTGCTTCTTGGAGGGCTCCCTTGACAGCTTGGCGAAAAGGGCAAACAAAAAGGGCAACGATGATGTGTTGGATTCCCATATGTTTCACGACTTGGACACGTCGGCTTCCGCCAGGAGGCGTCCCTGGCTGAGGAGCTACGGCAAATGCTCAGTGACTCGGCCATTTGGTACAGCAGAACATCTCTTGTTTAGGTTCCAAACTTTCAACCTTGTGTGGGCAGACTGTTTTGTCATTCGCCCAGCGGTTTGAACTTTTCCTGGCAAGTTATTTGAGAAGATCATTCTTTACCTTTGTCCTTTACTATGATGATGTGGACATATTTGAATTTCTACGTTTTAAAGTTGAACGCTGACCACGAAAGAAAAGGGGTGAGAACCTCAAAAATGATGACAATCACTTTTTTGGGAGCCCTTGTTTCAGCTTGGTAGGTTATTGTATTTACCGAGCTGGATGGGACCTGTCCTTGGTGGGGGCCAAATTTGTATTAACCAGGCTCCCGCCTGCTGCCGCCGACCCTCGGCGCATTAAGGGAAAAGTCACAAGGACCGGTCCTGAAACACGTCCGCAAACCCAGGGACCACTTATAAGATTTTCTACGACCACAAGGATTAACGGAAAAGTCAGAAATATGGCAGCTAGTCCGTTAATTGCCGCTTGGGCCGGCTTGCGCCCAAGTCACTTCGAGTTGGCCCGGGAGCAGTCGCCTGTCCCGGGTCGCCCTGAAACTGGCCCTCCCAAAACTGCCCCGGCGACAGTGGCCCTAGTGGCCCTGGAGCGGTCGCCGGCAGTAGATCCAGGGATCCTCTACTACCACAAGGATTAGCGGAAAAGTCAGACAGGCGGCAGCTCGTCCGTCAATGACCGCACGGGCTCGCGCCCAAGTCACGTTGAGCTGGTCCTAGAAACAAGGCCGTCGGTGCCCCTCAACCGGTCGCAGGGAGGGACTGGGACTTGGGACCCTGTCCGGTCCTGAAAAAGGGGTGCCAGTCGGGAAACAGCGACACTGAAAAAACAGGCTGTTTGAGGTGGCACCGGGTTTCTGCAGCAGGACTGGTCCTGGGACCAAACCTGGGTCGCAGGACCGGTCCTGGGACCAGTCCCAGGACCGGTCCCAGGACTGGTCCCAGCACCGGCCCCAGGACTGGTCCCAGGACCGGTCCTAAGACTGGTCCTGGGACCGGTCCCGGGACCGGTCCCAGGACCGGTTTTGGCTGACTGCAAGTAATGAAGCGGTCCCGGGACCGGTCCCGGGACCGGTCCTGGGAATCCACTTTTTGTGCTTTCAGGGACCATCATTGATTCCAATCACTTCCAGTTGCATCCCACGCCAGTCCCCTCTGCAGGAGGCTGAGACGGGAGGCAGAGGGTCGGCGGATTTTGTCAATGGAGGCTATGTAGACAAAGTGGTTTACTCATTGCTGACACGGTCAGAATTCCTTGTATGGGTCATGGTTCTGATTCCATGGGTAGGAACATGTACGTTGCTTGTACACTGCTTGCCTAGAATCCCTTTTTTAAGCCGTTGATGACATGTTGGAAGATGCGTCTCCAAATGCGAGAATCATGGGACACGGTCTTCATTCACCTTCCCTTCCCAACCAAACGAGCAAATACCCTCCAGGATACGGCAAAACAGCGTTTCCAACACTGTGTGCTTCTTAGAATGGGGGACCTCAAGAGTTGGTTTCTTTTGGTTTCCCTTGAATGTCCCCACATTTACGACACCGCCATATTATACCTTTGCAAAGGCGACTGGTTCATTCGGAATTGAACCTTGCAAGGAAACTGGCCCAATGCTGGGGCCTTTCCTCACGTTCCTCCAAGGTGACTTAGACGTTGCGAACCATTCCACCAGCCCTACCCCAACGCGGTTGCGTTCAAGGCTAATGTGAACCAGCATTGGTGAACTTGGTAGGTTGGCTCCTGGCAATGGTGAGTGGACTCCGACCAATTGTGGTGCATGTAACCAAGAGGCCAGCCTTCAAGATTCGAACATTGGCCACCACATAGGAAATACAGGGTTGGCTGCCAGGTTTGTGATGCCAGAGAGCCTCCCCTTATAAGAAGCCGTTTGCAAGGAAGGCAATTCCAAGCCGTAAGGATCTTTGCCCGGTCTCATGGCTTGGTCCCAAAGTGGCATCGCAAGGTGTAGCAGCCAAAGCATTCCGGTGCTTGAGGCCGTCAAGAAGAACCACGGGAACCACAGGGACACAGGCATCTTTTGCCGTTGGTCAAAACGAGGAGGCGACCCCTTTCAGAGAAAACGACCTGTAAGCATGACACAACTGGTTGGCCTCGGGGGCCTCGGGGCCTCGGGGCATCGAGGCAAGTGCAAGTCCGAGCTGCTTGGCCGGGCCGTCAGCTGATCCGAGAGAAAGCCGGTGAACAGATGTATTTCTTGGGCTGGTATCAGTTTAAAGTCATGGTCATAGCTAAGTTCTGTTTCTTGGCCAAGATCCCTTCAGAAAGATCCTCTACCAACACTTTTCTGTTTTGATTGCCAGGGGATCAAACTCGTGCTGCAATAAAAGGGACTAAATAATTGCAAGGGTGTTCCTATGATCATGACTTAGTCAGGCTTTAAAATACCCCAGAACCTGTTTGTTGTGGGGGGACCTTATACTACGAGTCTGGATAACTTGCTCTGTTGGCCAAGCAGGCCGAGAGCGGGTTTCCCGCATGGTTGACAAGTTGCAAGGCTGCGCTCTGGGGAGCCTAGAAAACTTCATTGCGTGGTCTAGAATTTGAAGCTTTATTTCCCAACGTTCTGACCACCGCGCAGTTTCCATTTGGCTGTGGGTCAATACCCTGTACCCCTGGTGAACATCAAAATAGGTGGTACATGGGGTGTTCATCCGCCCCAAAATAGAGGCATAGGTTATGACCCATGGCCATTTGATCGATTGACAGACCAAGCTTACCGTTTGCCCTGTGGGAATCCATCATTCTCCCGCTGGCTTGCATGAAGGTACCTTGGCAGGATGCCACGGGGCCTCAAGCTCTTCTGGGGTCAAAGCGGAGCAAGCCTGGTTTTGATCCGCTCAGGGTTGCCTCCTTGTGGGAAGGTATTTGGTTTGTCTTACTAGAAGAATGGCAGGAGGTTTGTCAAACTTTTCAGTAGTCTAAAGTTGATGTGGGAGGGACATGGGACTTTCTAAGTTCCCACGTGCCGGGCACATGCACCTGTGTTTGTGAAGGCTTACCAATTCCGAGAGAAGGGTTCCTCTAAGTGACGTGAGCCACCATAGCCAGACACAATTTGGCAATTGGAGATGCATTTCCCACCGGGCCAAAACAAATTGCCACGTTTTTTGTTGGGGTGGAAAGGTTCAGGTGAATAGTCCCCGCTCTTGGAGGTCCGACCTTTCCAGAGGCACGGGACTGATGGGTGCGTTTGGGATTTGCGGGAGTGACGTCCATTTCCCTTGAAACTTTGAAGCCCTGGTTTAGGCGCCACTTGTTGGTTGCCACTATGTGAGTTCCCTTTTGGGGCTGGTGTAAATGGTTTTGTCTTCAAATGAGGGGCCTAATCCACTCAGGAAGTTTTATGACATCCCGCCACCCTTAGAGGTGGGGGGATGATAGGTCTGCGGACCGCCGATACACTGGCCTCGAAAATGCTACAATATGACAGCAACGGGAATATTGTTTGCTATCTCAACGTGCTGACATTTGGCCCCCTTCCTAGAACACCATCTGGAAATGGGGGCGACTCATCAAACTCCAATGTCCTTGGGGGGACAATGAGTCTTGATTGTGGCTCATATGTTGAGGGTACCCTTTTTGGTGTTGTAAAGGACAACCGAAAGGAAGCAGAATCCTCAGGACTGCAAGTGGGGAACAAGGGCAGCCCTGTAATTCACTGCAACCTATCAGAATGTTGCTCTTGCATTTGCTTGATTTACATGCAATATGTCGCCGCCACCAGTAGTTGGTTGCCTGTTTTGCCCTCAAGCGAAGCACTCCCAGCATTTCATGTGTGATTTCGGCTGAAGGAACCCTGTGTCAAGCAACATGTTAGGCTTCTCATTTTCAGACTTGCACCACTTATTGCCATGTGAAACCCAGCAAAAAGTCGACTCTTGGCAGGGGTCGGATGAGTTTGGCAATTTTCCTGAAAGGACACCCATACCCCTATATGTGCGCACCAATATGTGAATGCAAAGTCCCCATTGAAACAGCAAACATTTTTTTTGTTTTTCCGAGGAGGTCGGATCATGCTGGCCAAGTTGGTTAAATACGGAGCATTTTCCATCTTTGTTGTGTACCCTGCGGATGCGCCAAGGTAAATGGTGTTGCCAAACATATGGCAAGGGGTCATAGATGGCTTGGGGTTATAGATTCTTACTTTGCTCAAGCCAACACGAGGATCCTCCCAGCAAGTGGCCCTTGATGAATTCCCACCCCAACTGTTCTGCGCCCAAAAACGTGTCACGGGCCGAGGAAGCTTCTGCCTCAGGCCACGTTGCGGGCGATCCGGCAGTCGGTGCAGGAGGCAATGCACCCACTGTTGGCGGAGCCCGGGACTTAGCCTCCCCGGTGGAGAACGGGAGGGGAGGAGTGTTAGGGGTCCTGTGGGCTTTCTTTGGAGTGGGTGTTCCTGTCTAGGTCGGTTTAAAGGAAGATGGGCGTTCCTGTCTAGGTTGGTTTAAAGGAAGACCGGAAAGCAACCACCATTTTTGGGGCCCTCAATTTGCCACATACCCTCCTGAAGCGCCTCATCTTTGGTTGGCCCTAAACAAGTGGTTGCCGCCTAAACTTCGGGCAAAGGAGGGGGCGTAAAATGGGGATGATTGTGGGCTTGTTAGCCCATCAAACATGCGAGCCAGCGAGCATTTAGCCAGCTTTGAACGCGGTCAATCGCATTTGTATTCAGCTTTATGATTGAATCAAGACCAAATCATTTGCAAAACGAACCTCTTCACCTACCGCAGAAAAAAATCCAATCCCACTTTCAACAAACCTTGCAACCCTTGGAAATCAAGCCTGCTAAGTCGTTTTACGCCTTGCACAAACATGTGCAGCATCGTGCAATTGTTGTTTCGCGTTTTAAAATAAAACCACTCCAACCCGATAGCTCAAGGTTCACAAAGGAGGCATAGACATTTCCAGAGCAAAGGCTAGGCGGCTAGGCCCTGCTTTGTGCTTGGAGCTGCAAATACCCGTGGCGTTGGCATGTTCCGTTTTGTGCCACCCCCTCGCCAGGTTGGCCACCAATCTCCGCGGTGAGGCTGGTCTGAAGCCGGACATCGGATGCCCTGAGATCGGCTGTATGGCGATTATTTTGCGGAACATTCCAACACAATTCTGGTAGCTGCAAGAGTGCCCTGCTTTTCTGAGAATGTCCACCAAAATGAAGCATCTTTTCCCACATGTGTGATATAATCATGTGGATTTTGAACTCATGACCTCTACAGGATTTACCTGTGTTGCATGAAATAATGACTGCTTGTGTCTCTTTTCTGCTTGCGACCTGCTTCTGGCAGGAGTTTGAGGGAGGGTGCCGATGCAACATGTCAGTTGGTGGCACTGCTTTTTTCTAACAAATTGATATAATCGATATGAATGAATCCTGTTGGCCGACAGGTGGTTTGCTCCTCGCCACAAGAACAGAGCGAACATCTGCGGATGACAACGAGCTCAGCAGACAAGCCAGCAGCCGAGGCGCAGTATGATTCTCAGCATGAGTCAGCTGCGGTGCGAATACAGGCTCAACACCGAGGCAATCAGGCACGGAAGTCAACAGCAGAGGAAAGGGAGAAGAAGGAGGCAACCAAGGCTCAGGCAGAGCAGCCAGCAGACAAGCCAGCCGCCGAGGCGCAGTATGATTCTCAGCATGAGTCAGCTGCGGTGCGAATACAGGCTCAGCATCGAGGAAATCAGGCGAGAAAGTCAACAGCAGAGGAAAAGGAGAAGAAGATGGAGGCGGCCAAGGCTCAGGCAGAGCAGCCAGCAGACAAGCCAGCAGCCGAGGCGCAGTATGATTCTCAGCATGAGTCAGCTGCGGTGCGAATACAGGCTCAACACCGAGGCAATCAGGCACGGAAGTCAACAGCAGAGGAAAAGGAGAAGAAGAAGGAGGCGGCCAAGGCTCAGGCAGAGCAGCCAGCAGACAAGCCAGCAGCAGAGGCGCAGTATGATTCTCAGCATGAGTCAGCTGCTGTGCGAATACAGGCTCAACACCGAGGAAATCAGGCTCGGAAGTCGACAGCAGAGGAAAAGGAGAAGCAGAAGGAGGCGGCCAAGGCTCAGGCAGAGCAGCCAGCAGACAAGCCAGCAGCCGAGTCGCAGTATGATTCTCAGCATGAGTCAGCTGCTGTGCGAATACAGGCTCAGCATCGAGGAAATCAGGTGAGGAAGTCTGCAGCAGAGGAGAAGGAGAAGCAGAAGGAGGCGGCCAAGGCTCAGGCAGAGCAGCCAGCAGACAAGCCAGCCGCCGAGGCGCAGTATGATTCTCAGCATGAGTCAGCTGCGGTGCGAATACAGGCTCAGCGTCGAGGATATCAGGCGCGGAAGTCAACAGCAGAGGAAAAGCAGAAGCAGAAGGAGGCGGCCAAGGCTCAGGCAGAGCAGCTAGCAGGCAAGCCAGCAGCCGAGACCCAGTACGATTCTCAGCATGAGTCAGCTGCGGTGCGAATACAGGCTCAGCATCGAGGAAATCAGGCGCGGAAGTCAACAGCAGAGGAAAAGGAGAAGAAGAAGGAGGCGGCCAAGGCTCAGGCAGAGCAGCCAGCAGACAAGCCAGCAGCAGAGGCGCAGTATGATTCTCAGCATGAGTCAGCTGCTGTGCGAATACAGGCTCAGCGTCGAGGATATCAGGCGCGGAAGTCAACAGCAGAGGAAAAGCAGAAGCAGAAGGAGGCGGCCAAGGCTCAGGCAGAGCAGCTAGCAGACAAGCCAGAAGCCGAGACGCAGTATGATTCTCAGCATGAGTCAGCTGCGGTGCGAATACAGGCTCAGCATCGAGGAAATCAGGTGAGGAAGTCTGCAGCAGAGGAGAAGGAGAAGAAGGAGGCGGCCAAGGCTCAGGCAGAGCAGCCAGCAGACAAGCCAGCAGCAGAGGCGCAGTATGATTCTCAGCATGAGTCAGCTGCTGTGAGAATACAGGCTCAACACCGAGGAAATCAGGTTCGGAAGTCTGCAGCTCAGGATAAGGCGAAGCAGAAAGAGACGTTGGAGGCCTGGAGATGATTGTGCTTGCAATGCTTAAAAGGCTCCACATCTGTGATGCATTCTCTTAAGTTCCCAGGTTGTACCAAAAGCCGCACTCATGCACTAGTGTTTCTTCATGGACACGTAAAGAGACCCCACTCAGTACGTAGAGCCTGTGTTGAGGGCGCCAGTTGTATTCCAACCACAGGGGGTGTCAGAAGGTAAACCTTGCCACTCCTCCAAACGAGTTGGCTTATGCAAGCGTCCGCTCTGTTGGTGGGTTACCCGTGTTGACACAAACCCATGTAGTTGCTTGCCTCCCGTGGTTTTTGTTGTTGTTTTTTGCATCGCACAATATTGCCAGGTTGTCATGTGTTGGGTGGGCGCCACCGGTTTTACAGGTAGTCGATGGGTAGTCCTCTATCGGTGCTTGGCGGCAATGCTGTGCGGTATTTGTATATAGATTCTACATATTCACACCTTTTTGAGTGACTGAAGCATCCACCACATGGAGGGCCATTTGCAAGATGAGTTTCTACTTGTTGGCGTGATTCCCGTGTGTGGCAACACTTTTTTTCTGATCTGCTCTTGTGGGCATGTGGCGTAAACGGCTGGTAGTATCCTTTGAAAGGGGTACCCAGTTCGACATGCCCACGTTGGCCATGTTGGATGCATCGCCATAAGTACTGCACCAGCTGTTGTGAATGGAATTTCCCTGTGATGAACCCTGTGTGGTTCAGACCCGTGCCCGGCTTTCTTTTGCCTTTGCCCAATACTGGCCCCCAAGCTGACAGTTGAAGAGGTCGAACTAGCTTTGGCACTTTTTGGCGGTTGCCAGCGATTGTCGGTTGAATTGCACTTCAGGTCACACTGCTGACCCCCAAGGATGTCGCTTTTCCTGGATAGTATCCTCGCTGGAAATCGTGGATGTGTGCTCAAAACAAGTTGTGCACGGTGACGGCACCGAACCCTTCAATGAAAACAAGGTTTGGTCAGGGATTCAAGCGAAGCAATGTTCCACACTGGCTTCCTTCGAGATGGACTGAGGCCGAATGAGGCCGACTCGTTGCGCAAGTTTCATGCCGATACACTACATGCAACATGAGGTTCGGTCAACTCACCAGTTGTCGCAGGTTCTTTTTGGGAGACAAGTAAGTTTGACCCTGCCCACACACACACACACACACGTATGTGTATTAATATATTTACATTCATGCACGCATGCATCCATACGTACGTACGTACATACATACATGCACACTTACACACATACGTACATGCAATGCATGCATGCATGCATGCACGCACGCACGCACGCACGCACGCATACATACGTACATACGTACATACATACATACATACATACATACATACATACATACATACATACATACACACATACACACATACACACATACACACATACACACATACACACATACACACATACACACATACACACATACACACATACACACATACACACATACACACACATACATACATACATACATACATACATACATACATACATACATACATACATACATACATACATGCATGCATACATACATACATACATACATACATACATACATACATACATACATACATACATACATACATACATACGCACATACACACATACACACATACACACATACAGACATACACACAGACATACAAACATTTGCATCTGTGTATATGCATATACATGTACCAAATGCATATATTGACCTAGTATGGTGGTGTCTTGTCACAATGGACCAACACACGGACACGGACCTCCGCGCTCTCCCGAAGCGCCATTGCCAGGGCCCCTCTCGGCTGTCAGTACCAGGCTTGGGTTGGCTTTTGGGGTTGTGCGGATCCGAGGTACCCGCTTGCGGTGTCCCCCTTTGATTCCAGGCAATCCATGGCCAAACTCCCCCATATCTTTTTCGCAGGGGTCAGAGGTCCATGGCTGAAATTAGCTCCGTAAGGCCTTCAGGGTTATCCTGAGCTTATTCCCGTGTGCCTTTCAACCCAATGTGGGCCCCCTCCGGGGCAAAGTGAAGTTTGGATTTCTCCGGAGTACCACAATAGGGGTTGGACCCCCCTTATGGTGGGGGGATCAATTCATGTTGAGTAGATTCCTTAGATTTAAATGTATGTCGACCATCCGGTTTTTCTGAGTTAAACATCATGTACCCCTTCCTCTTCTTGTACGCTTTGTTTGCTGAATGAGCAGCTCTGGGCAACTGTTGCGTGCTGGCTTAAATTCAAGGCACCGGTTACCCCGGACACAGGTTGAAGAAATGGCGGAGCCTGGGCAATGCGGAGTGAGTCATTGTAGCAAGTCTACTGTTTGCTCCTTTTCAAGGAAAGAACGGTCCCCCCTAGCCTGTTTCGTCGGCTCTTAGGGGCCCTTTTTTCTCCTTGACGCGGGGTCAAACATGTGCAGTCTCGTGTTGGGTGCCTCAACCTGTCACCACATTCCGTCGATGGCCAAGCAGAAACGGAGTGTGATGCAGGAACATGATAGCGTTTGAAGGAGCTAACAAACACAACATACTCAAAGTTCTGACAAATGTTCCTTTAAACCTTATAGGCAACAAAACAGCACCAACTTCCCTGCGATGTCTTGGGTACAAACTGGGTCTGGGCTTTTGTGTGTGTGTGTGTGTTTCTTTATGGCAGTGTGAGGGGTGTGAGCACTTCTTGTGAGCGTGTTACCGGGACTACCGAACTTGACATTAGCAACTGAGATGGTCAACACTGACGTCAGACTTGCCACAAACAGCTGCGGGGGTTACTCTCCTACAGATACCCGAAAAGCGGCCCCCGCGATGGAAGTCCTGTATGCATGAACAAGTGTTGGGCTCCAGCGAATTACTTGTACATTGGTTTGTTGGATGAACCGGCGGCACCGGTATTGTCAGTGTTTTCAATTTACTGTTGGGATCTTCTTAAGTTTGAAGCACACCGCGGAAATGCAGAATCATTTGTAGCTGCCTGTGTTCCGGAAGTTTGCATGCGTTCGACTGGTTCGTTTTTGTTGTTCCCTTTTTTTTCTCGATGCAATTTGTGCTGCTCGCGTTGATTTCGGTTGAATGCTGCAGACACGGCAGAAACACAGCGGTTTCCACCACATCGCCGATACGGATCACTTGGGCTCAAGGCGGCCCGTGTAAAAGGAATCGGCGAAACGCGCGGCTCGTGACATTTCCAGTCTGAGCCAGGCGCTTAGAGGAAGTCGTTGTTGTCCTGGGTCGCTCTTTGACCTTGAAGTTTCTGAAATTTGGGGCTTGTAGAATATGGTGGCTTCCACAGCCAGACAACTCAGTAGCAGGTTTGCCCGTTGAGATGTTTGAACCTTCGGAACACTGTTTTCCTACCTGGTAGCAAACGATTGGACGTTTTTGCAGTGGGCTCAAGACCAGCCCAGTGGTTGCTTGTTGTGGCCTCATTCATGATCCTCCACGGCAAGACGAGAGGATACTCTATTTGTTGTGGGCAGCCCCTATTTTATTAGCACGCAGTCGTTCAGTCCGAGGAGAGCTATCGGAGAGCCGCTTATTTTAGTCCGGTGTACAGGCAAGACCGTGCGAGTACCCGATGTGGGACTCTCGGAATTGCTTTTTGGATTGGTGTGCTACAACCAAGGTTGCTAGCCAAGTTGAATAAACCTTGGTAAAACAGTTGCCCAATCTTCTCGATATTTGTTGAGCTCCCCCCTTGGGAGCCCTTCACGTGAGAAACCCTGGGCCAACCAAGCAATAAAGAAAGCCGGCAAAAGCACTTAAAGTCTCAGAGCATGAATAGGGAGGCCCCTCGTAAATGGTTGGGGGTGGGCATGAATCCCAGCATGTATTTGTGTTGATGTCCACCAAAGCGTTCATTCTAGTGCTGATCCCCCGCTAAAGTATAGGGAGGGGGGCCACATCCACTACGGGTCTTTGTATATTATACAATCCCCGTGCTTTCCCTTGGTGCGCAACGGAAGTCATGAATACTCAGGGGGACCCTCATGGTTTGCAGTTCGGGGTGGGGGGATGCAGTCCAATATTGATTCAAAGCCAGAACCAAGGGAGCTATGGGTCCTGAATGTCCAGTGGACAATATGAGTTACCCATCAGAGCCCTCTCGGCTGCAACTGCCCTGTGGCTCTAAATTAAACACACGCCTCCAGGTCATGAAGATCAACCTCGCGAACCCCACGACTGGCATGCAAAAGCCACTCGGCAAAGCCCGCCATGTCCGCGCCGTTTCCTAACGTGCAGGCGCGCAGAATGGGTTTGTGGGTTGCTATTCATCGATAAGTACGTTACCCCGTGGTCCTTGAATAACAGTGTTTATAAAGAATTGGTTTGCCGCTTTTTTTCGGTCCAAACTCTGGTTGAGAGGTTCTATTGAGCATGTTTTGTCAGGAACGGTTGTGTAAAATTGTCCTGCCGCGTCTCGTGCTCAGTGAATGCATGGGGAAATTGAACATCGTAAGAAGATCATCCATTCCTTGGTTCTGGCATATTGTGGCTGCTGGACCAAGCGCATATTTTGAAATTTTGGGGAATGAGAAAGCAAAGGCGCGGAAAACAGCTAAGTAACATCTGCAATCCGTGAGGTGTGTGTGTGTGGGGTGCGTGTACAGCAGACCTAAATAGGATAGCATGTTCGCTACAAACACGTGGCCGCGAACGGTATGGTACGCGCGAGGACAGATGGAGTGAGCTTCACCTGTATGACTGTGGGTAGGCGGGCCCTTCCAAATCCAAAGCTGTCAACCCAGAAGCTTGCCGGAATCCTGTTTTGGCACCGGAAAGTTGTGTTGCGCGCCCTTTCAAGGAACCCGTATCTTGGACAACGCGAGAACCAGACAGAATGTCTTCTGAATTGGATAAGACTTAATCTTTCATTTTTCCAGATGATTGTGGAAAGATATTGTCATGACGTGCAGCTTGACCATGAGTTATCCGCTCCCTCAAGTAGATGGGCGATGGGTGTGTGTGTGTGTGGGTGTGAGCGCGCTTCTGTGATGGCACGCTTTAAAAGGATACCAGCACGACAGCCCCCATTGTTCGGGCCCCCCTTTTCAGACATACACAACGTGGGCATTTTTGGTGTTTGGCTTCTTGGTTTAAGAGACACGAATAGGAAAACAACCATTATGCCCCCCTATTTGGTCATGCCCAAAATTGACTTTCTGTGACTTGAGGAAGATCGAGATCGATGACGACAAGATGCTGTACCCGCTCTTCGACAAGCGGATGGCCCAGGAGGCCTTCTGAAGCTCCGGGTTTAAGCGGCGGGAATCGGACAAGAGCTGTGTGGAGCAGGGGTGGAAGCAAAAAAGGTACCCTTGTGCCCTGCATCCCTTTTGGAAACCAATCTCTTTCTCTCTCTCTCTCTATATATATACATATGTATCCAAAAAGAGGTTAGCATTCTAGGGCGGGTCCCTTTTTAGCGGGTCCGGATTGATGTCTTCCAGAGGGGGTCCACACTTGTGTTGCACTCTCTACCTGCTTGCAAGCATCATGGAACTAAACTGGGCTCATTTTAAGAAGAGTTGCAAAAGCCTCGCCTATGCTCTTCCATAAGTTTTGGACATATAGGTTTTGCTTCAAACATTGTCCTCCCGACCTGCTTTTGTTGACCTGCCAGGGCTCTTCGCCGGTTTTTGGTTTCACCCCTTTTACATGCAGGTGTCAACATAGGGGAACCCCAAGCATGGATAGTATCCTTTTGGTTTCCCTTGAACAAAGCTCCCAAAGGGGGTACCCGAGCAAAAACAAAAAACACACGTCGCCCTCCGTTCCCGCAGGTGGCTGGGGACTCCCTGGGCGAGGAGTTCAAGGCCGCGGAAGCATTTGGAGTTGGGGGCCAGGGCATCCCCAAGAAACGGCTTGGTGTCCGAACCAACCAACCAACCAACCAACCAACCAACCAACCAACCGACCGACCGACCGACCGACCGACCGACCGACCAACCAACCAACCAACCAACCATTGCTGGGCAGCACTGGCGCGGAGCCATGTCGGCTGAAGCGACAGCTGAACATTGGTGAGACTGGATGTTGGACAGAGAGGCTTCCTGGGGCCTCTTTTTAAGGTTTTACACATTCACTTACTCAGAATTGTCGCATGTTATTTGAGTTGCTTGATTATTGATTAGATAATGTTCCTGGGATCTGATCTCTTTTGGTTCACTGACAACAAGCCAGAATCCAGCATGTTCTGTTTGCTTGGCGGCAAAAGCTGAGGTAGCTTCCCGCAATCGCGGAAGCCAGAGGTGGTGACGACTTGGAGACTGCTTCCCCAATTTGGCAGGTGTCGACTAGGCACCCTTTTTGGGTTGCCTTTACGGGAAAACCAGCACACTAATCTACCTGATTGCAACCCCCTGCTTTGCAGGGCTACGTCTTCCGCATTGGCGGTGGCAACGACAAGCAGGCGCGAAATGGTTATCTCGTTTTCTCATCTCAATTTGTCGGTGGTGATATCTGGGTATGTAAGGACCCCGCTTTGTCCAATGAGATGAGATCGGATCTTCAGACATGTCAGCTCTGACGGCCAGAACTGGTGTCTCCTCCAGAAACACGGCTTTGTTCTTGTTGCGGTAGACTGTTAAATATGAAACAACAGAGAGTCAGAAAAGCATATGCCCATTGTACCCGAGATGTGGGCCCAGCAAACAGCCACTTTGATGCACCAAAGCTGAGGTCTTCCATGTGGCTCTAAAATCTCGACTTCCCGAGTTTTGGACTTGTTTCTTTGGGGGAAGATCATGTTGGCTAGAAGCACCGCCGGTCCTAGCAGTACAGTATGGTGTTCCTTGACGCGCTTTGGATTGTTTGGCCTGTCTGGTTTTCACATGGTTGTATTCCTTAGCCATTTTCTTGCAGGTCAGGGGAATGATGCACTTCTGTAACATGTCCATGCACAAACTACACATGTGTCTCACCAGAAGGGACGACGTGAAGGGGTTTCAAATTGTGGATGGCCCACCGACTTGTTATCAGGCCTTCCGCAATGCCAGTAGGTGACCAGTTCTCTTGGTGGAACTTCCAGACCTGTCCAAGTTGTCAGCCTGTACGGGTCCGATCCACTTTTGTTGACCTGTTTGGGAGGGATCTTCGAGGCGGATATCCAAGTTTAGCGTTGCCCTTGAAACACGCTGGTTGTGAATTGTTTCGAAAGCTCCGCCTTTTGTTGGCTCGCGTGCAGGGCTTCCCCATGAAGCAGGGCGTGCTGTGCAACCACCGGGTTCGGCTGCTCTTCAAGAAGGCCCGTGACTCTGCTTCGCCGCCGTGGTTGGCCCGGGCGGGTTGTGAAATCCACGTTTTGTTTGGCCCCGTGGAGTGACAAATCAAGGGGACCTTGCTGTTTGTTTGCCATTGTTTTTGAGGCGGTTGGTTTGGGAATGCGGGCGGGGGGATTGTGGCTTTCACTTTTTGTTGGGGGGATTGCCTCAGTGTACACGTGGAGATCAAGCCCATTGGCGATGTGTGGGATGTTGCATTGAACGAAGTCATTTTGGCCGATGAGGTCACATTGCCAAAGTGTGGGCATCGTTCCTCGAAAGAGGGACATTTGTCGTCTTGCTAAGCCCGACAACCCCACTGCCTGAACATGCCCGCACGTGTTCACGTGTGACAGGTTGCTATATTACAAGGCTGATTCCCCAAGTGGTTGCATCTAGGGAGCAGGAAGCGTGTGATGCATGATTTGTGGTTGCTTTGTCGGTCTGTTTGAGGGCATCAATCAAGGTTGGCAGCTGACCCCTGGCAGTGTTGGCCAGTTGTTGTGCAATGGCCTATCCTTCGACCAACAATCTTGCGGATTGAAGACTGGGGTGATTGATTTAGCATGTTGCGTCTGGAATAGGTGATTATTCTGAATCATAGTACATACGTATAAATATATATATATATATACACACGTATTCTAAACACTTTGATTTTCCTGCCTGCGACCGTTCGGCCGGTTGAACATCATGGCGGCTTCTTTTGGGACCCTGGCTCAAAATAGTGCATCTCTTGTTGGACAGTTTCAACAGGAAAGCCGTAAGAAACCAAGCTTTGTCGGGATCCCTGAGTTTCAGAACCATCCATTTTGTCAACCTACTATTTATATCAGCCGACTGTTTTTTGTATAGGAACGCAGCCACCAGGCTGGCACGCTGAACCCTTGGAGAACGCTGCCCACTTTAACATGGACACCCCAACTTGTGGGTTTCCCTTTGGCGTCCCTTGAAAGCCACCGTGGATACTCTCATCAATAGAAACCCATTGTTTCTGCGACCAAGCCAGTCGGTGGGTTCGGGCGCTGCTCACTTGAGCCTTGAGCTCGACATGCTCTGAACACAGCTTTCGCCAGGGCATGAGCTGCTACCGGGAGCGCCGCAAGGGCATGCGCAAGCGCAAGTCCGTGCGAGGCGAAGCATCGCAAGCTGGGCAGGAGCACTTTGAACCCAAAGATGGGGGTTTACAACCAAACTAAAAAGGGCACGTCCTCTTGTTGGGCGCAGTTGAAAGTGCTCCTTGATTCTTGAGGCCAGAAGGTCGCAACCTGAAATGGGGTGCCAGGGTACTTGCTTGTCAGACCGAAATGAATCCGCCGCCATATTTCAGGCCTTCCTAATGTTGAGAAACACACAACGCACACACACACACACACAAAGACATGTGTGTGTGTGTGTGTGCCACGTGAGTGCGTGTCTGTGCGTGTGCTTGTGCGTGTGTGTATGTGTGTGTGTGCGCGCGTGTGTCCTTTCAATCATCCATCCACGCGGCAATTTCCTAGCTTGAGCCGGCTTTTTGTTGCGAAGAGTATGGCGGGGCTGAACAAACCTCACGTGAAAACTTGCGTCAATGAGTTTTATGGGAAGTTGGGAAATGCTGTCCCAAGTGGTTGGTGGTTGGTGGTTGCATAAGTCCAACCATATACTTCTGACGTTCACCAAAGGATCCAACCTCGGTTGTTCTTTGGTTTACCTTAAACCCCAAACAGGGGCATACCCCAAAAAGGGTTGCCCTTTCATCCACTAGCATGGGTGGACTGGGGGGGGTCTTTGACGGCAATTTTATTTCTCCAAGGACCCTTTGGGTTCCATAGCAACGTGGCCAGCACCACCAGCGAGAACTTGATCACCGACGTGTTGACATGTGCCATACCCATTTACATAGTGTGAGACAGTCATGGCTCCCAACACAGGGAATTTTGACAACCAGGGTAAGGAATCCGGGCACCATGGCCATGACCCACATTTTGTGGTTTTTGACCATGCCACGCATGGAACAAAATGGCACGCACGGCAGACGTGCAACTGGGCTCAGGGGGTATCCTTTTGGCTGGTTTCACAGGAAAGCTAACAGGAGAAACCAGTTGGGGTGCCCAAACTTGACATCCCCGACGTGTCAGCAAGTCAACTTCTCGTTTTCCAGGCTGCATCGTGGGCCCAGACCTCGCGGTGGTCCACCTGGTGCAGCTGCCTAGATTTGTCGCAGTCCCGTCCAAAACTCGATTGCGGGCCCCCCTTTCCCCTTTGGGTTCGAGCTTGCAACGATGTGTTTCGCGAATGCGTAGCCCAAGGGTTTCCGTCATAGATGGGGTTTGGGAGTCAGCAGGTATTTGCCAGATGTGTCGCTATGTGCGCAAGTGTTCGCAACGCGTCCGAGTGGGAAAAGTTGCCGTGCCGCTGCGGAAGGCTCAGAATGTGGTGATTTGTTTCACTTGAAATTGTGCTTCTGCGTGAATCGTAACTTTTGTGACGTTGCGTGTCGTTTCGCTGCGCAGGCAAAGTGGTTTGGAAGGGTGGTTGTTTTGAGGTGTCGTGCTTGGAATGCGGTTGCAAGCGTTTGCACGAGTGCCATTTTGGTTGGTTTCGTTGTACAATGGGCTCGTTTTGGTGAGCTTCGAGTTTGTCAAACTCGCTCGAAGGGTCTTGTGGCGCCACAGCCCCGTGCTAATTTTGGCTGCGCGTCCCAAACGTGCCAAAGTTGAAGTTTCATGGCAGGCGCAATAGCGAATAGATAGACGGATGGATAGACAGATAGACAAAAGGAAAGGGAATGATGCACAGGTTTTTACATAGAACGAAAAGCGGACAGATAGAGAACAGGTAGGGAGTAGATAGGAAGGTGTACAGGTGGGAAGATAGACAGCAAAATAGACAGACAGGCAGGTAGTACAGGCAAGAGTAGATATATATAATATAGATCGAGTGGACGGATAGGTGAGGTTAGGTGGAATGAGGCTCGGCAGAAAGGTCAGCAAGATGATTAGGTTGACAGATAAGTCACAATCCCCGCTATAGATATTATAGATATGTGCGGTCGCCTTTTTGTCTTTACATGGTTCTGGGTAGACCATTTCAGTACGAGGTTTTGATTATGACTCAGATGGCCAGGTAGCTAGACAGACCGACAGACCGACAGATAGACTGACAGAAGAAAAAGAAGCGAGAAAGAAGGAAAGGACAGGAAGCGCAAGGAAAGAAAGGAAAAGGAAATGAAAGTAAGAAAGGTGGAACACTAGCCAGATAGACAAGGTCGGTAGGCTGGAAAGATAAGTTCGATAGATAGCTGTATAGACCGAGAGATAGAATGGTTGGTAGGTAGGTAGAGAGAGATAGAGATATTCATAGGTAGATAGATTTATTTTGGGACATACACGTTCAGACGAAGCATCTCAGTGCAATAGTAGCGCGCGAGTACGCTTCCCCAGCTCCAGCTCAAAAACCGCCTCAGATCGAAAGTTTTCAAGCTTTCAGCGCAGAAGTAGTAGCAAAGTTTACTTTTGCAGCTCCAACTCGAAAATCGCAGCCTGTCAGCACGAAAGTGCGGGAAGTACGCTTTCTTCAGCTCCGGCCCGAAAAAGTCGCAACCTGTTAGCAAGAAATAAGTGCTCTTTTCCGGCTCCGGCGCGGTACATGAACGGATGCCAGTTGCTTGATTTATTGTTTGATTGGTTGGTTGGTTAATTGATTGATTGCTTACTTGATTGCTTGCTCGCTTGATTGACTGACTGATTGGTTAGTTGATTGGTTGATTTGTTGGTTGGTTGGTTGGTTGGTGTTAGTCAGATTTGGTTTGACTTGACTTGACTGATTGATTGCTTGATTGCTTGATTGATTGATTGATTAATTGATTGGTTGATTGATGTATTGATTGATTGGTTCATTATCTGATTGTTAGTTTGATAGTTTGATTGCTTGATTGCTTGGTTGCTTGATTGACTGACATATTGGTTGGCTGCTTGTTTGAATTGCTTTGAGTGCATTTGGCTTGAGTTTGGTTCGACTTGATTTGGTTTGAGTTTGGTTTGACTTGACTAATTGATTGGTTGATTGATTGGTTGGTTGGTTGTTTGGTCGGTTGGTTGATTGTTGACTTATTGACTGATTTATTGTCTGATTTGATTGGTGCGGGTGGTTTGGTTCTTCTGTTCTTTGCGTGCTGGTGCGCTTCTGCGTTGGCTTGTTTATGCTGCTGGCTGGTTGGCTGGTCGGCTGGTTGCGTTGGTTGGCATTTGTTTTGCTGTGGCTTTGCTTTGTTGGCTGGCTGGCTGGTTGGTTGCTTTCTGCGTTTGCTTGTTTCTGCGCTCGTTGATTGTCATTTCGTTTGGGATTGAGGTTTGTTGGTTGGTTGGTTGGCTGGCTGGCTGGCTGGCTGGCTGCTTGCTTGCTTGCTTGCTTGCTTGCTTGCTTGCTTGCTTGCTTGCTTGCTTGCTTGCTTGCTTGCTTGCTTGCTTGCTTGCTTGCTTGCTTGCTTGCTTGCTTGCTTGCTTGCTTGCTTGCTTGCTTGCTTGCTTGCTTGCTTGCTTGCTTGCTTGCTTGCTTGCTTGCTTGCTTGCTTGCTTGCTTGCTTGCTTGCTTGCTGCTTGATTTACGCTGTCCTGCTCGTTTGTTTGTCTACCTTGTTTTACGGTTGATATGATGTGACTCGCTCTAACTTGATGTCTTGTGGTGGAGCGGTGTTTGGATCCATCGCTGCGTGTTGTGTTGCTTTTTGTTATTGTGAAACATAGGGAACAAGATGCTGTTGGGGCTGTTAGACGTTTGTTGAATCAATTTCCCTTGGGTTCTTTGCTCTTTTTGTGTCCTGCGGTGTCCTTTCCATTTGTTTCGTCTGGGTAGGTGATGACCAAGAAGGGAGAGGCGGACATCCCGGGCCTCACCGTGTGTGGGCCCAGCTCGAGGAAGATGTTGGCTCGAACATAATTTTGACACCGGATCAGGGGCAAACCGTGGGGACAACTTGGATGTTCAATAGGTTCTTGGAATTTTCTCTGGCCTACAAATTGTGACTCTATGACCTATTTCGGTTTATATAGCCCCTTTTCTTACCCACACAGAATTGTGCCATCTACTTTCATCCTGGCCCGGATAACATCCCTTGGCTGTTTAATGGGGGGGGGGTGTCCCATTCTACAAGGGCAATGGATCACTTTTGGGTGAAACACCACGCTGCCAATTCACCAGCTTAACTAATCCAGCGTCAACATCACCCTCTCAACCTCTCAAAAGAATGTAGGTGTTTTTTTTTTTTTTCTCTCGCCAACATTTGAATGCCGAAGGGGAATCCACAGGGGGCATCCAAATCAAGCCCCGAGTTTGGTTGCCAACTGTCGGCATTAGTTTCAGCTTGGCTCTCATCGTTCACACCAGGGCTATTTGTTTGCTTCAAAGATACTAGTAGGTTCAGGAGAGACAATAGGACATGCATCCCCACCCCCCAATCTTCGACCAAGCACCCTTTTACAGGTTTGCCTTTGATTTCTCCCAAGCTGTAACAAGCTAACAAGCCAAGTCGCAGATTCAATCCTGGCAGGGCCATGATCCATTAGATGCAAGCGGCGGAGGGGATGTGTTTTTTAGCTGTGATGAGTTTCCAATGGAATTTGCCCAGAATAGCAGGTGTGCCAGGCTCTGGGTTTGCCATTTCACCCTTTTTGTTTCGGATTGATGGGTCCCTTGATCTTAAACTATATTGGGGGGGCCGCAAGGCAAACAATCCCGGATGGGCACACATTTCTGGGAAAGGCACCACGCCGTTGCTTGCTTCGCGCCGACTGGGCGAACTTCTACACCACTCAGCACAATGCACAAGAGAGGACAAGCAGATTTAATCAGGTTGTAACTTTTTGATTTCGCGCAAAGACTGTGAAAGGCGCCTGAAAAGGGGTGTTTTCTTAGTTGGGTAGCCATATGCATCTTTAGGTTAGAACTGCCCAACCTGCTTGTCATGGGTTTGTTTTGGTAGCTTCTCGCAATAGCAGCTTTGGCGGTGCTTTGTGAGGTTCCGTTTTCAGGTTGGAAACCACCAACACTCAAAAGGACAACCGCATGTTGAGTGGAATCCAGATCCCTGGAAGACCATATTCTTGCAGAAAGACGGCCTGCCAGGTTTCGTCGGTTGCGTGTGGATAGAGGGAAGTTGTGTCTTGAATCCCCAGCGACAGGCTGCATTTGCACACGCCGCCCTTGCCGCGATGCCAATCACATAAGGACGACCAGAAGCCCCGACGCTTGGGACCCAAGAGGGTGCGGCGGCCCAGTTCCGAAGCCCATTTCGACCACGCCAATGTGTAAGCAGGATCCTCCATGCAAGTTGTGTTATACACCGGGATGTCCGATTTGTTCAATGTTGCTTCGAGGAACTGGTTACAACGTAATGTTCATTGAGACGCTCTGAAGCGAGCAGATCCTTTGCTGCGATCGACCGGTTGACCGATTCGTGCTGATAGTTGAAACATACGTGTACACCGCCCGATGCTTTTCCGATCATCGGTCCCCCGAAAGGGGGCCCGGGCTCCCAATGCTGGTGGCGCCTTATGGGGGCCAAGAGAGGTCCCATCTAGCAAGAAATGCATTTTGTGAGTATGGGATCCCATTAGCAGAGGCCTGCCTTTTGGGGGCCTCAGACCCAGATTGCTGTGCAGAAGGCAGCCACAGAGCGAGAAAGTCATGTAGCCTGGCATTCAAGGGAAACCAGCAGGATGCCGCCAATCTTGTGGGTCCCCAAATCGACGCATTCCCAAAAGGGGGGTGCCGTTGTGTCAACCCCCCATGTTTCATTAACAACTAGGCTACTCGTCTTGATTCATTATCCCCTTTGTTTGGAGTGTTATTTTCAGACACCCCAAAGTGCTTCTCAATACCCGCAAAATTATAATTGAGGTTCCCCGACTCCCCACCCAGCCCAAGATACCAAAAGGCTTGCCTCCAGAACCCTGCCTTGAAGTTCTCTGGAGGGATGAAGAAGGAAGTGGTCAAGCCTAGGTTGGTGGTTGAGGTGGAGGCGTGTGCAAGCGTCTCCCTTCAAAGGGCTCCACGGCCATGGTGTTGCAACCACGTTTCCTCGCTGATCCAGGGGGGTGGCTCCCGGCGACCGTTGTGTGCGTTCCGAGGCGTCCAAGATCCGCAAGCTCTTTGGCCTTGAGAAGAAGGAGATGTGGCTGTCAGCACGAAGCTGGGGTGGAGTGAAAATCGATGTAAATGCATGTTACATTGCACTAGCGGAAAATGATGCAAACAAAACATCAACATTGGAATCTAAGTGTTGTGGCCGCTGTGGATTGGATACTCTGGGCTGGTCCCGAACAAACATCCAACGTGAACCCGTTTTCTTTTCAAGTTACAGAAGAGCCCATTTCGTGTTTACCATTTGGATATTGAAGTGCTGTGCCGTTTCAGCGTCATAGAGATGAGAATCCCACTTGTCATATTCCACACGGGTATTGCCCATGTGTTCATATAATTGGCTAAGCTGACCCGGGCTCCGAGCTACCACCGCAGCTTACCCCTGTAGGCAACCCCGAGAAAGGCAACGAGGAGAGGGATTTCCGAATTCCGGCCAGGACGACGTGCGCCAGTTCGTGGTTCGCCGCGTGATCAAGGAGGGCAAGAAGACCAAGGCCTTTGCGGCGCTATGCCAAACCAAGCCGAGATTAGTCCCCAGGGTTGTCGTTGCATGTTTAGTCAAGATCGAAAAGGTAAGGTTTTTGAGCCAGGTTTTTTGCAACAGAGCGGTTGAAACGGTTGACCATTGGCCACAATTCGACTGCAGTAGCCTTCGGGCTGGACATTCCATTTTGCATCACAAGACGCCTGATCTCCGCCATGGCCCGATTGCGCCTAAGATCTCGCGGTAGGCGCCTAAGATCCAGCGGCTGATCACTCCTCAGCTGCTGCAGAGGAAGCGCTACTTCAAGGTGAGGGGTGCGGAGATTTGGGGGCCCCCTGTTGGTTTACAATCACCCCCATTTTAGTGTTTTTGTGTGACACGGCACAAGATGTCAGGGTAGTTGACAATGCTTGCCGTAAGGCTGTAAGGGAAATTTCATTTGGACGCCGGTTCTTGTGCATATGCCTAATTACCAATGCATCAAGTGAGGGTGTTACCACTTTTAAGTAGGAGGCTCATACCAAAACTTGAATGGGAATAGCGGCCGCTGCTTTGGCAGATATTCAGATGGTGAACAAGCAACCCTGTTTCTTGAAGAGGGGATTGAAGATGTACCTATCAATTTTGGACAATCCTCCTAGGGCCTGTGCCCTGCTGGGCCCACAACACAGTCACTTTGTATGACCACCATTTGACTGCTTCTTGGACTCATTTCCTTGTTTGTGCCTGGAGAAAATGAGGGCGAATCTACAGAAACCGTGGCTTTGGCAATGCACCGGCTTGGCGTCGGGCGCGTTGTCGCGTTGCAGCCGGCGTGGGAGCAGGCCTTGACCCGCAGACGCATGGAGGCCGGCAAGGTCGCCAAGGCGCTGAACGGAGGGGGGGGGGAGCGCATAAAGCCTAGTTTGTTCGGTGGATTCCAGCTTCAACCCCTTTTTGTTGTTGCCCCAAAACAACATCTCATTTTTTGCCAGGATCGCTGGGGAACATATGTCAGATTCATCATTTGTTTGTTTAGTTGACTTTCTGTAAAATTATCCACAAGCCACGTACTGTGCGGAGGGGGACGTACTGCATCGGCTTAACACCCTTGTTTGCATGAAATTACAACCTGAGGCACCCAGCGTGCCCTTTGTTTAAGGTGCGATACAAAAACAAAGCAAAACGCTCAAACTACCGATTTCTGCTCGACCCCCCCAAAAAACACGCTCGCCCCCCGAAAACCAAATCCCCTTCTTCCATCCAGAGGAAGGCGGGCATTGTTACGTTTAAACATATATATATATATACATATAAAGTGCACTCGGTTGCGGATATGCGCGCTCGGTGTGCGGATATTTGCGCTCGTTTTGCACTTCGATGTCTGCTCGCTCCTTTCGAAAATTCAGCAACCGATCATCTTGGAGGACCGACCAGCCCGGTTTTTAGGAAATGTGCGTTTACCATATTTTGGTGACGACCCTTGGTTTTGCAATATGTTTGGGCTAAGGGCAGAAATTTAGGCAACGAAGGGTGCTCCAAGAAGGAACGGGTATGTTCAAGCCAGCCAGACAAAGGACGGCAAGCCCGAAAAAAACGGGATGTCTCCCCAAAACTGGGGGGGGGCTGGCTGACATACCCAAAGCTGTGTCGGTTTTCCATTCTAGGTTTCTTTGAGTGGCCCCCCAAAGGCTGAATCTGCATTCCCTGAACTTCAAAGGCCGCTGTTTTGTACTCCGTCCTTGGCGTCCAGGCTGAGTACCAGAAGCGCTTGGCCGAGTACAACCACGAGAAGAAGGAGGCCAAGGCGGCCGAGCTCCAGAAGAAGAAGGCTCGATGCGCGTGTCAAATCTGAGTGACCAAAGCTCCGTAGGAAAAAGAGAATTGGTTGGTTGGAACTGTGTTTGGGTGGAAAGCCGCTTCAATTTCCGGTCAGCACGGTCCCCGATTCTAGCCTTCCATTCGCCAGCTTCTGCTTTGGGCTTGGCAACAATGCCTTGACCGCGTTTCTTCGGCTTAATTGCTGCTGTACACGGTTTTGCCCATGCCGCATGTGAAGTCTTCACTTGCCCGGAGCCACTGCCAAGGGGCACCCGTGCCAGGCCAAGAAGGCGTAGAGCGCGTGCCGGCGCGAGCGGGTTTTGAGCAAAGTGACCGAAGCTGCCTCGAGCCAAGCGGGCGGGAGAAAAAGGATGCCAATCGCTGCGTAGGAATGGATGTGGATGTTCGGCGGTCATGGATATGTGTGTTTCTTTTCGTATGTCATGTCTCTGAAGTCGAAATTAAGTCTTCTAGGCAGGGTTTGCCTTTTGCCACCCCTCCCTCTCGCGCAAGAGTGCCAACAGGCGCAAAAGCTGTTGAAGATTTCCATTTTCAGGAGGCCCTCCGTTTTCCAACAATGGCAACAGCCAAGCCATTGTAGCTCAGTAGGTTTCACCGACCATCAACGCCCGTGGCTTGGTCGGCCCAGACCTGTCCTTTTCTGAAACGTTTAATGTCGTGGGTTTTCCTGTGGCGGCTTCCTTTTCCATAACCATGAGTACAGGGAAATCCTCCCTTTGCAACGGGCACCCTTGTCACTGACCGAAAGTGGCACTAAGCTCCTCCCCAACACCCCATGATTTTTGTCCCTGTGATTTTGGTAGGTGCTCCTTTCAATCTGACAGTTGACCGACCAAACACGGTGTCCTGGTTTTCCCGCTGGCTCAACCGAGCTGACTCGCGCTTCCGCTCGTGCTTCCTCGGGGTGCTGCGACCGGAGGCGCAGCTTCAGCGCACGAGCGCCGGCGCAGCAGCCATCGCCTGCCCAAGCTGACCGAGGCCGGAATGAAAGCACGGAGAATCCTCCAGTTGGGTGCCAACTCTCCTAAGTAGCCAATTTGTGTCAGATTGTCCTAAAAAGAAGACCACAGGGCACGTTGTGATTGTTCAGACCCCCCTGCAGGGTTGCCTCGAGCCTTTGACGAATGTCATTGGTTTTTGTGTTTCCTTGAGGGTAACGTTGCTCAATTTGGGGTCGGTTCAACGGGCAAACAAAAGCACAACCATTTTTGGTGTGTGTGTGTGTGTGTGTGTGCGTGTGTTGAGGGTACCGTTTTTGGGGCTGGTTCAAAGGGAAACCCCCACATTTTGGGGGCACACACACAAGCACGCTCTAAAAATGGAATTGGGGTAGGGAGTGACCCTCGGAATTGCCTCTCATGGGAGACTACGGTTCCTGTTATTTTTCCTTTTGGCTCCCTTGAACACAAGCCCTCCAATATTTGTTGTTTTGTTTGTGCAAGACCACTTCAGTGCTGGTTTGTCTAACAAATCCGCTGGCCGAGTCACTAGCCGGGGTGCACGTGTTGGCATCTTTTGTGAGGAAAACGGAAGACCCTAAGCCCTACGAGTGTTTGCAGGGTGTTCCTAGTTTGAAAGCGCTGTACTTCTCAAGGCAACGCCTCTCAGAAGGAAGCTGGCCATCGGACATCTCGCTAGGTGGAGTGGGCTCATCTGATCCCGGTGTCAGGGCCTCGGTTCTTGGGCCGAATCCCCAACCGGAGTGTGGCCGGGCCAGCGCGCGTGTTGCGCGAGTATGTATGGTGGGCCGGGGTTCATGAAGGGATCTCATATCTGTGGAAACAGTGTTCAATCGACCCTTCCGAGTGTTGAAGGCCGGAGCCAAACTGGTACGGGACAAATTGGGATGTGAAACTTACAAAGCATGCGAGTTTGCATTTTGTGTGGAGCTCGCCTTGTATCCTAGGCATACGAGCAAAACGCATTTGACTTGAGGTTGAAGATGGTTGAAACAACATTTGAAGCGGGTGGCCCTGACAAATGCCAATGGGAGCCATTGGTGTTTGTTTCGAGGCCAAGCATCTACGGACGGGGAGCTGTTCGAGTTGCCGAGTCCTCAGTGAGCCACACGAGCCATCGCCCAGTTGCACAGTTCCTGCAGGGCTTACAGGCACTCAAGCTATTCAAGTGCAAGTTTAATCCGACAATTGTTTATGACATGTTATGACTCTCCTTGTTTTGTTGAGGACAGTAAACTGTGTCATTCGTAGGGAGGTTTGCATGGCATGCAAGGAGAATGCAGCAATTTTACCGTAGTGTACATCAGCACGCTTGCTGTTTGCACCAACACACGATTGTTTCAAAACAATTTCTCAACAGCACGAGAGTCACCCTGTGATTTGCATCGCCCTGCTGTGAAACGAGTCTAATCAAGTCCAAAAGGAGACAAAACAATTTGTACCCTTGCTGTTAACATACAATTTAGGAACCTCACGCATATTGTTACCATTCACCACCAGGGGCTATATTTGTTGCTTTTTACTTCGAGGGTACGTGGAACTGCCTATTTTATGGCGAGCTCACCTGGGTAAAACAGGCTCACCGTGATGCAGGTCATTTAGTTAGGAACCCCTTCTTTGATTATGTGTTGGACTTAACCACCGTTCATAAATGGCTGCTTCAGGCTCCGGGAAGATTTTAGCTTCCCTGAATAGTACCCAACCTTGCGCGAAAGGTTGTTGCCACATGTCCAATCACAGATGTTTGCCGTTCTAGGGCATCCGACGGGTGCTAATTATGTCAGTGGATGAAGGGTAACTTCGACCTTGTCCGGGTTGTTTGTGATCTTGCCATTTGCCTGTCAGCAATTCCGGGCCAGTGTGAAATAGCCCGTATTGTTCAGCTTTCCCAAGAGGAAACTCAGGCGCTGAAAGAGTTTGTTTTCAGCCCCCCCAGTTGGGTATGTGTCAAAACATAGGCACTTGGTTTCCCTCTAAACCAACCTGAAATGTGGTTCTCCCCATGTCCATGGGTCCTTTTTGGGATGGGACCCTCCCGTGTTCTAACACACACACACACACACACGAACACCCATTTCGCCCCCCAGAATTCGACGTTTGAGGCAGAGACGCATCGCCGTGCCATTACCCTTGGACAGCTCAAGGCCTGGCTTTGGATCTGCCTTCACCCGACCATCCGTCTCAAGAGGCTGCATCTGATTTGGTCCGCAAAAAACTGAGGTAGGGGTGAGCCTCAGGTCTATTCAAAATCCCTGGAAGGGTTTATTGGGAATTCATGTTGAAGGGTCTTCCAATACTTTTGGAGGTTGTTTCCCTTCAAACCATCAATGAGGGGAAATGTTGATGATGTCACTAGACCATGTGTAGTCTCTATTCTCGAATCTTTGGACCATTTCAGGACCTGTCGCAGCTGGTGGGGTCTGTCTTGGACAGCCTGCAGGCAGGGGGAACTTGACAAGCAGCGAATGTACGCGTGTGGGCCTCGTAGCGCGGCGCAAATCTTCAAAAACGAAACCTCCATCCTTGGGCGCCAATTCGCTGCTGAGGCGTGCAACCATTTTTGCGGCATGCAAAGCTAACCTCAAGTCAACATCAGCAACAAGACAGCAGTACTGGACACTGCTTTTCATCCGACAACAAACATTTACCACCTGCAGGTCTATCACGAAAGAGGGCCAACTGTGGTACGCGCAGGGGCCATGTCCGGTGAATCGAAGCAAGGTGCCCGTGGTGACACGGGAGTCCTTGAAGTTGGAACCCTTTTGTTGGTAGGTCAGCCCTCAAGAACTTGCTTGTTTTGTTTGATGAGGCTTCCCTTGGGCGGGGGGAGAAGTCAGGGGCCCTGCAGATCGTGCCAGCTCCGACCGAGTCCGAATCAAGTTTCACGGATGAACTCTGCCAGGTTTGGGACGCGTTTGGCCAGGTGTCCAAGGATGTTTTGAATCCAATAGTGATTCAAAGCCATATGGCTATGGGTCAAAACCCCGTACCCCCAGTGAACATCCCAATGCCCACTAAAATAGACTAAAATGGGTGGTGCACCTACCCCAAAATGGGATCCCATTGGTGTTGACCCACGGCCATATGGCACCTGAGGTGCAGGACCCCAACCCCAGCACCAATCTGGGCCGCATCAACTTACAGAGCCGGGGTGCCAGGAGACAGGGGGACTCTCAGCCTATGAACCCATTGTTCAGTGGCAGATCTCGGTCGCCGCCCAAACATGGCACAACTTGACATGCGAAGGTAGCAGTTGCAGGGTTTGATAGCAGGGTTCCACTTGTTCAGCGGCACCCTCCAAATCCAATTTTCTTGGGTGCAACCCAAAAAAGGTTTCCCGGTTTGTATCAGTCACTGAACAACTGGGTGAAAGATGCGCAAACCCAATGGAGGTCCATCGCCGAATGTAAAGTGTTTTTCGGTATTTGTCTTTTCCCAAATCTTAGTCGGACCGGCTGGACTACAAACTCTTGTTTGGGAATCTTCCCTGGCAGGTTTGGAATGGATCTCCAGGGTAGGAGAGTTTGGTTTCCTTCGCTTTCGCCAAAAGCCAGTTTGCTTCCTTTGCGCCCTGGCCTTTGGAGCAGCCCTAACAAACGGAAAAAGTCCAACTCTCAGAAATGACCGCTGAACAGACACCAGTGCCATGGCCAGTTTCTTTAGTTCGGGTTGGTAGGTATGGTAATCAGCCTCTTAGTTTGTACGGGGTTTAGACAACCACGTGATTATGGGCGTGGCTCATTTACCTGCATAGAGGTAGGCAACCGGTGACTTGGCAGCCACTGGCCACTGGCATCCACAGCTATTTCTACTGCTGCGCCCTTTCTGACGGTTTCAGGGATGGGTTAGATTCAGCCAGTAATTGCGCGAATTGTGCCGCCTAGGAACCCTTTTTGCAACCCAGCTGTTCCCTGCTTAGATGTGAACTTGTACCACATGAACGAGCTCTTTGTGCTGCGCCTCACCAAGAAGGAGGCTGGAAGGGTCCCCCAGATTGGCCGCGTACCATGCCAAGAAATACAAGAACCAAAACAGACCATGCCGACCATTTGGAAGGTTCATAAACAAATAAGCAATCTAATGACAAAACCGAGGCACGCAGATTTGGAAGTGTTCCACGGGTTTCAGCCATGATTGTGGAAAAGTGGGCCACCTTACAGTGGTAAAGTAGTCATGGGTTTCACACATCCCCTTTGCCAGATTTGCAGCTTCACAGAGCTGGTGATGGACGGCCCGCAGGAGTGGCCCCGAAAGAAGTGCGTGAGACAGTGCTTGAAAGAGGAATGGGACCCACCCCAAAAAACACGGGTGTGTTGCATCAACAATCGTAGTGGACAGGGGGCTTCCCCAAAAGGAAAGTAGTCTTTGAAAGCCATCCTGTCTGGTTGGTCCGCAAAACAAACACTCTTTCAGCCCTGCCAGTTCAAAACATGATTCTGATTGCCTGTGGTCCCACGTGACTGGCACTCCCTTGTATGCCCACCCTACTCAGTATGGGGTTCATGACCCTGGTCAAGTCCCCCTAGGTAGAATTTATCCTACACCCATGGGCCACTCATCAACCAGGGTTACAAATCACATCTACCATGCCGCGTGGGATGATGTGAGCATTTTTGCAGGACCCTGCCTGGTTTGTCTCCCACTGGTGGGGTACACCCTGGCGCGACAGCTGGGGCCTTGGATGTGCGTTCGCCCTGTGGGCCAAAGGGCACAGCTTGGGGTTGCCAGGGCTTGCAGTTGCGGTGGACACCTCCATGGTATTCTGGGCTATGGGGTAAGATGGCCGCTCACACGTTGAAGTCGACACACTTTGGCTACGGAGCTCCTCGACTTCGGGATGTTGTTTGTTGAATGGGAAACGACGGCTTGTTGTGCATGGTGAGAGACCCAATTTCGCTGGAGGTCTGGCCATGCTGAACTTTCACTCAGAGGCCATGGGTGTTTAACGCCGCCCAAAATCCATTCCCATGGGCCATAGTGAGTGGTCCTGCTGCACAGTTGTTGTTTTGTTTTTTGGCATGAGCCTTCAGAACAATTTTGTATCCAACGTCGATGGGAGAGCGGAAAGCGGAAAGGGCACTGTTCATTGGGTGTCGGCGCCTGAGGTATTTGGTGGTTTGGGGGGGGGGGAAGTTGGAACCGTTCTTCCGGAGCCAAGTGGAAAGACGGCTTCCCCCCAACCTCTACAAATGTCGAAAGCACCAATCACCAATTTAAGCCACCAACAAGGCAGAACACTCCCTCTCTGGATTGATTTGGAGAGTTTCCAACTCTTTTGTGGATTGATCAGTTGTTGCCTCTGACTTTTGCATCCTTTTGTATTTGTGCTCAGCGCAGGTGCACAAGCTGGCAGAAGCCAGCCCATACTGGATCTGCACTTTTGCGAACAATCAGCATGACTTGGAGGACAGCTGACAGTTGGTGGACTTGTTCGATTCGCGAATCAGCAGCATTTTCGGCCATTTGTGCAGGAATGCCTAGGTTCGCAGTTCGTTCTGGGGGGTCTGGGCTGTTGCATCTGAAAAAGCCCTCCAATTCGAAGAGCCCAGCCGGTTGCTTCGACTTTGAATCCTGGAAGCGTGTCGCGGTGGTGGGCTCTTCCTGGTTTTCTGGGTGACAACTAGCTGATGTTTACCTTCCCCTACAAGGACCCCACCAGAGCATGGATGGTTCCTTTAAGCTTCCAGACGCCCAGCAATTGATACCGTTCTCCTTTTTCTATCGGGGCCATGGCCGTGCCAATCCGTGCCACCCATTTTTGACGGTTCCCTCCGCCGAGAGGCTCGCCATTCGCGAGGAGCTGAACACCTCAGATCTGCTGGAGACCCCCTTCGTGCGCGCCATCATGAGCCAGACCTGCCAGGGCACAGCCTGAAGCTCGGGAAAAAGCCGCGACATCCCGGCTCACCTGCAAATCAAAAGAACCCCAAACATGGGGCCCTTTCCCTAAATGGGAATCCTCTAAAAATGTGTTTGCGTTAGGTTCCACGTCAGGGGAATACACCCTTACAGTACCAATGGAATTCTGGGATTCGGGTGACCATGGTGACCTTTGGAATCCAATGTATGCTTTAAAGCTTCCCTTTCTGAAGACTTTTAGTGGCGGCGACAGGAAAACTAGTTCCTGGGGGTATCAATTTCAGAAACTAGGGTTGTTGTTTCCCTTTAGCCTACCGCTTGGCGGGCTGCCTTTGACAGACATAACATTGGCCAGTGAAGCGGAGAGTTATCAGAACGCACTTCTATGTGGTTGGGCTTCGGTCCCTTTTCTGTCTCGATGTGCCCGCCCAATGGCTTCGGAACTCAAAAAAGGGGGTGGGGGCATCATGTTGTCAATTTTGACAACTGCGCTGGACATCCCGAAAGTTCGCCAAGTGCGCAAGGGCCTCCGCTCCGTGGTCTACACCAAACCCTTTTTTTAACCCAGCTTGGTAGAGCCAACAGTCGCAGCTCATAGGCCTCCTTTTGTTGGGCACCAGGGGCAGTGTTCTGCAGAGTCCAACGCTGATTTCGACTGTCTTGTCATATCCAGGGAAGGCCACTGTTTTGTGGTGCTTGTTCGTGTTTGGCCCCCGGTTTCAGTCATGTTGATTCCTGTGGTAGATCCAAACGGTTCCCAATCCGGTGTCACCACTACGAAGTGACCTGCAGACCTGCCGTCGCAGAGGCCGTCAATCGGATCATCCGGGCTAGTTGACTAGGGTTCCGGAGTGAAGGAACCATGAGTTTCAGTTTTAAACAGGGCCTGACTCCAATCATGTCTAGCCTTGCATTTGTTCTAGGCCAAAATGACATCGTTCCTTTATCGAGCAGCAAACTTATTGATCCAAGTATCGAAGCGCGGGCGCTAAATAGCCGCCTATACATGTATGATCAACCCCACAAAAGAAAGCTGGCAAGAGAAAGGGGTTTGTTTTTCAGACTTGCCACCCTCCCAAAAGCAACATTCAAGCGACTGGAAAATTGCCTTTCAGGGGGTCGCTGTCAGGTTCGAAGATATTTGACACCCCCGCCTGCCAGTTGGTTTGTCCTTGGACCTCTCAGGTCATGCTTATGAGTCGCTGGCTCAGCCTGGAACGAGCGACAAGCCCAAAAACTGGGGTTCCTGCCAAGGGCCCGCTGTTTGGATAATTTTTGCACATGCGTCCGAATGAGTCCCCAACATGGGCCTCCTTTTGGAAAGTCTTGAAGTGGAATCCAAATCGAAGCTAGCAATCTTTGGGGAAGGTCGTGCACAATTTGTTGGTTTTGTCTTCTGTTCCTTCCAAGATCGTAGGGGACACCCCATTCAGGTGATGTTATATTGCTTGTTTCGTTGAACACTTTTCCCATGTGACTCATGTCCCATATTTACACGCTGACGCGACACAGCCGGCCACCGGGCACCTTGCCCTGCCCGTTCTGTCACTTCCCTTTCCTGTAAGTCCGATGAGTAGATGTTAAGATCTTAAAATTCTAAAAACTTTGAGATTCTAAGGGTCTCAGATTTGAAGACTTTCGGAATTTAAGGTTTCAATGGTTGAAGAATTAAGGTTTTAAGATTCAAAGATATAAGGTTTTTGAGGGTTATAACAGCCAGGCCATTGCCCAGCCATTTTCCATCCAAGTCTTTAAGATTGTATGTTTTTTTGAGATTTTCAGATTTGGCGACTTTCGGAATTTAAGATTTTAAGATCTTAAGATGTCAAGACTTCAAAATTTGAAGATTAAGAGGTTAAGGAATTTAGAATATTGCCCGGATTGAAGGAATTTTATTATATTTTGCTTGTTTATGAATTTAAGATTTTCAGATTGCAATAGTTCGAGATTTAAAGAATTTAAGTTTATGAAGCTTTTAAGATTCTGAGATTTTCAGACTTTGAGAAATCAGGAATTTCATATTTTAAGATTTTAACATCTGAAGACTCAAAGACATGAGGGTTTCTGTCACTTCCCTTTCCTGTAAGTCCGATGAGTAGATGTTTTAAGATTTTAAAGTTCTAAAAACTTTGAGATTCTAAGGGTCTCAGATTTGAAGACTTTCGGAATTTAAGGTTTCAATGGTTGAAGAATTAAGGTTTTAAGATTCGAAGATTTAAGGCTTTTTGAAGGTTATAACAGCCAGGCCATTGCCCAGCCATTTACCATCCATTATCAGATTTCGAAGGCTGTAAGATTCTATTTTTTGTGAGATTTTCAGATTTGGCGACTTTCGGAATTTAAGGTTTTAAGATCTTAAGATGTCAAGACTTCAAAAGTTGAAGATTAAGAGTTTAAGGAATTTAGAAGAAAATAGCCCGTATTGAAGGAATTTTATTATATTTTACTTGTTTATGAATTTAAGATTTTCAGACTGCAATAGTTCGATATTTAAAGAATTTAAGTTTTTGAAGCTTTTAAGATTCTGAGATTTTCAGACTTTGAGAAGTTAGGAATTTCATATTTTAAGATTTTAACATCTGAAGATTCAAAGACATGAGGGTTTCTGTCACTTCCCTTTCCTGTAAGTCCGATGAGTAGATGTTAAGATTTTAAAGTTCTAAAAACTTTGAGATTCTAAGGGTCTCAGATTTGAAGACTTTCGGAATTTAAGGTTTCAATGGTTTAAGAATCAAGGTTCTAAGATTTCATATTTTAAGAGTTTAAGATCTCAAGATTCTAAGACATAAGGTTTTTAAGATTTCAAGATTCGAAGACTTTAGGAAGTTTTTATATTTTTAGATTTTAAGATTCTAAGTTCTAAGATTTTAAGATCTTGAGATTCTAAGATTGATTGTTAGATATTAATTGAAGATTTTAAGAATCTAAGACTTTAGGATTTTGAGATTTCAATCCAGGCCATTTTCCATCCATTTCCATCCACTTTAGATTTTAAGATTTTCAGGTTGCGCGTTTTCGGCAAATTGGCCCGACTTAGGGGACAGCATCCCCAGCATCCCCTGCATCGCCGGCATGCATAACATCATCCGCATCATCCGGGATGATGCTGGCAATGCTGGGGGTGTTGTCCAGTATTAGGCACCCCCTAAAAATGTTCGTTTTTGGGCGCTGCGGGGAGATGCTACAAAAATCGCCTAAACCAATCCGCGAATCCTTCGCCCCTTATAAGGGAGGGCCCAGCACAAAACGTATGCGCATGGTCCGCGCATGGTCGGCGGCATGGGGCGCGCGGCCTTATACCTGAAGGTAAGCCCTAACGGGCTTTGGCCTGCGGCCCGATCACGTCCGGTGGCCGGATTTAAGGGCTGCCGCCCAGTGCCGCCGACCCCAAACCAGTTTGGGAATGGCTGAAATGAACGGCTTCAAAATGGGGCCGCGATTAGCCAGGGTGCGGTGCATTTTTGCTTTGCTTTCGCGTGAAAATGCACCGCTTTTATGATGATGATGAAGATGTTGATGATGATGATGATGATGATGATGATGATGAACTGACATGATAATCATCATGACGCATCCTTAGCATCACCAGCAGTCATCGTGATAATGCGCTTTGATTGGCACGCTTCCATAGAACCTGCGCCCGTTTTCTTTCCTTGGCTTGGTGCATTTTTGTAATAATCTGGTGAGAAAATGCGCCGCTGTAAGTGCCTACAATTCTGCTGCTGCTGGGAGCATGTGCCGTGACGTTGCGTTTGCAGTAGAGGCTCATCGCCGGTCACCCCGCAAGCCAACCAGTTTTCTCGCCAAGTCGGGGCTGCGATGGGTCCCCTGTTGTAGCCAGGGCGCGGTGCATTTTTGCTTTGCTTTCGCGTGAAAATGCACCGCTTTGATGATGATGATGATGATGATGATGCTGAGCTGACATGATAATCATCATGACGCATCCTCAGCATCACCAGCAGGCATCATGATAATCATGACGCATCTTCTGCATCTCAAATCGGCTCTAACGGGACTGATGATGATCATCATCATGGATGATAACCATCATCGTGCATCCTCTGCATCACCAGCAGTCATGATGATAATCATGTCTACGCATCCTCTGCATCTCCAATCAGGTCACAACGATGATGCTGTGATGATGATGAGCATGTCATCATCACCATGATGGTGGTCATCATCGTCATCATCATCATCATCATCGTCATCATCGATGATAACCATCATCGTGCATCCTCTGCATCACCAGCAGTCATGATGATAATCATGACTACGCACCCTCTGCATCTCCAATCCGGTCTAACGCTACCCTTGAAACGTACATGAAAGATAAGGACGAGAACGATCATGATGTGATATTGACAAGCGTGTCATCATCATCGTCATCGTCATCATCATCATCGTCATCATCGTCATCGTCATCGTCATCATCATCGTCATGATAACCATCATCGTGCATCCTCTGCATCGCCAGCAGTCATGATGATAATCATGTCTACGCATCCTCTACATCTCCAAGCAGGTCACAACGATGATGATGTGATGACGATGAGCATGTCATCATCCCCATGATGGTGATCATTCGTCATCATCATCAGCATCATCCTCGTCATCGTCCTCGTCATCATCGCCGTTATCATCATCGATGATAACCATCATCGTGCATCCTCTGCATCACCAACAGTCGTGATGATAATCATGTCTACGCATCCTCTGCATCTCGAATCAGGTCACAACGATGATGATGTGGTGATGATGAGCATGTCATCATCACCATGATGGTGGTCAGTATCGTCATCATCATCGTCATCATCATCATCGTCATCATCGTCATCATCATCGTCATCATCATCCTCATCATCATGGGTGATAACCATCATCGTGCATCCTCTGCATCGCCAGCAGTCATGATGATAATCATGTCTACGCATCCTCTACATCTCCAAGCAGGTCACAACGATGATGATGTGATGACGATGAGCATGTCATCATCACCATGATGGTGGTCATTGTCGGCATCATCATCATCGTCATCATCATCAGCATCATCATCATCATCATCGTGATCATCACCGTTGTCAGCATGGACGATAACCATCATCGTGCATCTTCTGCATCACCAACAGTCATGATGATAATCATGACTACGCACCCTCTGCATCTCCAATCGGCTCTAACGTCACCCTTGAAACGTATATAAAAAAGATAAGGACGACAACATCATGTCTACGCATCCTCTGCAGGTCACAACGATGATGATGTGATGATGATGAGCATGTCAACATCACCTCACCCTTGAAACGTATCTAAAAAAGATAAGGACGACAACATCATGTCTACGCATCCTCTGCATCTCCAATCAGGTCACAACGATGGTGATGTGATGATGATGATCGTCATCGATGATAACCATCATCGTGCATCCTCTGCATCACCAGCAGTCATGATGATAATCATGTCTACGCATCCTCTGCATCTCCAATCAGGTCACAACGATGATGCTGTGATGATGATGAGCATCGTCCTCACCGTTGTCATCATGGACGATAACCATCATCGTGCATCCTCTGCATCCCAACAGTCATGATGAGAATCATGTCTACGCACCCTCTGCATCTCCAATCTGATAACCATCATCGTGCATCCTCTGCATCACCAGCAGTCATGATGATAATCATGTCTACGCTTCCTATACATCTCCAATCAGGTCACAACGATGATGATCTGATGACGATGAGTATGTCATCATCACCATGATTGTGGTCATCATCGTCATCATCATCATCGTCATCACCAGCAGCATCATCATCGTCATCGTCATCGTCATCATCACCGTTGTCATCATGGACAATAACCATCATCGTGCATCTTCTGCATCACCAACAGTCATGATGATAATCATGACTACGCACCCTCTGCATCTCCAATCGGCTCTAACGTCACCCTTGAAACGTATATCAAAAAAAAAAGGACGACAACATCATGTCTACGCGTCCTCTGCATCTCCAATCAGGTCACAACGATGATGATGTGATGAAGTCATCATCCCCATGATGGTGGTCATTATCGTCATCATCATCATCATCGTCATCATCATCAGCATCATCCTCGTCTTCGTCCTCGTCATCATCACCGTTATCATCATCGATGATAACCTCTGCAAACGTATATCAAAAAGATAAGGCGACAACATCATGTCTACGCATCCTCTGCATCTCCAATCAGGTCACAACGATGATGATGTGATGATGATGAGCATGTCATCATCACCATGATGGTGGTCATTATCGTCATCATCATCATCATCGTCATCATCGTGATCATCGTCATCATCGTCATCATGGACGATAACCATCATCGTGCATCCTCTGCATCACCAACAGTCATGATGACAATCATGACTACGCACCCTCTGCATCTCCAATCGGGTCTAAGGCTACCCTTGAAACGTACATAAAAAAGATAAGGATGACAACGATTATGATGTGATACAATGACAAGCGTGTCATCATCATCATGGTCATAGTCATCGTCATCATCACCGTTATCATCATCGATGATACCCATCATCGTGCATCCTCTGCATCACCAACAGTCATGATGATAATCATGTCTACGCATCCTCTACATCTCCAATCAGGTCACAACGATGATGATGATGACGATGAGTATGTCATCATCACCATGATGGTGGTCATCATCGTCATCATCATCATCGTCATCATCAGCAGCATCATCATCATCGTCATCGTCGTCATCACCGTTGTCATCATGGACGATAACCATCATCGGGCATCTTCTGCATCAACAGTCATGATGATAATCATGTCTACGCACCCTCTGCATCTCCAATCGGGTCTAACGTCACCCTCTGAAACGTATATAAAAAAGATAAGGACGACAACATCATGTCTACGCACCCTCTGCATCTCCAACCAGGTCACAACGATGATGATGTGATGATGATGAGCAAGTCATCATCTCCAGTCATGATGAGAATCATGACTACGCACCCTTTGCATCTCCAATCGGCTCTAACGCTACCCTTGAAACGTATATCAGAAAGATAAGGCGACAACATCATGTCTACGCATCCTCTGCATCTCCAATCAGGTCACAACGATGATGATGTGATGATGATGAGCATGTCATCATCACCATGATGGTGGTCATTATCGTCATCATCATCATCATCGTCATTATCGTCATCATCGTCATCATCAGCGTTGTCATCATGGACGATAACCATCATCTTGCATCCTCTGCATCACCAACAGTCATGATGACAATCATGACTATTCACCCTCTGCATCTCCAATCGGGTCTAACGCTACCCTTGAAACTTAAAAAAGATAAGGACGACAACGATTATGATGTGATACAATGACAAGCGTGTCATCATCATCATTGTCATCGTCATCGTCATCATCACCGTTATCATCATCGATGATACCCATCATCGTGCATCCTCTGCATCACCAACAGTCATGATGATAATCATGTCTACGCATCCTCTACATCTCCAATCAGGTCACAACGATGATGATGTGATGATGATGAGCATGTCTTCATCACCATGATGGTGGTTATTAATCATCAGTATCATCATCGTCATCAGCAGCAGCATCATCATCATCATCGTCATCGTCGTCATCACCGTTGTCATCATGGACGATAACCATCATCGTGCATCTTCTGCATCACCAACAGTCATGATGATAATCATGACTACGCACCCTCTGCATCTCCAATCGGCCCTAACGCTACAATTGAAACGTATATCAAAATGATAAGGACGACAACATCATGTCTACTCATCCTCATCTCCAATCAGGTCACAACGATGATGATGTGATGATGATGAGCGTGTCATCATCTCCATGATGGTGGTCATTATCATCATCATTATCATCATCGTCATCAGCATCATCATCATCATCGTCATCATCACCGTCACCACCATGGATGATAACTATCATCGTGCATCCTCTGCATCACCAGCAGTCATGATGATAATCATGACTACGCACCCTCTGCATCTCCAATCGGGTCTAACGCTACATTTGAAACCTATATAAACAAGATACGGACGACAACGATTATGATGTGATATACTGACAAGCGTGTCATCATCATCATCATCGTCATCATCATCAGCATCATCCTCGTCATCGTCCTCGTCATCATCACCGTTACCATCATCGATGATAACCATCATCGTGCATCCTCTGCATCACCAACAGTCATGATGATAATCATGTCTACGCATCCTCTGCATCTCCAATCAGGTCACAACGATGATGACGTGATGATGATGAGCATGTCATCATCACCATGATGGTGGTTATTAATCATCAGTATCATCATCGTCACCATCATGGATGATAACCATCATCGTGCATCCTCTGCATCACCAGCAGTCATGATGATAATCATGTCTACGCATCCTCTACATCTCCAATCAGGTCAGAACGATGATGATGTGATGACGATGAGCATGTCATCATCACCATGATTGTGTTCATCATCGTCATCATCACCATCGTCTTCACCATCAGCATCATCATCATCGTCATCGTCATCATGGACGATAACCATCATCGTGCATCTTCTGCATCACCAACAGTCATGATGATAATCATGGCTACGCACCCTTTGCTACGATGACGGTATTGCTTACGCTGATAATGTTGAATCTT
>CAUJNA010003461.1:1385103-1480103 GCA_963377175.1 Effrenium voratum | reverse complement strand
ACCTTGAGGTGACCAAGAATGGTCACCTCCAAAGTGATGACTCAGGTCAGGAGGGAGATCTAGCATAAAGGGGCAAATGAGTACACGTTTGTTGTCCTCTAGTCATGTCTTTTCGGGTGTCATAGTACCCCACAGCCCCAGTCTAGTTATCTAGGCCCTCATACTGCATACGCGTCTGCTGATGATGCCTTTGGCCGGACAGGCAAGAAGCTTGATTGATAGCAATCAGCTGTTGATGCCCTTTCGGGCCAGCTGCATCCTTAGCCCTTTGGCTGCCACTGTTTCCGGATTTCTTCTGGGAGGGGTATTTATTTTTGGAACTGTTTTTTGTTTTGTTTTTTTTGTTTTTTTGTTTTTTCCCCGTTTTTGGCTTCTTGGCTTCTTGGCTTTTCGGCTTCGGCTTCTCGGCTTCTGGGCTTTTTGTTGGTTTATGCGGCTTTTGGCGGCTTTGGCTTTTCGCATCCTCTGCTTTCACAGTTCCGCTCTGGGCTTTGGGTTTTTGGATTTGGCTTCCCGCATCATCAGCATCACCAGTTCCTCCCTATTTGAATCATCACTTCTTCGAACATCATGAAAGGGAACCCCCCCAAACCCACCCATATCTGTTTAGATTGTTTGCAGGGTAATTGCAGCCCTATTTGAATCAACATTTCTTCAAACATCATGGGGGGGGCTGCCGCCCCCCCCCCGCTACTTTTTAGATTTCTTGCAGAGATTGAATTGCACCCCTATTTGAATCATCACTTTTTTCGAGCGTCCAATTTCGCGAGAAAATGCTGTACAATACGATATTTTAGGTAGTCTGTGTAATCCATGTATGTCTGTATGTATGCACTTCTTCGAACGTCATAGGGGAAGCCACCCCCGCCAACCCTCCCGCTGCCTTTTAAATTCTATCGCACCCTACTTGAATCATCACTTCTTCCGACATCATGGCGGGGGCTGCCGCCCCCCCCTCAACCCCCCCACCACGTTTTAGATTTTCTACAGAGATTTAATTGCACCCTAGTTGAATCATCAATTCTTCAAACATCATGGGGGGGGCGGCACCCCAACCCCCCCGCTACTTTTTAGGTGTTTCTTACAGGGACTGAAATGCTTCCTAGTTGAATCATCATTTTTGTTGACCCCGTCAACCCGCCAGCTACTTTTTCGATTTTGTTACCCACAATTTGTTGGTGATGCTAGGGATGTTGCTGGGGATGTTGACGGGCTAGTGTAAAATGCGTCAATTCCGCGAGAAAATGCTGCAAAATACGACATTTTACTGGCCCGGGCGAAAATCGAAAGGGAACAAAAATCCGCACCCTTTCTTCCGAGACCCGTTGGTGTTGGCTTTCGCACGCAGGTTTCCGTCAAGGGGCAATTCACAGGGTGTTCAACTTGTGGTTTAAGCAGGCTCAAGCAGGCGGTTGGCGCAAGAATGGCAAGGAGGAGGGTCGTGATTGCCATCTCATTTTGGCCCTAGCTGTTTGCTTGCTTTTACAGTCCAGCACGCGGAAACCCAATGTGCGCATAAAGTGGGTCCGTACTTCAGCCTCGGGGCCCCCATATTTTCAACTGAAGCACCGCCCCGCCACAACGAATAGCATCAACCAACAGGCCGTGTTTCAAGAACTCCGCAGGGTTGCCCCAAACTGACGGGCGGTATTCCTCGTTTCGAATGACAGCAGTTTCGGGGAGCAACTCATCATGAACTGCAGTGGGTGTACCGATCATACACATGTAAGATACAACACTTATGACGTGATCAGGAACTCATTTAATGATGTGTCATTGTTCCTATTAGTTTTAGAAGGTATTTGTTTGGGGCACCCAAAGCACATGGACATGGTTTTCCTTTTGTTGACTTGTCAGCACTGGTCGTTTGCCCGGCAAACTAGGTCAGTCCATTGATGCAAGGGAACTGCATCATGGGTGAGACGCCTTCCTGTAAACCCACCCAATTCATGCCAGGAGAATACCCATTCCCCAAACAACAAATAAGGTCTCCACAAGCAAGGTACCTTCGTTGTGGCTGAGCTTTTTTGTTTACTCCAAGGTGAGCTCGGTATAACTTGCTCCAGATACCCATTAAACCACCCCCCTCCCCAGATGCAGGAGACAATGAGGAAGGCTTTATTGACAAGGCGTGCGCCTCAGGGAGCTTTGGGATGGGAACTGCGTGCATGGCTCCCCATTCCTTCTTTGGTGGTTGAACATACAGTACATAGAATCACAGATCGATCGATGAATTGGGTTTTACGCACAGTCAGAGGTATCAGTTGCATTGAGCACCCGTGAAAAAGAATGTTTTTGTTCCCCCTCATGTGCGGGTCCCTGCGCATGGGCTGTGACTTGCATTTCACAGAGGCACCATTTGACAAGGGAAATGTATGAGGCCATCAGCAAAGCACTGCCAAAGTAAAGAAGGCAGTTTTGGTATTTGGTGGGTAAGAGCCCCAAGCAACCACGATGAATTACACCAGCGTGTCGACTGAATTGCGGCAATGGATCGGAGGCGCGATTGGAGATTTTGGCACTTGGGCACGGACTTTGGCTGAGGTAGACTTTGAGGGCGCGTGGTTCCCCAACGAAGTTGCATGCCTGGCGCTCAATTGACAGTGTGACATGGGCGTGTCTTAAATTTGGGCCCACAAGTGGGTGATTCCTTCAGTTTCTCTCAGTAAAGAGCATCTCTCCTGCTTTGGTGGCTGGGAGAAACTCAGAGTAGCTTTCTTCCCCTTTGACGAGAAACAGTCCGAGCAACGCGTGTTCGCCCTTTCCTCTAGTGGAAGGGATATTGGTTTGACTGAAACCCTAGAATGGTTGGTTTCCTTGGGGTTCTCTTCAAAACCAAACAGAAGGGGGTTCCCCTAAGAATGACGCTCATAATTTGAGTTTCTCTCTAGTCTAGCAATCTTGGCTTTACCTCGCCTGGCCTTGCTTGCCTAGGTAGCGGAGTGAAAGTGGATATTGCCACCGCCAACGCCTCAAATGAGGACGCTTTTCGCTGCTCGCAACTTACATGCAACAGTGTTTCCCTTTGAATGTGGGGCTCCCTTTGAATGGGCCCCCAAGCCATTGACCATGTAGCTCTCTCGCCGGTCAGCGGCGCTGTGAGAGCCGGCCATCAACAGGGGGAAACGAATGCAAGCGGGTAGGTCTCCGGAATCAAGCCGCCAATTTTGCACAGCAGGACGACAAGTGCAACATTTTGCGCGGCGGCCCCAGAAGCTTCGATGGCCTGTGTAGCTGTGAGAGGTCAAAGAGGTGGCAACTGTTTTTTTGTGAGTTGGTCCAGTTGGTCCAGCTACCACTTGATTTTGGCCGTACTTAAGAAGGTCTGTGGGACCATGATAAAACGAAACCCACAAAACTCAAGACCACAAAAACGTGAAACAAACAAAAGCACATGTTCGAGTATTCTGAAATGTTTCACTTAAAACAATGTACTGTTTTCAGAAAGGATCCGACAGATCTTCTTAGTTGTCTTTGTTTTTGACTTTGTCGTTTTGCTGTAAACCGCTACTTGATAATTCGCCAAACCACAAGGCTTTTAAATACAGCCAACCAATTGGCGTTGCCCAACAGCAAAAAACAGGGGCGCCCCATTCGGAGGGTGCGGATCGCAGTGTAGGGCGTGGGCACCCATTTAAGGCCTGATCATCGGGGAGACCGACCCCAGCAAGATGCCGCAGCCTCCGGAACGGGCCTCAAGCTACCGGCAAGCCGCGTTTTAGGTTCTCACAGGGTTCTCTAGGTAGGTGGTTTTAAGCATCACCTCCTGGGCCAGGTAAATTGGAGTTTCCTTCGGGTGGGGAGATGCATATTTCCCATTTGGATGCCGCGAGTTGGGTTCACGATCCCGCTTTCCGGGGGTTCCAGGGTGCAAATCTGGGTGGTGCTTTTCAGACCATCTTATTGAACCCACCCCCTCCCCTCTCAACTGAAAATGTTTTTTTTCTTGGAGAGGACTGATCGCACAAAAGCATTGGCAAGATATGCCACACTTGTCCGCAAGCATGGTGTTGGGACATGCACAACAGCCAGAATTTGGTAGTTCCCCTTGAACACTTCAGGAAGAGTCAAACGGAGGATGCTCAAGATATCGTTTACAGATGGTCAATGTCTAAGCAGGTGGCTTTTTTGCTGCACCACTGTTCTTCTGCTTCGAGCTGTGGTTGCGAAGCCATTCGAAGCTAGGCTTCGTTCAGCATGATTTGAAGTATCAGTGGTACTTAGTGACAGGCACTGTTTGGTTGTGAGTGGCAGCTGCCTTATGCGCCGGGCCCCTTTCTAGCGGTTTCCCACTGAGGACGAAGGATTGGAATTGGCCAAGCCTGCAGTTTGAAGCGCCCAAATGCAAGAAGCACAGCTTCGAACAAAGCGATTTCCTCGCTAAAGCTGTGACAGAGAGCCCAACCTGAGCTCAAAGGCTTGCAGGCCAAGGGCGGCAGCCATGGGGACGAACAAGTGCCAGATTCACAAGTCGATGAAGGCAAATGTTTCAAGACTCGTTGGCCCGCTTGTGGGACGGTTGAAGCGGGGCCAGCATGTTCTTATGTGAAGGAGCCCTTTTCCAGACATATGTCCACTAGGTGCTTCCGAGTGGGCTGGCCAGTGCCTTGAGTAGGGCATCTGCCGCAAATGGCTGGGCTGACATCCAGGAGTACCAAGACACTTCTCGGGCTTCAGAGTGAAGACCCACACCCTCCGTTGACACACACACACACAGGGGGAAGGGTTTGGGCGTTTTATGTAAATCTCGCGCCGACTCGCTCTCCAGGCCCAGCACGATAAGTACGATGAAGTCAACTGCGAGGAGCTTAGATACTTCCCACTTCACGAGTTTATCGACTTTAGTTATGCATTTACAATAATATTGTTGTTGGCCTCTCCATTCAGGAAGTAACTCCTTTTACAGTTTTCAGTTTAGCACCTGGCGTCGGATTTCGGCACCTACTCACATTAGCAGAATCGCCTTTGCTATGCGGATTGCATGTACTACAGCAGATATCCGCTGGAATTGATTCCTTTCTTTTTGGTTAGATTCTGGAACACTCCATGTGAGTGTATGCGCTGGCTACCTACGTACTCTGCAAATGTGCAGACATGTTGGCAACCATGAGTCTCTGGGATCGTTCGCCTGCTCACATCCGCCTGTCAAGCCCAGCATGAGGCTATGATGTGAAGGACTAGCCTCCCTTGCACCAACATGGGCCCTGTCCAGGGGGCGGTCCTTTCAAGCAGATAAATGTATCTTCCAGGTTACCTGGAAGATAGGCCCAAAATTAGGACTCAATGGCATAATCGGGGATCGCCCCTTCGCCCTCCCTTGGTCAATTTCAGGCACATTCCTGGACCTTGAGATGTTTAGCGTGAGGGAGTCATGATAGAACTCACCAAAACTTCTGTTGTCACAAGGGAATCTCACAAAGCTGAGAACTCAGGGAGTGAGAAGGTGAGGGATGGTAAAAACGAGGATGCCCCTGGAGAATCCGTGGCTTAGCAACTACCTCGATCAGGTGCCATCCACCGGGTCTTTGCGCCGATGGCGATGCATGATGCGGCACAGGAGATCGGATCTTTGGCCAGGGAAGTTCCATCCTGTTGCTGCGGACTTCAATGGGGGAACCCCTCAGAGTCCTCACCTGAATCATGTCCACCAACGGGCCCAAACGATTCTGCGGAACCAACAACTCTGTAGATCAACTTTGATTAAACAAAACAAAAACACGTGGAACGTGCGTTCCTCGCGCGAGCGATTTTCCCGAGTCTAAGCTTACAATTCGCCCTGCAGGATGGAAACGTGCAAGAGGTGGAGCGCTTGCTCTCGGCGGGATTGGTGGACCAAGCCTCAGCTGGGATGTTTTGTGAGTCGGTGCCTTTTTGTGGGGGTGGGTGAAAGGGATGCCAACAGGAACCCCGCAAGTGTTCGAGGTCCCGTTGTGTATGCGTGAGATGTTTTAAAGCATTCATGATGTAGCCTCATGAGTTCTTTTCTTTGATTTGATTTGTTTGCTGGTCCGGACGCAACCATGGCTATGCTTCAAGGCCTGCTTGCTTGCTTGCTTGCTCGTTCGCTCGCTCGCTCGCTCGCTTGCTTGCTTGCTGTCGCTCGTTCGGGCAGTTGGTTGGTGGGTGGGTGGGTGTTTTGTGTGTTTGTTTTTGGTTTGTTGGTTTGTTGGTTTGTTTGTTTGTTTGTTTGGTTGGTTGGTTGGTTGGTTGGTTTGGTTAATAAGCATGCAGTATTTTCCCACAATTCATTCAGCTTCCAGCCACTCAGGTTCCGACCCGATTTACTGGGGCTTGGGGGTTGGTCATGATTCATCTACGTTTTTAGACAACAAAGAGTTTCTAGGAAGGGAACCGTGACCATTGTTGATCATGGCACGCATGCTAGCCCAAAGATTACTTCACTCCCCCCGTGATTTACTGGGATATACAGCCACTACCTAGCCAGGTTTTCCATAGTATCCCCCACCCTTTTTATGAGTAGTTGGTTGGGGCCAGTGGATAAACACTGGCTTTACATGGCACATTTGGAGCCCCCCAAATGTGAAGCCACCGGCTGGCGCTTCACTAGGACCTGGCCGGCAAGCCCACGCGCAACTCAGCGGGGGAGACGCCAGGGGCCCGGTTTGAGCCCAAAGCAAAACAAATTGACAATCCCCTCAGCCACAAACAGTGGAGCCAACCCAAATTGTGGCTTCCAACCTGTCTCTTCTTTGGTGGAATCGCTGGAACCAGGTCATGCGCTTGTCTAAATCGCAGTTGTACAGTGGCACCGCACCTGCGTTTTTCCTGTTATTGGGATGTTGGAAACCACAATGACGATGGAGCCGCTTAGGAGTGGCACCTTTAAGTTTTCATTTAGCTGGCTTCGCGACCCACAACTTAAATGGAGTCAACTCTCCAAAACGACTCGAGGTGCGCATTGGGGTGACCGGGAATAGGGTCCCAGTTTGCAAACATGCGTTCGGGATTGCCGAGCATATCAGTAAAGCCGCTAAAGCCGGTGACCCGACGCCCTGGTTTAAGCTCAAGGCGCCTACAGAAAAGGCCCAGTCCACCACCAGGTATGAAGCGCGGCCCCCACGTGATGTAACGCGCACCCAGAGACAGCATGGAAACCACGGCAAAGTGAGCCAATGAGCCAAACCTAGCAACTGCAGCGCCGAGCGATCAGCTAGCGCGGCCCACCCTCCGGTAGGTTGCTTGAGCCAGGCTGTCACTGAATAATTGGGGCAAAGAGCAGCAAAAGCGGGAGTTGGTGGCTTCTGTTTGTGGGAAAGCCAACAACTTGTTTGGATGAAACTGAAGGCGAGTAAAAGCAAGTTGAGCCGTATTCAGGCATGTTGGCTGAGTGTTGGCGCGAGCATCGCTGTTGATCTGAGATAGTTGAACCGCGCAAGTGGAGGCCGAGCGCAAAGGATTTGCAAAAGAAACCCAAAGAGGGTGACTGTACAGTTACTTGACCCACTCTCTCACGCCCTTGGAATCTATGAGAGTGCTGGCCACGGAATTTCTTTGCTTGCCACCGCAGCTGAGGCCGCTGTTTGCTGCCTGCGCCAATGGGCGTGTAAGGGCCTCAATAGTCGAGAAACGAGAACGTCGCATGCAAGCAGAAGGGAAGACACCCCCTCTCAAAAGGCAGCCCATGCCTTATATGTTTAAAATAGTCAAAATAAGCCAGTTTCGCAACCAACCCTGCCAGAGGTGGTTGCGGGAGATGCAGTCAACAGGTCTCAATTTTGAGCCAAAGCTGCCCATCTAAATCAAGGCAAGTTGAAGCCCTTTTTTCTTTGAGTCGGGGCATCTGAACTGTGAGGAGTTTTGCTTCTCTTCAGGGAATCACCGTTCCTTGGGTCTGGGGTTGCTCCTTTCGCCAGAAGATGGCTGCAGCATTCAAGCGAGAAGGGGTACGACGCATTCCAACTGACTATGACTATTTTCTCTGGGGGAGCTCAAAGATCTGTGGTTACATCCATGTAGATCATGTCCAACGAAGGGTCTATTTCCAATTGAAGCGCATACAGCCTCAGGCCTATCTCCCCCTCGCACGAGCCGCGCTCAAAGGCTAAAAACATGAACCCATGGTGTGATCCCCCGCCCCCCCCCCCCCCGCTTTATGCGTGAGTTCACCAATCAATCAATCAATCAATCAATCAATCAATCAATCAATCAATCAATCAATCAATCAATCAATCAATCAATCAATCAATCAATCAATCAATCAATCAATCAATTAAGAGCTAATGGGTCTGCCAAGTTGATGGCAAGCTCATCGATTTGGGAAATGATTGAAAGCTCATGACGTTTCTTTTACTTGGTTGTCCAAGGCTTAATAGGCTTAACTCAGTACTTAAAATTATTGTAGATTTGGCAGATGGGTTCATATATGGACCTCTTCTAGTAGAATTTCAACTGAGAACCAAAAGGTCTCAATCCATATCAGGGGTCCCCTATTCTTACAAAACAAAAAACACACAACAAACAAGCATGAGTCGATACAATCAGCCGTTGAGTTGTTAAAACTCGCAGGCCCAGATGGTGCAACTGCTCCTTGAGAAGCGTGCGGCCGAGCTGGCAGGTTTACCCTCGGGTAGTCCCCGCCCAGAGGGTTGCTCGCTTTCCACTTGTTTTGGGGGATGGGTTTCCCTCAAAATAAACAACAAACATGGGGCCATTTGTTCCCTAAGCGCACTGGGCGTCTGAGTTGTTCAAAATCAATCGTTGATCCTTATGCCAGATGGTAAGGGGTTCCCTTGTACTGGTGCCCCACTACGGATTACGGATTTTAACAACCCAGCTTGTTTTGTCCCTCACAGGGGAAGCCACCATTTGTCAGCTTCCATGTGTTTGTAACTGGAAGCAGAGTGACACCCATATTATGCTTTCAACAGCCACTCAACAAGGATTACAAAACCACACAACAGAGGAAAGCCTCTTCTTGGGAAGTGTTGTATCACAGGTACAGAGTCTTCAAGCAAGTAAGCAAGGCCTATTGACAGTGTTACCACTTGCTCACATTGCTACACCTGCATGCTCGTCATGGTACAGGCTGGCATTACTGATAAAGCGCAGGGTCCAGTTTCCCACATGTGCTCAAGCTCGAGCTAATTCTATTCCCACCAACCTGCCCAGTGATTTGGTCCTCTTCAACAGAACTTCCAGTGGTTCCATGTTCGTAAGGGGGAACAAACAGCCGAAAAAAGACTGCTGTCAATACGGATCACACACCGCTGCACCTTGCGCTTTCACCAGTAACTCTTGACGTGTGATTGGGCGTGCCCGGATTCAGCGCTTGGTCAGAGCCTCTACAAGATGATGATACCACAACGATAGAAGATTGGCAAAGCATGTCCCTTTGCTTTGCCACTAAAGCAGGGGTCCGAAATGTCTGCCACTGTGCCGTTCTTTGAGGGAAGCACTCACATTCCTGTTGTTGTTGTTGCCATGCGAAAAGATCCGCCCTTCGGCATCTTGGAGCATCCGAATCCATGCGGCCCCCGGCGATGGCCTTCCGCTGCCTGCGGCTTTCCGTCGCCTTGGCCAAGTCTGCCCGGACTTTCTCGGGCCCAGCCTTGGACAGGCCCGTTGAAGGTGAGCTTCCCTTAAGGCTGATGTTGTAAGATGCCCGTGGGTCAAGACCAATGGGAGGATCCCATTTTGGTTGGTAGGTGCACCACCCATTTTAGAACCTATTTTAGAGTTGGGATTGGGATGTTCACTGGGGGTACGGGGTTGTGACCCATAGCCAGATGGAAAAACATGGGAATCCTGTTTACTTGATCAGGATGACTGTGAACCTAGCCCTGAGACGATCGAGGGAGCAACCCTGGTGGGTATAAGCTGCCCACTATCCGTATAAAGCTGCTTGTGCTTCGTACGATTTGTCAGGTGTTGTTCTTTAGTTTGATGTTTATGTTTTCTCAGGGGCTGCAAAGAACAGCGTTTATGCGGACCTACCAGGTGTGGAAGTTACTGGGGTCATTGCCTCATTCACAAGGTGAGAGTGCATTGCAGCACACTTAGGCGTGTGTACAACTACGATGTGGGCCCCAACGTGAAGAGTTGTTTATTTTCTGTTTTCTGTTGGATCTTTTTTAGCCACCCTACCAAGGGTACTGTAAAGCAAGCACGCACAGACACAAACAAACAACCAACCCGCCAACCAAACAAACAAACAAACAAACCAACCAACCAACAAACAAACAAACAAATGCACAAATACACGAATCACAAAAACACAAATAAACAAAGAGACTGCATGCAATCAACCAACCAAACAAACAATCCAACTCACAAGCCAACAAGCTAACAAACTAACAAACTAACAAACTAACTGCAAGCAAACCAACAAGCAAGCAGGCAAGCTTGCAAGCAAACAAAGAAACACAGAACACTCAGAACACACACAAACAAGCCAACCAACCAACAACCAAACACAAACACAGACCAACAGACAGACAAACAAGCAAAACAAACAAACAAACAAACAAACAAACAAACAAACAAACAAACAAACAAACAAACACACACACACACACACGCACACACACACGCACACACACACACACACACACACACGCACACACACACACACACACACACACACACACACACACACACACACACACACACACACACACACACACACACACACACACACACACACACACACACACACACACACACACACACACACACACACACACACACACACACACACACACACACACACACACACACACACACACACACACACACACACAGACACACCACACACACACACACCACACACACACACACACCACACACACACACCAGACACACACACACACCACACACACACACACCACACACACACACACCACACACACACACACACACACCACACACACACAAAACACAGACAGACGCAGACGCAGTTCAGACACAGCCACAAACACAGTTGAAGGATCCCCAAGCCCTTGAGGGCAGGACACCCTTCTTGTTGCTTGAGTTTGCCGGGGAGGGGGGACGGCCTCTCCATTGCAAACCTGCCACTTCCCAGACATGTCATTCCCCAACGCAGAAACTGCCCCTTTCGAACTACGCAGTGGGCATCACGCAGGCCACGGCACCTGCCGAGCTGGGTCGGGGCACAGCAGCTGGTGGTCGATCGCGCCTGGCGCAGCTGGCAGCAGGGTATCGAGGTGCGCGAAAAGGAAACTCCCCCATAGGACTTGTTTTGCATTTTGAGAAACACCCCTTTTTCTTTTCAAAGGGAAGCCATTGGAAAAACCATTTTGAAAAAAGACCTTTTTTTTAGGGAAGCCGCTTGGGGTTACCAGACCTCCGGCAGGCAGAGCACCCGGAGCTGGGGGAGCTTCGGGTGGCGCTGAGGCGCTGCTTCCTGGTGCAGAAGGTCTACCGGCGCCTCGCCAAAAACCGTTCTTCGCGCGAGACGCACGGCTCTTGTTTGCTTCTATTTTTGGTTGGGCTTGGGGCAGGGTGCTTTTGGGCTTGTTGTTGCTGTGTTCGGCTTTTTCGACTCCATGGGTCCTCGATTCTTTTCGCGTAGAACAACGAGTTCCCGTGTCTTATAATCGGGTGAAAGCAGCTTCAAAGTAGATGGCCCTGTTTGTGGGTTTCTCCAAGCAATAACAAGTGGAAAGAGTTTACAGTTGGGCGAATGCGCTGGTGGGACGTGGGCCATAATTGGGGATCTCTTTTCAACTTATGCTCCAATTGGTTGAAAGTAGATGCACAGTTCCACCGGACTTTTGGTTTGATCATCCCTGTTACCAACAGAAAGGGAATTGTGCAATCTACGTTCACCCTTGGTGTGCAGTAGAGGGCCAGCACTTTTAAGAAATGAGTGTTGTTGAAAAGAAGCACGACGAACGGTGGATGAAATTTCTAGTCCGGCGCTCGGAGGGCGAGATCCCACCTACCCATGGCTTAGTCCTTTTGATGCCCGGTAAAAATGAAACAAACTGCAGGGAAAACAAAACAAAACACAACGGATGGCCGCGAGTTCCATGGGTTTTCTTTCCTGGTACCCTCGCCTTTTTGGGATCACCCAAAACTGGTCGCCAGCATTATAATTTTCCCTCGACAAAAGCAAAAATCGATTTGCTTACCTTTTGGTTTCTGTGTCGAGCAGGGTACCAACTCGAAAACCTAGCCAAATAGGAGCGTAGTTACAAGCCAAATGGGGTATGCGAGAACCAGCCTTAGAACGAATCCAATCCAAACGGCGTGTGGGGAGGTTGGACTAGTTGCCCTTGTTTTGGAGTTGGTTTCGACAAATCTCAAGGGGAATCCACAAGCTGGAAGGCCCAACTTGGGTAAATATATTTATATTATACGTATATAATGTATACATGTATGTATATTCGTGTGGATCGTTGATGGACTCATTGGCTATAATTGTTGGCGACATATTCTCTGTACTGTTGGCTTGATCCCAGGAAGGGGACAAGGCAAAACCCTCTCGAAAGCCCACAACAAACCAACACAAATCATCCTGAGACTCTGTTGGACAGAGGGGTCGCGACTATCTCATAATTCATCCGTACAGGTGTTGAAATATGACCTCCTCAAATTCAAATGTCGAGCTTTTTGGTGGTTTTACAAGCTATTAAGATCGAAAGGGGGTTCTCGAGTCATCGAACACCAAGTCTTGGTGAGAGTGTTTTCGCTCAAATCAGGGGACATTGACAGAAGACCAGCAAGGGATGAACTGTTTGATATTTTGCCCATCCGCCTGTTTTCATCTAGGGCTCCCTTTCTTAGGGAATCCCTAGTTGGGTTGGTGAGTTGGTGAATCATTGGAAGTAAGCCATATCTATGCTTAACTTGTGATCATCTACCCAGGTGAGTGGGTAGAATCAAACAACATCTGAAGCATTGGGATTAAACTGAGGCTTTCCCCTTGACCAAGCACAAAGCGTAGAAAGACACTTCCCATTCCAACAATTATATAATATAGACATCGACAGGATATTTGTGGAAGACTACCATCCTTTTGAACCGGCCCTTGGCCCCTTGTCCACTTCCGTGTTTTGTGGAAAGCGGGTATCCATGTTTTGTTTGTCTTTTCCGTTAGCCGCCAACTACACGCCAACCACACACCAACCAACCAACCCACCAACCAACCAGCCAGCCAGCCAGCCAGCCAGCCAGCCAACCAACCAACCAACCAACCAAGAACCAACACAACAAGTAAGTAACCACATTAATTATGGGTGTGTTTCCTTTTTCCCTTAACTACTGAGTTTCCATTTGCTTGAGTTTTGGCCACGAACGTCGCACGCAAGAAAACCCCAAAACACCGAGGCGCGCGCTGCGGGCCATGCTGCTGGGCCTGCTGGAGCCGGACTTGCTGGCACAGGCCTCCCGACAGGAGGATAGCGGCCAGGCGACGCGGCGAGTCGAGCGATGGGCGAGGTTTCCAGCCGTGCTCCAGAGCCGCGCCTTTTCTCGCTTTCTGCGGGCGACATAGCATGAAGAGGGCCCATGTTGCCCATGTCTGTTGAACTTACCCTTTAAAAAAACCCCGAAACGGGGGACTGTAGTTTTCTGTTGTTGTTTTTTTGCGTTTTGTTCAGAAGGCCCCGTTGAGCACTCTCTGTCTCACCCTAGAGTCCCGGCTGTTTGGGTGGCTGGTTCTTCAGGAATGTCATGGGACCTGTTGGAATTGGTCCCTTCTTTCCATCCTTAGACACTCCATGTCTGGAATGCGTGCGTAATTCTCACCCTGCACACCGAGCATGCTGGTACTTGTTGTGCTTGCACGGGTTGAGGGATTCGATGCATGTGGGTCTTGCGAGCACTGGTCCCATGTGCTTGCTAGGGTTTCCCGAGTTCACTTTGGTGAATTGTGATGATTCTGTGGAGACATGGGGGGGGTCTCTTTGGAGGGTGCCCATTTTGGGGTTGGCTTAAAGGGATAAACCACAGGAAAGCGACCCATGGGGGGGGGCCACGCCAGTTCCTGGGTTGGCCCAAGCCTCCCAGGCTGGATTTGTGTTTTGAGCACATCGTTCGACTTGTTACGTCCTTTCTATGTGTCGAAGTCGTTTACAAAACGCTGGGTGCTAAGCTGATCGGCAATTTATCAGTGTCCAAAACGAAAGGGAGCAAGGGGCACAATGCGCCTTTCCAGCTTCAGGTGGTGCCCTACGAGGACCTCATCCACCTGATCCCGGCGGAGCTTCTGAGCGACGAGTTGCTGGATGAGCTGCGCGGAATGGCACAGGACTGCCGAGTAAAGCACTCGACGAATGGGTCTGGCAACATGTTGGGTGCACCGGGGGGGGGGGGGGTTAGCCGGGAATTTGACCGGTCTACATCTTCTGCTTGCTCGCATCTTTCTTCACAGATTCAGCCATTCCAAGTTTGTGTACATGTTCGCTTGAGCGTCTGTTTGCTTCCCAGTCAGAAAACCAAGTCGCGTGAAGAAGATCGTGCTCGGTGTTCAACAAATTAAAATTCAATGGCCAACGATCAGGCTGCAATGAAATCTCAAGCACGACAGCCGCTACCAGCAAACTGTCTGAATACCAGGGATCAATCAGCCAGTAGTCTTGCAGATAAGATGAAGCGCAGGGTTGCCCAGCCAAGCGCAGCAGCAATATGAAGCATATGGATGCGAATGCCCTCCCGTCAAGGGTCCGCATGAGCCCGGCAGACTGCGTGAGAACTCTACACTACGAAAGCAGTTCACAACTCACGGAAACATTCCCCCCCCCACCCCCCCCCCACGAGAAGGGAAAGCCGGAAAAGGCAACAGTGGCGCGTAATCAAGATGTTGATCACTGAAAAAGGAACAAATATGTGATTTTCCCGGCTAACCCCCCCCCCCCGTTGACGCAACATGTTGCCGGGGATTTCCAGAGTTTGTTTCGCGGAATTACACATCTCATATACATGGGATCAAGATCGACTGTGGGATCCCATTGGAGCATGCTTTCTTATAGTGCTGCCCCCTTGGTTTGCTTCTGATTTATTCGGAATCCGCAGAAACCCAAAGATTGCTCCAAGCTAAGTCAACCAACAGAACGGTACCGCCTTGAAAATCATAAAGTAGCCAAGAGGGCGGCTGTGGATTTACCTTTCTGGAACCTAGTTGGGCATCATCTTGCATTCTGAGGTGCATTAAGTATGCAAGAATCTGTGTTGGCTTCAGTTGAGGCCAGAAGATTTTGCAAGCAACCCGGATCCAAGGAACTTTGATTATTATCAATAATGCGTCAGAACGAGCCGGGGCCCCCCTCCAGAAGGTTGGAACTGAAACCAAGCTACTCATTGGAAAGAGAGGGCTCCCTTGCTTAGGAAACATTCAGCTAAGGGCAAATTCCCAGTCTTTCCTAGGGTCCTTCTTTCCAGAAAACCATCAAACACCAGAAGAAAAAAAAGAAGAAAAAAACAGCTGGCGTTTGGAAAGAACGATACTTGAACAGAATGGCCAAGGAGTCAACCCCGGACCGAGTGTATTGTTCGCAAGTTTTTCTGATGCAATTCTCTTTTGGGTCAGGATGTGCAAATCGCCCAGCAGAAGGCGGAAGCAAGGAGGGACATGTTGCTGCACCAAGAGAGCCAGGACCCAGCTGCTTCTTGCTTTCAATCTTTCCCCGTTGTTTTTAGAGGTGTTGGTTGATTTCAAAGTCAAAGGGGTGCACCAGCCCTGTTTACTTTTCCTTTTGTGTTCCTCTTTTGATCTGGGGGCCGTCCTAAAACCCCAGTCTCGGCTTAATTGCCGCCGAAGGGGGAGAACTAACAATAGCCGAAACCTGTGCGCGTGCAAGGACACGCAAGAGCGGCCCAAGCGATGCGCAAGGTTCAAGTTTTAGAGAGTCTCATAGCTGACACGACACAGCTTCAAAATCAGCAGCTGACACGACACAACCCGATGCTGCTCGCAAGCACGAGAAGCCCCAGCAAGGCATCTACCCTTTTGCTGCCTCGGATGTCCTTAGCGGCGCTGTTCTGAACTGAGCCCTGAATATCCTTCGAATGCCTTTGCTTCTGGAAAGGCTCGCGCAAACCACACGAACGCCTTGCATAAGGTCGCGCGAAGACTTTTGTTCCTGCGTTGCTGCGCGCGCAAGTGGGTTGCAGCCAATGATTTTGGACTTCCCCAAGTGTCAAACTGAAGCTAAAAGGGGACATTCCTTTTCGACAGATCGAAGAGTGGTGCTTCTTTGGTCCAAGCACCGCTCGCAGGAGGAGGAGCCTGCGGAACCAGAGAAGCCCAAGCGGGTGCTGTGCCGGTCCACTCATGACAAGACCCGCCAGGATGGGCGAATGGGCATGGACACTTTTGAACCACCCATTTGTATGTGTTTTTGGAGGCTCGGTATCCTTTTTTTTGGGGCTCCCCTATTTTGGTGTATGCCCATTCCTTTTCTGGGAGAGGGTTCCCTTTGAATTTCAAAGTTATCGTACCAAGAGAAGGTGTATGTGTGTGTGTGTTTCTTCCTGGCCACTGGGGCTCTGGGTTCAGTGTCTGGACCTGGAGTACTTCCATATTTGGTTGTTCCGTGATTCGCAACAAAGAACAGGTCAACCCCGCAAAGGGCTCCCTTTGTCTACCAGGGCCTGAGAAACTGAGAAGGTGATTCCGATTCTGTACAGGGACAATGATGTTGTGTGTTTCTGTGAAGTGCTTTTCAGCAGGAAATTTGAACACGCCCACAACCAACAATACCTCCCACTGCCACCACCACCACCACGATCGCTGGCTTCACCACTGCTCATTGAATTTGGTCGCCCCCATTTGGTCGCCACTGCTGCCGCCATCATTGGCAGACAAAAGCAGACTGCCAGAATGATTGTAGTCTTACGCAAAGCGAACCCTATCGCACCGAAACCTATTGCACTGCCTGCGATTTGCCAGGAGGTTCACAAGCAGTACGAGAAGCCCTGGTAAACTCGCGCCGAACAACGCCACAGGCTCCAGAAGAAGGCTGGCAGCCCTTGAGACGTGACTGTGACGCACAAGGAGCACCGTGGTTCGACTCGCTTTCACGGAAAGTCAGCCAAACACCGACTCAAAATCTGGCTTTTGGCTTGCTTCCTGCAGAAGTTCCTTTATGCTTCGCGGATTTGCTGAAGCGGTAGCTGGAGCTACGCGGCCTTGCAATACGCAAGACATCAGGCGTGCTGCTTTGCCTCGCGATGCGCGGTGAAAAGAGGGGTGTTTCCGCAGTGGGATTGCATCTGAGCAACGCACAATATTGCCATTGTATCGGCTTTGGGTCAGTTTTGCAAGTGGATAAGTATCTGTTTTGGGTACAGGGTAATTAGTCCCCCATCGGTTTCTGGTGGCAATGTTGTTAGGTACTCATGCAAGTTCTATACCAGGGGGGCCACTAGTCGTGGTTGAAACATGGTCCGTTTGTTGAGGGAGCCCGTTTTCGGGGTGTTTGATGGGAAGCAAGAAGGAACACCATCATGTTCTGGGTCCCCTTATTTTGACCGTGCTCTACAAGGTTTTCGGAGACGTCTGGCCTTGAAATCCGCCGGATTTCGGCACTGACCAAGGGGATTTGGATCCACAATGGCGGTTTGATGTTTTCAACTTTAACTTTAACCCAACCTGAAACGGGGATACCCTCAAAAACACGAACCAATGTCCCTCACGGGCAACTTTAGCATGTCTCTACCTATGTTGCAAGGCATGGGATATTGTTAGCCTTTCACAACGAAGACAAAAGAGCCCAGTGAATGGAACATCCCATTTTCCCGAAAGGATTCGTTGTCATGCAGCAGCGGCCTGGGCACTAACTATGTTTATAGGTAAGGTAAGTACAGGGACATGATCATGACTGGCCAATGTGTTACGTTTGACGGCATTCGAAGCCCATTCGTTGCCAGGATCCCAATCTCACCAAGTCCACCGATGGCTGGGGGCCCCAAGCGCCCGCCTTGCGTGAGTGATTAGGCGCCGGAGCCCTTGCTCAAGTGGCGCGAAAAGGATGTCCTTTTCACAAGTCAAGTGGATTTAAGCATCACTTTTGCAGCCAGTTTGAAGTGAGCCTCCTCTCGGTGGGGTCTGTTGAAGGGGTCATCTAGGGAACCCTGAAAGTTGAGACAATAGGCAGGGCGGTGCCAACGTAGCTACCGTTTCGTCAGCTTCCATGATCGGGGGGTAATCAACCAAGCTGAGGCATGAGTCCCGCCTGCGCGGCAGCTGCGGGAGACCACGAGGAGGTGCTGGAGCTTTTGCCCGGAACGCCCAGACGAAGGGAAGGGAAGGGAAGGAAAGGGAGGGGGAACAACGTGTTCCCTACCCAGCAACCGGTTCATGAACAAGCTCGTTCGCTCGCAAGAATGCTCATTAGACTTGGCTGGAACCCTGCGGTATCCGCTTTGATTTGCAAAATATGTTGTTGGGTTGTTTCAGAGAGCAGCCAAGGGGAGGCCACCCAAATTTTTGGTGGGGATCTTGCCAGTTTTGGACCCCATGTTGCAAACATCTCAAAATCCAGCTGTTCAGTAACCCTGGTTAAAAAAACACAAAACAAAAACGTGGAATCAAAAGCCGCCAAACAACAAGGGGTGTAGAGGGTGCCGCTGATTTCCGACCTGCAACTGGCTTTGGGGGCCACATAAACCCCAACAGAAATGGAGGTCAGCAAACTGGTTTGGGGTTGGACAACACGGTCTCCCAAACTCTTGAGGCTGCCGCGAGGAGCAACCAAAGGGATTCACCCCCAAATATTTGAGGGGCAACCGGTGCTGGCTTGTTCGTGCAGAGTTGTTCTTTGTATTGGTGGTTTGTGTCAATGCCTTTTTGATTTTACGGGCGGTTCTAAGAACCCATGGAAACTCATTTGTCAATGCCTGATCAATTCGTAAATACGCGTGATTCACACCTGCAGTTCATGCGTGATTTCGGGTTCTTGACCGAATTCCTGGTGATGACAATATCAATAGAAAGAATCTGATTTTTTGTTGAACCTGCAGATCCTAGGTTGCTTGCTGGAAGGCCCATCCAGTCCAAGCAATGAAGCAATCCGCATTGGTGGCTTTGAAAGTTTCAGCACAGCCCCAAGACGCAAGCCCATAAACATGTCCAACATGGCTGTCTCAAGGCGAGCTCGGGCCTCTTCTAAAATTGTCCATGTCAAGCTGTCGCCCTGTTGCACCAGACACGGTCCTAGTTTTGATACATACCGTTTGCCCAACACCAGCAACTGGCAAAGCCTGTTGGTAGTCCAATAGTTGGGGGAGGATGAGACTGAGGCCGGGCGCAACTTCTCCACAAACACGCAACTGTTGGAAACATTGCAATATACTCAGGTTATTAAGAAGTAATTCGGAAAAGCTATAGCCCGTGGTTCAAATGCGCGCCTGTCAAATGGGGATACTGTTGCCCAAAATATCAAGGTTGATCGTGTCGGACACAAGGGCAACACATGCCCAGTTCCCCATGTTTTTGACAGTGGCTCAAATGATGTGAACAACAGGCAATGTTACGGGTACTCATGATTTATTTGCCAGAGCCTGGGGCATTCCCCAATTGGATGAGAGCAATGTAACTGTCAAGCGCAGGTTGTGCACTGCTTACCCCTTGTCGTACCTCCTGCCTTTCAGTACTTCACCAGCAAGTTTAAGCTTCGATTGGCCAGACAGACCCCTGCGAAACGAAACTGAAGGGGACAGGTTCCACTAGGCATTTCTGGCAAAGGGCATTCACACCTTTTATCGGAAGGCTCTTTGGTTTTTGCTGGGGTGGCGCAAAATTGGTGTCCTGGACCCTGGTCGTTGTTGATATAAAGGGAAACTAAAAGGAGGCGGTTTTAACAAGGGGTGCCGCAGCACGTTTCAGCAAGAGGTTGGCCCCACGCTGGACCTACTCGGTGGGGTTTGCGGGAAGCAAGGAATATTGTCCAAGGCTCATATATGAGGGTTTCTCACATAGTTGCACTCTAGACTGTCAAAGCAACCAGAGGGGGTCCGCCACGTTGAGAAGCCCTTTTCTGGTTCCGGGAACGGCCAAGGCTAGAAGGAAAGGCCGACGTGAACCTCGCCAGCACGGACGGTGGCACGCCCTTGCTGATGGCGATTCAGGTCGGGGGACTTGAAACGCGTAGAGCCACAAGCAAAATCCGGGGTCTCCTCCAAAACTTTTTCATAGTTCAGGTTAGACTAAATATGGAACATAGTAAACTACGTTTTTGGGGGTACTTCAAAAATGTGGGCCAAGAAATCTGGATGGTTGCAGTGGGTGAACGGACGAAATGCAGAACCAGGGTGACAGTAGATGGCACATTGCCAACCTATGTTGGGTTAGTGATCCCGGATCCCCCTTACTTACCCGCAAAGTTTCCAGCAGCCATGGAAGCGCACAGATGCGCGCAGGAGAGTACCATCATCTTCAACCGGCCCCCTTGTCCACCGATATGGTCGTTGGAAAGAGGGTGGTTGAATCTTCCTTAGACTCCTGTAAAAATCCTGCTCATTGTGAGTTAGTGCATTTGCTCTCTGCCCCGTCCCCCGAGCAGTGACAATTTGGATTGTGGACAAAATGGTGACCCTTTCCGTTTAAAGATTCCCTTGACCCCAAGGGCGAAACCTGTTTGCAAGTCCTCTTCCAGCTCCTTCATTCTCACCCGGCTCAGAAGGTCCAAGTACCTGGGCGGAGACTTGGGAAGGCAACAAAGACAGCGGCAACTGCCGATTTGGTTGGGCGGATCGGAGGCTGGGCACTACCACCTGGTGGATCGCTTACTGCAGGCACCAGCCTCAGGCAATCGTGACGAAGGGCTGTTTTGTGGCAGGTTGAATGTGAGGTTCGGTCAAAATGATCAGCCCAATTGTGGTTCATGTTGGCAGGGTCATGGGCCCAGCTTCACAGTTGCCCACAAAAACCTGGGCACGAGCAATGATTTTCCCATGTCTTTTAGGGGCGTATTCGTAATTTTGACCATGGCTCAATTGCGATGAGCCATGACCCAGGATCAGTGAATCAACTCAGAACAACTGGAATTCCCTGGTTCATTCGGGGCATGGTCTTGCCCAAGTGCTCCACACCCATCCAAGTCCATTCTCGCTCTGTCCAACTAGCATGGAAGCGGACGGTTGGAAGACTTCCGTATCCCGAGCATAGGAACAAACTAGGCAGCCTTCCAATGGTTGGTCCCTTGTTGGGTCCTCCCCAGACTGGTCCGGAAAGGCGTTCCTAGTCATGACGGTTTGAGGAAGGACCGAACATACAGTGTGCGTAGCATATTCACACACTTTCGTAAGCCGAGCGCTTTTTCAAGGTAGCCAATCTGGGGAGCGGGGTATATAATTGCCTTCTGCTTCTCCAGCATAAATGCCAGTTTGCTCAGGGCCTCCGAAAATGAACTTGGACCAATTCGGATGTCCTCTTGCCTGGATCCACGGGGACTTACACAAAGTGAAGGTGTTGCCACCTTTCGCCTTTCGGGGCTGAGAGTGGCTTTGAGTCGGGCTTTTCCTCATGGAGCTGTCAGGTTGGGGCGGCGGGTGCCGGGGAGTGGGGGAGGGCGGGGGGGGAAGATTGTTCAATGGGCTTGGCCACTCGCTTTTGGGATATCCCTTGTCTGAAAAACACCTTCTGGGTTAGGTCTTTCCAGGGCTAGCCAACGGTTACGCAGTTAATCCCCTAGATCTAGATGTGCGAAACTTGTGGGCCCCTTCTCCGGATCCGAGCAAGACAACCAGTGCTGCCTCCACAGGGAGAGACCCGGGTCCTTTCGAAAGGTCCCCTTAAAGGGGATCCGAGCTTTCACCGGAGGGTTGGGCACGTATCAACTAAATCCCGAGCCAAACGGAGGCGGTTGGGCCCAACCATGCACTGGACGCTCTGGTTGAAGCGCTCCACTTGAGTGGCTCGACTCGCGAGTTGTTTTGTTTGCTAAGGCCAAGGCGGACCCTAACGGAGCGGCCAACAGCCAGCAGACTCCAGCGCAGCTGCCCAGTGGGCGTGTACCTTTTTGAGGGTACCCTTTTTAGATTGGTTTCAAGAGAAGCCAAAAGGACAAGCAACGTTTCTTGGGTCCCCCTTTTCGAGACAGTCGGGCCCAAGTTACTTGCAAAGGACATGTTCAATGGATGGTTCTGGATGAAGTCATAGGCTACAGGTGATGACGTTTGTTGTGTTGCGAAGGAACAAAGAAAGCCAATCATTGAAGGGCCTGTTCGTTCAGGAGAGACCCTGAAACTAGATGGCGTTGGCTTTTCACTGGACAATCGCACTTCCCAAGAGCCCGCACTTAGTTGGCAGAATTTCAACAGTAAACGCGCAGGCGATTCTCCTGCCATGCGTTGCCCTTGCTTTATCGGGGTGCGTTAAAAGGTGTGCCCCTACTGAGCTTCTGGTTTTGAGGACAGAACAGGCACAACTGTCCGTGCGGCAAAAGCGCCTGACAGCTGTTGACCGCCCGCACCGGTGGATGTTCAGGCGGCACCTGGAGATTTGGGAGCCATTGACAGAACGTCACCCGTCTAGCAGGGTCGGGCAAACTCTGTTTAACCAACCATGCCCTGGCCCCCTTAGGGAAACCAAACAGAGGTTGCAAAAGACAGCGATGGTTCGATCATGTTTAGTCAACTCACTCCCTGAGTTACCGGACTTCCAGCTTGGGATGACCTTTTAGTGGCAAACAGTTTGGACTTGTTGCCAATGCACTCCAGTGGTGGCCCTGGCTCGAGCTTCCAGGTCCAGTTCATGACCCTGGCGCTGGTGCACAAAGGTGGCGAGACGGAGGAGGCGCCAACGAGACCGGGCGAGCGGCAAAACCACCTGGCCGCAGTCCGGCGGCCATGTTTCTCGTTTTGGGTGAGGCTGCAACCTCTGTGGACCAGGGTGAGGGGTTCCCTTTGAACTTGAACCCACAAAGTGGCAGGGTGTGTGTCCCTTGGCCGCTTGCAAACAAGCTGTCTTTTGGGTGCCGATGTTTGGTCCGCTTTTGGGGAGACAGTGCATGGGAGACAGTGCACACAGCAATCGGTGACATGGATTGAGCTTTTTTGGAGTCCCTTCTAAGATGGTCCTGGAATTTGCCAAGTGGCTTGTTTGCCACGGTATCTGTAAGCCCTTGTAACTGGCCGGCCCTTCTGGATTTGTATTTTCGTCCCAAGGGCAACTGAAGGAGCATGGTGGACCATTTGCGGAGCCAGCCTTGACCACAGTCCTTTTTCGCGAATCCAAAGTTGGAGTGCGCAAATCCCCTTTGCAGTGGTTTCCCTGGGATTGTGGCCAACCCTTCATTTCGAGCAGCCCGCAGCTATCTGCTTGCTGGAAGATCACGCTAAGCTTTTTTTTAGCGAGCTCAACCCATCCAGTGCCACCTTCCTGGGATCACTTTTGGTAATTCTGCTACATTTGAAGGTTCACTACATATTGACCAGAATCAACCATCCAATGTTTGGTTGGTAGTTGTCGCGAGTGGGGCTCCATTAAACTGGCTGGACTTGCGGGCAACACACGAAAAACTGATGGCCATTTCGCAGGAGCAATTGAGCAAATGGGACATTTCCCAGCACATGTCAGCCCTCATCAAACCAATCCCAAAAAGCGTTACTCCAAAAACACGCTCAAGTGTCATTTTTCCCTGGATGATCCTATGGCAAGGTCCCGAATCCAAAAAACGCGCCACCACGCCACCAAACCCCACCCACCATCTGAAGAATCTAACGCAGGTTGCCCATTGAGGGGTCATCCCAAGCCATTCCTAGCCGATTGAACTTGACGCGGGCTCAACGCCGGGATTTTAAAACTTAAACATTGAAACTTCCTTCTTGGCTGTGTTCAGCTAAAGGGGCAACCCTTGCATGACGACCCCACATAGCTAGTGGTGACTTTCTCTGGTTAAGAAGCCGCGTAGGTAGGGTGTATCATACAAACCACTTGGGGGGGTTATTGAATATTTGGTAGTCTAATATGAACAACTTTGACAGTTGGCAGGGACCTGGCAGAATGCAGCAAATTACCTAAGTCTGCCCCTTGCATGCGGGTTCCCTTATTTGGATACAAACGGCCATTTGTGGGTTCACTATTTCAAGACAAGCACCCACACGACAGGAGCAGCACGAGTTCGAGCACGCGTATGAAGCACTGGAGCGCTTGCTCAAGGCGCAAGCTCCGCCTAAGCGAAGGCGTTGGGTTCTTGGGTGCTTCCCAAGCCCAGTGATATGGAACTGGAACACCCCACAGCCCACCCCCTTTGGATGATTTTCTTCCAATAGCAAAGCAGTAAAGTGAATTTGTTCAGTGGCACCTGTTTCCCAATTTCATTTGGTGGGTTCCCCACTTAAAATGATCTATGGGGGCCCTTTTGTGGGTAGTTTTTGCCAATGTCATTCTCCTTTTCCGTGAGGTTTTCTAGCTCAGGTGTTTGTTTTGCTGTTGTTTTTGTTGGTTCCTTTGTTTTCCCTTTCAACTAGTTAAACAGAGTACTTTTTGCGGGTCGGATCCGTCCAGTCAAGCAAGCTCATTGTTAGGACCCACGAATGGGTGCGTGTTTTTCAGGGTACCCTTAGCTTGATTTGAAATGTGAGGGTCGAGGGTCTCCTATTTTGAATCACACCCAAATAAATGAGCGTTGTTTGGCGCCAAGCGGTTCGCGCCTCACCGGGCCCTTGCCAGGCGCGTGCAGACCCGGACCGGGTGAACCAGGGCGGGGGCAGTGCGTTGCTGGCAGCGGCAGTGAGGGACAGCCTGGACGCCGGAGTTCCCAGTGGATATGGACGTTTGGGTGCGTTTGCCTTTCTGAGGCTTCAGAGCTTTTGGCCTGGTAAACACTGGACAAGCAGTCGGAACCTGGGGAGGACGTGGGGGGACAACCCAAACATCCCACAAAGACCAGGACCTTCCCTAACCCTCCCTAAGCGTTTCCCCTGCAAGTGAGCCTTTAGACCTACCAAAAGAGGGTACCCTCAAAAAACACAGACCCAACACGGTTTCACCCCATTTGTGGTGCCCTTTTTTCCTGCGGGCATGGCACTTGTTTGGCAGTTCCTTTGCGCACAATTGGAAGGGTAACCCTTGGATTTCGGTTGATCCCTTTGCGGCCTCCTCCCTTGCCTTGCCCAAAGGTAGGAGGGAACTCAGTCTTTTAGGCTGAGCTTTGTGTGTCAATAGCGCAATTTTGCGGGAAGTGTGCTTGGAGATCCAGACCTCAAGTGGGTTGCTTCTTCTCTTTTTTTGGGTGAGGGGGGGAGGTTCCCTAAAACAACATGTACCCAGAAAGGTCACGCCGCCACTAACGGCGCGGAGGAGTTCACAACCTTGGCAAACGCCCAATCAGGATGTCTGGCCGTGAAGCTACTGCGGCATTGGTTCCCGCAAGCAATCATGCGCGTTGCGCATCCATTGGTAATTGCACAAGTACCGCCGCAGCTCGGGATGCAGCCCGCCTTTCTTCTTAGCGTGAAGGTCCCGAGGCAAGGGACACTTTAAAACTTTACAAACTGCCACGGGTTGCCCTTGGTATGACATTGCCATGACCAATTTTTCGGTTTTGCACCCCCCTGTTTTTACAAAGGAAGAGACAACCTTTTTGGTAGGCCCCTGCCTGACAAATGAAGCAAAATGTCGGCTGCAGTTTTCACTTGCAGAGTTGTCCGAGCTTCTTGCCTTCTTTGTCGCGTAAAGTGGACCTACCTCCGTTCTACCTACCTCTGTCCAAGTCATCGCGGCGTCGGAACAGCGGGAAAGGTGCGCGGCTCCAATAAAAATGTGCAGAATGCTCCACGCCGTTAGTGGCGGCGTGAGCAAAACCAAGTGTCTTGTGTCCTCATGGGAATCCACTGGAAATTTGGGGCTGCTTGTCTTCCCCCTCTTTCTGCCCAGCGCCTCTTGGATTGTTCTGTAGGAGCCCCGAATAGGTTTGGGCTGGCTGAAGTGGATGTTGTTTGTGTCGACAGTGAACGACTCACCTGCCCAAAAGCCCAAAAGCCGACCCTTTTAATTAAGCGGTTATTGCATATTGGCAACCATAGTCAAGTTTCCAAACTTATACTCTTTTAGGACAGCCTTTATGGGGTTCAAAGGGGGTCCTGACAAGTAGAAAAGGACCCTAATGCAAAGTTGATGTTGGTTGATCTCCAGGCTCTTCTGTCAGAACCCCTAAGGAAATCTCGAGTGAACAAAATAAGCAACAGACCAGCAACAAAGATCTCAAGTGAAAAAACACACACACTCACACACACATTCACACACACACACTCAACAGCACCGCGAAAGCAGCAGCAGGTCAAAGCGAAAGAACAAACACAACCAAACTGTCAAGCTGTGCTGTCGCAGCGACCAACCCATCCCCGGCCTTTAGCCGAGGCCCTGGAGCTGTTGCTGGACGCAAAGGCGGATCCCAACCAGCGAGACCCGGAGTACCAGGCGAGGCTCGCCGCACTTTTTGCGGACGTGCGATCGGTGTCAGTTTTTTCCAATGAAGGAAATGCCAAGAAAACGGTATACTTGGGGATTCCGAATATTTTCGGCTGAAGTTCCAGCTGGATGGCGGGTTTGTCGGTGTCTTCCGATCGTGGCGGGCGAAGCTGGATTCCCCCCAACAAGTCGATCAATTGATTGGGTTCCAAGGTCCAAGAAGGGGGGACTTGCAATCGGTTTCAGTTTCACCCCAGGTTCGTTTCCTGGGGTCCGTGACTAAATTTCAGGTTGGTGACTTGCTGCTCACAAGATGTGTTCATTACTCCAAGGATTCCCATTGTCGAAAATCAAACACCCCTTGGTCTGAGTCTACTTGTGATGTGGTTGGGGAAGACGGGTTGCTGCGAGCCTCAAAAACTGACCAACACATAGTGGTAGGAAATTCGCTCGGTTTCTGTTCTTTCCCTCTGCCAGGGAGCAGATTCTGCCCTTGTGCACGGTTTTTGGAGCAACCCAGTCAAAGATTCCTTGGTTTAAGTCTACTTGTGATATATATATATATATGTATATACATACATACATATATATATATATATATATTATATTATATAGATGGTGAATTGTTGCCCAGTTGTTCAGTGGCATCCTCTAAATCCGTTTTTGCTTTGTGAGATCCTCAGAAAAGTGGTGAGCCCGAACAAGGGTTCCTCTTTCTACCGTTCGGATCACTTGGCAACTGAGCAGTGCCCAAAAGCCCCCCCCCCCATGGGCCATTTCAGGTTGTTCTACTAATACGAGGCCTCGAAATAAAACCTTTGCCAAGTTTTGGTAGAGTCAGCATTCACGTCTTGGTTTGGGCGCTGCTCAGAGGATTCCACCATGATGACGTATGGCAACTTGTGTAGGCAAACCTTTTCGTGATACTGGGATCCTTTTTAAGTGAGAAGGTTCAGGTAGGTCCTGTTGCTATGACAATTGCTGGGATCCTGTGCAAGTGGCAAGGTAGTTATGGCAATCAACTTGGGTGATTCGAGACGCCGGCTTTGCGAGGCCACGGTTCTGTCGTGGTCCGCGCACAACGCCTACGCGGCGTCCTCTGTGCTAGGCTCAGCGGCTCCCAGGTTCGGTCAGAAGTACCAGCAGTCTGGTTCATTGGGAGGGGGCATGGGGGTCGAGCTTGAAATGTCCCCACACAAATCAGGGGGCTGACTGGTATACAATTGTGCCATGTCATTTGGGGCAAACACGAAACCTGTTTGCAGCCGCAGCAACTAGCAACTTGGAGAATGCAGCAGGCTGGTTAGCGATTCACATGGTTAAACGTGGCGATGTCTAAACGGACTTTTTTGCCACATTTGCATTGTGAGGCCAGCACGAAGACCGTTCGAAAAACTGTCCCTTGCTCCTCCTTGCTTGGCCCGTGTGTCGGCCGCAGCCCTTTGCGAGCAGTCCAATGGGATTTGACTTTGTCCCCTGCTCCTTGCTCCATCAGATTGCTATTTGACACCACAGTTTTGGTATTTTGGGGTCGATGCACAAAGATTTCAGCAACAACCGCAGGGACACAGCCACTGGATCGCTAAGGGCTTGGTTCTGAAGCTGCCCCAGCACGGGTGCTGAAAGTTTTGGGCTCCTGAAAGGATACTTTTTGCACATTTGAAGCATGCTTTTTCCACCAACATAACGGGACACCAGCATTTACAAGGCAATGTTCAAGCGTATAATGTAAGGATCCCTGTTGCAGTACATACGTATGTATCAAGGATCCTGGTTACGCATTGGGGGATATCAGTTGGGACGAGGCGCATGGGTGTTTTCCTGTCGGTTTGCTTTGAAAACTGACCCAAATTGAAGACACATCTTAGTTTCGCAATATGTCCTTCTTTGGGTGATTTTAGCATCACCTTCTAGACCCCATTTTGTTTGAGTTCCTCCTGGGCGGAGTAATGTCAGGGGTTTACATGTTCAATAGTTTCGACCCAGGTCGATGCTGTCACTGCCCTGGTCAAGAATCGCGCCGACGTCAACGCTGTTTCTGGACAGAAAGCTGGCTTCAGTTCGAGATATTTTCTGCCCCACTTGAGCGAAGCAATATATTGAAGGACGTACCGCCCACAGCAAAGGACCGCCCCATGTTCCTTTCGTGGGTGCAAGGGAAATAATGTATGAAGTGGGGCTTACCTCCGCTTGTTTCAAGCAGTTGGGAGAGTCACCGCCTCGTAGAGGTTTGGTACACTTTCAGTTTTAGCTGTTCAATGTGTAGGTTGGTCGGCAGGGCCTTTTTGAAACACAAATTTGACACGTGCATGATTTGCAGCCCGGCCTGAATTCCCTCCCACCCTGGTGTCCTTTGCTGACGGAAGGTTTGGCAGTCTTTCCTCAAATTTCTTGCAGGAGAGGAGTCGTCCAACATCCCCTGACTTGTGTAGCTGTTTTTGCTTCAGGTTTCTCTTTTTTGAAGCTGTGTCTCCCAGTGTCTTTGACACTGCTCCCACACGCACACCCACACACGCCTTAATTACTCTCTCTCTCTCTCGCTCTCTCTCTCTCTCTCGCTCTCTCGCTCCCTCTCTCTAGTTTCCCTTCCTATACGGCACAGCCGATCCAGCGCGAATGCAAGTTCAATTTCTATCGGTAAAAAGGCAGGCCCGTTCAAACCAGCCCGAAAGTTGTTGCAACAATCTTCCTTCAGCACATGGTAGCCCAGCTCATACGCCCCTAGTTGATCAACAGGGCTGCGCTTCATTTTGGCCGGGATCTTTCACTTTGGGGGATGGCATGACCCCGAAACAAGCTCCATCAGGTTTATAAACATGGCCTTGACATTTCATCCGACTGGTGCCTTGGAGCTCCGTGGCTAAAAAACCAGTGAGCCCAAAAAGACTTGTTTGCAGGCGTCCCATGTTCTTTCCCCTTTCACATTGCTTTCTCTGAGGGGCGCGCTGCCCGTAGCAAAACCATGAACCTACTTGTGCAGTGGGTAGGACATTTAATTAGAGTAGTTCACTTGGGAGGCGCATGGGAGGACTCACTAAACGTTTAACAAACAAACGGGAAGTTACTCATTTTCCGATAGTAAACAAGAAATTTGAGCCTGACTGAGGGTGATTCAACTATGAGAAACATGGCGGGTCCACATGCGGAGGCCCGACAGTACAATGCAAACCTCCACCTTGTGCATTGATTTCTCCCAACGAGGGATACTAACCTGGACGCTAAACAGTACGTATTGTTAAATATCCCCCCAAAGGAAAGCAATCAGCCTCTGGTGTATGTTTATGTTTCTCCGATGCATAATTTCCCAATCCCAATTTTTGGCTATCCCAGTATAGATTTGGTCCCCGTAGCTTACTTCACCACATAAAGGGAACGGAGCCGTCTACGTTGACCCTAACATCGAATCCCATCAGGAGAAGAGACGCCGCTGGACGTGGCCAAGGGAATGGTGGCCGCCGCAGAGGCGCCGCGGTTTGGTGACCGTCCCAGGTGGCCTCAGGTGGCCCTCAGGTGGCCCTCAGGTGGCCCTCAGGCTGTTTCCAGGGACTATCAAAGTAAGAAACTTAACCCACTAGGGGGTGACTTTGGTCATTGTAAAATGACGCCAGCCCTTGGGTTGGTTGGAGGATTTGAAGTCCTGGCGCTTGTAGAGGGATGGGAATCCACCCCTAAGCTTTGGGCGGTTACATGGCAGCCTTGGCACATGGTTCCCAAGCTGGTTTCCATCACGCAGGTGCCTTCAGTTGATCCCGAAGCCCCAGCAAGTTGGCCATGCCAGTCGGCTCTACCCAGTCTAATGGATCGAGGCCTACGTAGAATGTGAAATATGATTGACCATGCGGAACAAACATCAATGGCTTGTTTTTAGCCTGCGAATCCAAGGGCACGAACCAAGACCCTGGACGATGTTTGCAAGGAAACCAGGGATCCTGAGTGTGTTTCTACTTGCACGGACGCGTCTTCTGGCAGCCTAAATATGGTCCCCTCGTTCTCTCACATACCCATGTGTAGGCATATGTTTGATACCCGCAGGCAGAGTGTCAAACAAAGTACTCACAGTATTTGTTGGTCGCTCAACGAGCTATCCCATGATGAAGGTTCCATGCTTGGGGATTCTTGAGTGTCGGTTGGTAGATTTTGTCAATTTGCCCAGGGTTTATGAAAAGGCCTACAGCAGGATGAAAGTTTATATCAGAGTTCTCTACATTTGGGTCAGCAACGAAATGATTCAACCAGCATCTGGGAATCGTGTCATCTACTTCACCCAAATGTAACACAAAGTCTGTTGGGGTCGTCAAGCGTCAAAAACACGGATCCTTGCTGGTATCCCTTTAGTGGCTGCACAAGGCGGGCTTCCCCAACCGATCAGTTGGAACCACCAAACCCTTTTTCACCCCCCACCCTGCCCACCGAGCCCGCCAGGAGGGTGCGCAGCAAGCGGCCGCCACAGCCTGCTATGAGGCGTGTGATTCGCGGAAAGCGCGACCGTGGGTTCTTATTTGGTGTGTGTGTCAAGAGGAAACTGGGTCCCCTCCCAATTTAGTCTTTACTTTAGGGTGGACCCAATGCCATTCTGTAACAATAGCTCGTATTGTTGTGTTGTGTACAGGTTTGGGCCAAAGAAAGGGGATCACGTGAAGGCATCCGCATGAAACCAACCATGCGGAGAGCTTTCTTCGGTTGACTCATACCAGTCTGAGTGTTGCCTAAGATAGGAACCTTTGCATTGCAGACATTGTTTTACGTTGCAGACCTTACATTGCATTTGCTTTGCAAAATTCAATGTACATATGAGCCACGGACAAAACACGCGTAGACCACTTTATCAAGACGGGGCACGCTTTTGAGTAACACATCCCAAAACCATGGAAAACGATGAGGTCTCCCCCAAAAACGATGACCCTTAACGAACACACGGCTCTGTAAATACGACACTTGTACTGAGAAGTTGCGATTTTCGAGCTGGAGATGCGGAAGTGTACTTCGCGTACAGCCTAGGCTTGTACTACAAAGCTGCGATTTTCGAGCTGGAGCTGCGGAAGTGTTCTTCGCGTACTAGACTTGTACTACAAAGTTGCGAATTTCGAGCTGGAGCTGCGGAAGTGTACTTCGCGTACTAGACTTGTACTACAAAGTTGCGATTTTCGAGCTGCAGAGGCGGAAGTGTACTTCGCGTACTAGACTTGCACTACAAAGTTGCGATTTTCGAGCTGGAGATGCGGAAGTGTACTTCGCGTACTAGACTTGTACTACAAAGTTGCGATTTTCGAGCTGGAGCTGCGGAAGTGTTCTTCGCGTACTAGACTTGTACTGCAAAGTTGCGACTTTCGAGCTGGAGCTGCGGAAGTGTACTTCGCGTACTAGACTTGTACTACAAAGTTACGATTTTCGAGCTGAAGATGCGGAAGTGTACTTCGTGTACTAGACTTGTACTACAAAGTTGCGATTTTCGAGCTGGAGATGCGGAAGTGTACTTCGCGTACTAGACTTGTACTACAAAGTTGCGATTTTCGAGCTGAAGATGCGGAAGTGTACTTCGCGTACTAGACTTGTATTACAAAGTTACGATTTTCGATCTGAAGATGCGGAAGTGTACTTCGCGTACTAGACTTGTACTACAAAGTTGCGATTTTCGAGCTGGAGCTGCGGAAGTGTACTTCGCGTACTAGACTTGTACTACAAAGAGCTTGTACGCGTACTAGTACTAGAGTACGGAAGTGTACACTAGACTTGTACTACAAAGTTGCGATTTTCGAGCTGGAGCTGCGGAAGTGTACTTCGCGTACTAGACTTGTACTACAAAGTTGCGATTTTCGAGCTGGAGATGCGGAAGTGTACTTCGCGTACTAGACTTGTACTACAAAGTTGCGATTTTCGAGCTGGAGCTGCGGAAGTGTACTTCGCGTACTAGACTTGTACTACAAAGTTGCGATTTTCGAGCTGGAGCTGCGGAAGTGTACTTCGCGTACTAGACTTGTACTACAAAGTTGCGATTTTCGAGCTGGAGCTGCGGAAGTGTACTTCGCGTACTAGACTTGTACTACAAAGTTGCGATTTTCGAGCTGGAGATGCGGAAGTGTACTTCGCGTACTAGACTTGTACTACAAAGTTGCGATTTTCGAGCTGAAGATGCGGAAGTGTACTTCGCGTACTAGACTTGTACTACAAAGTTACGATTTTCGATCTGAAGATGCGGAAGTGTACTTCGCGTACTAGACTTGTACTACAAAGTTGCGATTTCGAGCTGGAGATGCGGAAGTGTACTTCGCGTACTAGACTTGTACTACAAAGTTGCGATTTTCGAGCTGGAGCTGCGGAAGTGTACTTCGCGTACTAGACTTGTACTACAAAGTTGCGATTTTCGAGCTGGAGATGCGGAAGTGTACTTCGCGTACTAGACTTGTACTACAAAGTTGCGATTTTCGAGCTGGAGCTGCGGAAGTGTACTTCGCGTACTAGACTTGTACTACAAAGTTGCGATTTTCGAGCTGGAGCTGCGGAAGTGTACTTCGCGTACTAGACTTGTACTACAAAGTTGCGATTTTCGAGCTGGAGCTGCGGAAGTGTACTTCGCGTACTAGACTTGTACTACAAAGTTGCGATTTTCGAGCTGAAGATGCGGAAGTGTACTTCGCGTACTAGACTTGTACTACAAAGTTGCGATTTTCGAGCTGGAGATGCGGAAGTGTACTTCGCGTACTAGACTTGTACTACAAAGTTGCGATTTTCGAGCTGGAGATGCGGAAGTGTACTTCGCGTACTAGACTTGTACTACAAAGTTGCGATTTTCGAGCTGGAGCTGCGGAAGTGTACTTCGCGTACTAGACTTGTACTACAAAGTTACGATTTTCGAGCTGAGATGCGGAAGTGTACTTCGTGTACTAGACTTGTACTACAAAGTTGCGATGATCGAGCTGGAGATGCGGAAGTGTACTTCGCGTACTAGACTTGTACTACAAAGTTGCGATTTTCGAGCTGGAGCTGCGGAAGTGTACTTCGCGTACTAGACTTGTACTACAAAGTTGCGATTTTCGAGCTGGAGCTGCGGAAGTGTACTTCGCGTACTAGACTTGTACTACAAAGTTGCGATTTTCGAGCTGGAGATGCGGAAGTGTACTTCGCGTACTAGACTTGTACTACAAGTTGCGATTTTCGAGCTGGAGCTGCGGAAGTGTACTTCGCGTACTAGACTTGCGCTACAAAGTTGCGATTTTCGAGCTGGAGATGCGGAAGTGTACTTCGCGTACTAGACTTGTACTTTGCGATTTTCGAGCTGGAGCTGCGGAAGTGTACTTCGCGTACTAGACTTGTACTTTGCGATTTTCGAGCTGGAGCTGCGGAAGTGTACTTCGCGTACTAGACTTGCGCGACAAAGTTGTGATTTTTGAGCTGGAGATGCGGAAGTGTACTTCGCGTACTAGACTTGTACTGCACAGTTGCGAATTTCGAGCTGGAGCTGCGGAAGTGTACTTCGCGTACTAGACTTGTGCTAGAAAGTTGCGATTTTGGAGCCGGATCTGCCAAAGTTCGAAAACACTGTAAAACGATGAGGTCTCCCCCAAAAACGATGACGTTAAAAAAAGTACTAAGGCCAAGTAAAGGGTTTCGTCCGCTCCTCATATATATATATACAACATTTAAACACCGAGATTCATATGCCTATGAACGCGCGGTTCTCATTCTCCACGCGTTGCATCTCCACCGGACCAGTCCCTTCCCGCCGGGTCTCTTGTCGAGGCGCTGAAGTCCATGGGCGGCAAGGAGTTCAAAGAGCTGAGCTGAGCTGGCCGTGCGCGAGCCATGTGGGTCATGTCTTTCTTTTTCAGCCCCGCATTGGCTGATTTTGGGGGGGGAATCCAACAGGGCAGGGAAACACGGCGAGCTCAACGTTGCACATTGCTGGCACCTATTGCCCTAGCCAAGTCTAGTGGCTGCTTAGCGGGTCAGCCGAGTTTTTCTCCAGTTTTCTCCTCTTTCCAACTCTTTTTTGAAGTGGACACCCGATGGCCTTTGCAAGAGGACAGTCTTTCGAAACCGTGCCAGCTTCCATGGTTGGACAGAGGGAACGTAGATCGATTAGCTTATGCCACGCTGGCTGCATGTCTTCAGCACACTTGAAGTGTCTGCTGTGGCGAAGCTGCCCACGGCGCGCTGGTGTTGGCTCTTGACGGCAGGTCGCTTGAACACGTCTTGGGATTTCTTGCAGCCTCCAAGGAACAATCACTCGGGACGCTTTAACGGCGATTGGACTGACTGTTTGGTATCCTTTGGGTCGTGCCGACCTCACCGCAAAACGCATGCAATGCTGGCTTGCCGCATTGTATTCAGAAGGCAAGGACTTGCCTTCAAAAGCCTGCACCAGCGGAAGACTTAGATAATGAGATTGGGAACCCGATGATTGGCTTGTGCTCGCTGAATGCTCCAAAGAGACAATTTATTGGGTTCTACGCTCGCATCATGGGATGTCCCCAAGCACGTCGTCAGTCCTCTCAATGGAGGCGAATCGACAGACTACCACAAAAGAAGGGGCTGCTATGTGCTTATTTGTGCACGTCACGTTTTGAAGAATCTCACACTGGCTGGCTTCGTCTCAATTTCAACCCCATTTTGGCGCCGTCCAACAAGCATGCATCGCCGGGAGTTTGAGGTGATTGCACCAGCGTCCATTTGCACCTTTGTGCAGAAAGGTAGAAAGCACAGAGGCGGACCTTCTCCCTTCGCAGGTGTCATTGCAGCGGCTTTGCGAGTTTTCGAATGCTGCCGCGGCCCAGGCGAGCCGACCGGCCGTGGAGTTGTCATGTTGTCAGCTTGTTTTGTATTGTTTGAGCGGCTCCCCTGCTAATATGGGCAAAGCACCCCGCATAGAGTGTGTGAAGACCCCTTGGAAAAGTAAAGGGACTCCTCAAAAAGGGCCCCCCATTGGAAAGCACTGCGATTCAATAGGATCCTTCCCCTGGTTTTAGTCAACCAGCAAATGGCGCTACGAGACTTTGGGACGGAGCCATCCCCAACTATTCATGCAGGACAGCTGGATTCCGGAGGCTAGCAACGGAGGTCAAGCAGTTTCTGTGGACATCAAACAGCTTACAACCAGGTATCAACTGCCGAGCTGTCGCTTCTGGTAAGTGACAGTACACGAGTGCTTCTCAAAATCATGGAGCCCTTGTTGAAGCCCTCTTTACAAATGGCCAGAGCCTAGTACTGGTCGTGTGGACTTTGTTGACTTTGTTGCCCTTCCACCAACATGAACAGGTTCTTTCCAACACCCTCCAAACATTGAATTGCACAACGTGAAAATCCCGTACCCCCAGTGCACATCCCAATCCCCACTAAAATAGGTTCTAAAATGGGTGGTGCACCTACCAACCAAAATCTGATCCCATTGGTTTTGACAACCACAGCCACATGCTGGCGGTTACCCTCTTTTTTTTGGGGCTCCCGTGAACCCGGAGGAGTGCCTGGCGGCCGGCCGGCCGAACCGAAAGCCGGCGTCCATGGCTCGGCCATGGAGCTGTCTCAACTTGACTATTTGGTGGGAGTTTTAGCATTCGACCTGGATGGTTTTCCACCAAACTCAACTATTTGGGGTCTCCCAGTCTCCCACTAAAGAAATTTGTGGTTTTCCGCCAAACTCAAATGTGTGGGTTCTCCCACTAAAGAAATGCACAGGGGGCAATAGCCATCAAGTCAACAATGACATCAGTTTGCCTACTTCATGCGAACTCGCATGGGGGCAGAACGAGCTTGCTGTAGGTCCTTTACTTGGATATCTCTTGCTTCAGGTTTGGCACACGCACACACACACACACACCTTCACAACTGACAACTGGGTATCAAATCAGTTCCTCGACAGTTTTGAGTTGTGGAGGGCAGGGATTGGGGAAGATATTGGGAGGATGCGGGATGACTCGCCACGAATGGTACAGTGGTTTGTCTTCTTTTATTTGCCTCGTTTTGGGAGATTTGCAAAATTGCTTTTGGGGCCCTTTGCGTAATTTAGAGGGTAGTTTTGAGGATGGCACTGTATTGGTTCAAGGGGCGAGTATCATGTATAAGCCCTGGTTTTAGGCAATATGTAGTGTATATGTAGGTCTGTTTCGAAGCTTTTAGGAGTACTCAAGGGGACATGACCAAATTCTTTGGATGCGGAAGTGAAGAAGTCCGCTTGGACGGAGCGGGTGGGGGTGGCTGGCTCTGCCAGAAATATTGAACGTTGCTTTGGCTTCAGATGCAATTCTTTGACGGAGTCACAGCTTTCCACAAGACTGGAATTGGCACCCCAATTCCGAACGATTCGACATCACCCTTTGTTTTGAGAGGAAGTGGATTGGGACCCCATGCTGCCCCTGCCCCCATCTACGCACTGCTGCCCCATTTTGTAGAGCTACTGGTTCTTGATTTCTGATTTGTCTCGCATGTCATCATCCGCAACAATTGAGTACTCTTTTTTGCAGGGCACAAGTGGGATTTTCGTGGTTTGCTTTCAAGGAAAGCCCAGGAGTTTACATGCCGTTTTTGCAGAAACACAAGATCCCACTGGGTTTAGGTCTCCAGATGCCTGGTGCCATAGGTTCGCGTTTCAAGTCCCAACTCCAACTAAAGTCACACCTCCGACATGCAGCCAATTGAGTTTCCCGCCCTGAAAACAAAGGCCCCTTCCAATTGCCACACCCCATGCGGGCCATGCGCGCCATGCGCGCCGCTCGCCGTGCGGCGACGTTGGCGTTGATGGCCGGCGGCGCTTGCGGTGCCTTTGGGTCAATGGCGTCCGATCCGGCGGCCTGGCGGAGAGACTGGGAGAGAAAATGGTGAAAGGTGGCACGGCCCTTAAGGAAAGGCCCCGTTCGAAGGAGAAAGGGCCCCTGCCAGACTGAACTGACCAATTCGGAAATCCTTTTCAGCAAGAAGTAGTCGCGCTTTGCACGGATGAGCTCCGTCTGGCCAAGTTTCAAAGGTGCACGTCCCAAACCCACGCCCTTCGCTGCACGCTTTGGGCTGAGGCGATGGCGCGCTGGCGCCAGGTACGCTTCCGCGCTCTGCAGGAGGTGGACCTAGAGATAGGCGCGGCAGTTTTACGGTCATGGCTTTTTTTAGAGGCCACTTGTGATGTGCCAGGGGAATCCCCTAAGTGATAAAGTAGTCATGGCAGTGACATATAAGTATTGGTATCATGGAAAGGGTGAGTCATGGACGGAGTGGACCCTAACGAGATTCAGTCACAACACGGGGGCATGCTCCCCAAATGGGGTGGTTTGTCCCAGGTTAGAATTGCTTGAAGCAAGGGTACTCTCAAAAATGATGTACACACATTATTATATTATATCTACTTGTGATTGCGAGACACCCCATCCACAGAAGCCTTGTTAGGCAAACAGTTGAAGGATTCTGGGAACCCGACCCATCCAAAGCTTGCAAAGAAATGCGTCTGGCGGTAGCTGCGTCACTCTCTCCAAGGGATCCTGCTGTCCAAGCGCCAAAATCCAGGGGGAATGAAATCCTAGAATAGCTACGTAGGTTGAGGCAAATAACCCTGGACGGCGCATCCCGGAAGCTCTGGAACTTCAATATTGTGATTCAACAAAGGGCTCCCGCCAGCAATATTTCACACAAGGGCATCCGCCGTTGGCCGGCGTTGGCCGGCATTGGGCGGGCAGCCAGCTTTTTGTTTGCAACCCAACTGGTTATGTCTGAACCCAGGCAGCAAAAGCTGCAATGGGAGGGTCACGAAAGGTTGGAGTGGCTGAAATCAAGGAATCTCTAGGTTTTTTGCTGCCCACCAGAAGCAGATATGTTGCCAACAAAACCCACACCAATCGAAAGATACGCACTTTCGGATCAGTCCTGATGACCGTAGATGACTGCACTCGTCCTGACCATGAGGCGGTCTGTCCCTTCCAAGCAAAGGTGAATGGCCTAAAATGCAATATCCAACCAGGGGTTCATTGATCCTGGTCTCCCGCAAACTCTGGACAAACTGTTGCGCGACCTCACTTGTGAAGACTCTTCATTCACCCAGATTGTCTTTCTGCGCTGGGCGGTTGCCCACGCAACTTGCTTCAAAGGGATGCTTTAAACAAGGCCGTTCATAAGTTGTGCTGCCAGGGACTCCCTTGGCTTGAAGCGAAGCCATGGGCAACCCAGAACCCGTGGTACGGCCCAGCGAACTGACTGGTTCAACTGACCAGGTCACGCGCATTCCGTCGTCCTGGTGGGCCGGTCCGGCGCCGGCAAAAGCACGCCTCTCGGGCAAACATCGATCGACGAGAGGGAACGGGTGGTCCATATAATACGTGCGCGTTTTGGTCTGTTTGCTTCAACGCAGATGGATTTGCTTATTACTCATTCCCATGCATCGACCATAATTTCGTTTGTTGGGCGGTTTATACTCAGCTGGTGTCCGTTTGGTTCGATTTTGGGTGAACAAGATGGATTGAACTGGTTTCAGCTTGGTTCGAAAGATGTACCTGTGTTGTTTTATGTTCGAGGGGACACTTGGCGTCCTTCTTTGTGGTGCTCAGTGGATCCGATAGGCAAGCCACCATAGATACCTCCGTGGCGTAGCTGGATCCACTGGGGCTGGCTTACTCTCAGATGTCCAAAGCGCTTGTATTGTCAGGTCCTGTCGGTGGGTTGAGTAGATGTCCCCTTTGGGGGCTGGTTTGAACTGTGAACAACAGCTTTTGGGCCATGATTGAAAAGGGGACATAGCAGGGGCCATGGAATGCTCACTGCCCACTGGGCCCCAGGCATCCTGTTCTGTGCGGGTCCCCGGAAAAGGACATCCCATGATTTGTTGATTTCATTTTTTTTCTGAGGGCGTCAAATATTTTGTGCTTTGACCCATGGGTGTTTCTCCCATTCGCCGAGGCTACTTCAGCTGCTGGCAGACGGCGTGCCGGAGTCCGCGGCGGGGCTTCCAAGCCGGTGCCGGGACTGGGCATGTGATTAAACAAACTGCGCGTGGACTTTTTTCCGAAAAGAGGTGTCTTGGGATCGGGGATCTTTTTTGGACAACAGTTTGCACTGAAAGTAGATTGCACATTCCCTCTAGGTGGGTCAGTAGAGGGGTTGACTCAACAAAAATGATTGGCAACTACTGCCATCTGCTGCCACCCAACTGTCAACATGGATCTGGATTTTGCCAGGCCCAGTTCGAGATGGACTCCGGCTTGCAGCGACCGTTGGCGGCCGCTGTCTCAGGCGAGTGAAGATCGGGCACGATCCCAAACATTTAACTGTGTGTACCTTTTTCAGCTGGTTTTAAAGGGAAACCAGAAGGCAAACAGCTATTTGTCGGATTCCCATGTTTTGCCGCTTTTTTGAGACATACCAAATACCCCTCTATGTCCAAGGCCAAGGTTGCTTCCTTCCAGAAATTTCCGGTGTTGAAAACAACGATGATTGGCAAGAATGGGGAAGCAACCCCTGGAACCTGAAATCACTGCGGCAAGAAGCCCTGTTGACTCTTCACCTTGCACATTTCAGACCGCTTTACCAAGCCTTGTATATGGCTCAAGCCGGGGAACTCCGAAAGCGGCCTTGAATTGGGTGCCAAACAGGTAGCTGTTCCCTTGACGCGAAATGGAGATGTGGCTTGTTTTAGGTCTTCTCTTTGGTTCCTCATGGGGGCGGAATGCAAAAGTCCGAACCGACCATGATTTCAGTTTGCGCAGCCCCCATTCTATTCATTTAGCTCCTATATTCCCTTCGGGCTCTCTAGTGTTGGTCAATCAGAGCAATTGGTGTACTTTGCCCAGATTCATGAGCCGTGATGAACCCATTGGAGACCATATTTTGGGCTGATTTCCAATGGGTGGCGAATGGTTTCCCAGAGGTAAGCCATAATTAAAGGCTATTAGTCCCAACGCTAGGAACTATAGGGGGTTACCGCCGGTTCATTGCGAGTCTCGAAGGCCTGGTGATTCCGCTTCGCGTAACCTTCACACATTTGCACCAGTTATGGCCAGATTACCGATTTGCGGGAAAAAAAGAGAGCTCACCCAAGACAAAGGTCCTTGAAGGTCCCTTGGACATGTCGTCACAAATGGATTTTGGGTGAGGTGATCAATTGTAAGCACGTAGATCGGCCTCAGATGAGACAGGCTGCCAGGTCAAAGGCGATCATTGGAAGACTTTCTGGGAATGTTGGGCGGGTATTTGAAATCTCTTCAGGGCTGCGCGAAGTCCCCACATTCCTAATATGTTGACTTGCAAGACCGAAAGTGACGGGGAACGGGCAACTAGGTTCACTCCCGAATTCTCCTGCTAGATTATCACCACAGGCTTGCTCCCCGCCTCCAAATTCCGTTGGCTGGAGGTGCTTGACGCCTACGGAGTTCGAGCAGACGCAGCCGCGGCCTTGGAGTGCGTGAGCAGGATTGGTGTGACAAAATTGCGTGGTCGCGAAGTTGTGTACACGTGAAGTGCAGCTGTGCCCTTGTCCCCTTGACCAGCAGTGATGGTCCTTTTGTGGTGCAGCCTTTCGAACTTGGTTCACTTAAAGGATTACAGTAGGAATGCCATTGAAGGATTGCCCATTAAATGGAAACCACAAGAATACCGAAATAACATTTCTGACTTCTCATTTTAAAGCATATTGTGGATTGACAATCGACCGGTAGGTGGTTTGTCCAGGCCCAGCCAGGGGCTCCTGTGACGGACCAAGAGCTGAAGCAGCTGCGGGACGCCTGGCGGCCCGGCAAGAAGTGCAAGTCGGGGCCTTTTTTTTCAAAGGGATTTCGACCGGGACCAAAAATAGGGCTTCAGTGACCTGAACCAACCCCCAAAGTCTCTAAAAGGGTACCCGCAAAAAAGGGGGTTCCTGAACTTAAACTTCTTTGAGATCGTTTTAGGGGCAAACCACAATCTTGGACTTTGGTATGCCAATCCGCTCAGGAGTTGAGGATAAGGTCCTGGCAGTTTGAGGGATTATTTACGAGGAGCCATTCGGGGCATATCCTGTCCTTGGCATGGAATGCGATCGACCTGAGAGGGACAAGAGTGCACTAATTTATCCCAGAATGAGGTTCCTTTCTTGGCTTTCGGATGCAGGTAAGTTAATCTCACTCATGCAGAGCCTGAGTCTACAACTGCAGAAGGCACAAGCCCCTCGTGGCGTGCGCGAGCGTTCGCTGTTGACACAATGTACCTACATGAACCTACAGGCCAGAAGGCGTCAGGGAGGGACCCTGGCCCACATGCCAAGCTGGGGCTTCTGAGAGGCTGATGTGAAATGGAGGCCCAACAGCAACAATAAAATTGCCTGCCTTCTAGAATCGCTGACCTTTGTTGGCCTGAGTCATGTTGTAAGCGAGATGTTTCCTGGGATCGCCCTTACATTCGCAGGTTTAGGTTTTTTCCAGGTGGTGTTCAGAGAAAAAGGTTACAACTGGTCAACACACTTTAGTTTGTGTTTTTCTCTTCTAACAAGTCAGTGGCAACTTCCTATTCGCCTCTCAGCCGAGACTTGTAACATTGGAGAGGCAGCTGCAAGGTGTGAGAGGCCTTTCTTGTGGCAACACTTGGCTGTTCTTGCGCAGCCAGTTCTCTCAAAAGATTGAGTTTCGAACGCGCTGGAATTACTCAAACACAGTCGGGAAGACTGAATCTCAGATATATGTTTCGACATCATTTTGCAGTTTCAAGTCCACATCATATTTTTTCTTCGAAAACTAAAAAAATACCAGGTCCCTTTCTTAGCTGAGCCTCGGCCCAGGGGCGTTGGGAGCTCCTCACCAAGGTCGGCTAAGTCAGTGCGCTGGAAGGACGGGCGGATGGGAGGTTTCGAGATCTTGAGTGGGTTGTCAAAAGGGAGGGGTGTGATTGGATTCTACAGAGGTTGTTTCGGGTGAAGGGTTCCTTTCGTAGGGACCTTCCCCTTAGATGCTTTCTCTGGAGCCACTAACAAGTCCCTCGCCAGAATTCTTGCACATTCCTTGAAGTCAGTGGCTGGATCCCAAACACGCCATCACGAGTGACCTAATCATCCTAAAGGTGAAAATGCAGGGTCACCTGCCGTAGTGTTAGTTGGAGTTCGCTGTGAACCCTGAGAGAATCACAGGATTTGTCTCCATCCGCAACCAGTAAAGGCAGTTCCTAACGATGCTGCAAGGCCTCACTCCCCACAGTTCCTGGGCAGACCTTTGAGCGGTAAAATCGGTAAACAGAAAGTTCGGACGTCGGGATCCTCCACTCGGGAAGCGAGTCTAAGGGTGTCGCTGGCAGCGTGAGCCAAGGGTTTTCTCGCGGCATTTGCGAGACCCTCTGCCTTCGACAGCTGCAGCTGGCAAGGCCGAACCGAACGGAGTTACCAGTGTGAGGGCTCACTCCTAGACGCCACAGTTCTTTTTTTTTTTTATTAAATAAAGTACTTGTTCCTTTATCCCCGGACTTCAACCTAGTGGTTCATGTATTCCCCTCAAGTTTGGCTTTTGAATTTGAACATTGCACAAAGACTTGGTAAAGCCCAAGGAGGGAGAAAAATAGGGGGTCAAAGAAGGAGTACATACGGTCTGCAGGCGTACTTATTTTGGACGTGTGTGAGGAATCTTTGCAAGAGGCAGACTTTGGCTTAGGAAAAGCTTCTCATGGGTGTGTCTACCAAAGGGACAAATCCTTTTGAAGAGGCCTCCTACTTGTTGATGCGCCCATGTTTCTTTTCCAGGAACGCGCACGGCTGATGGATGGTTGTTCTGATTGTTCAACCCCCCTATTGACCACCCAGCGCCCCACTCTGCCTACTTTATTGCGAGCTTACCGATCCGGGGTAAAATAAGCTCACCATAGGGTATGAATCCGGCCAGCCAAGATGTCAGGCTTTGGAGCTTCTCATTGTAACATGTTGCAGCCCGGTGTCTGGCTCCCAAAGCCGTCCGGTAGGGCTGCCCGAGAAGCAATCGCCTTTCCGCTGTTGGTACCAGAGTTCTCATACTTGTTCAACTGCAAGCGTTCCAGCTTGCAATCTTTTGTTTCCTGTCTTGTTTTGAGTTTGATTGGAACAATTGCGAAATTCTGCAGGTGATTCGCATGAAGTGCGAACCACATGTTGCAGTACACCAAATATGAAGCATAATTTGACATGCTAGAATTTTATGCCACGAAATGACACAGACTGATTGAAAGGCCTGATGGGCCGCGGCTTCTTCTGCTGGACGAGGCACGTTTCTGGGAGCGTAAGTAGTCACCTTTCAGTGGGGTTCAGATTGAACAAACAGGGTGCTTTCCATTGGTTTCCTCTTGGTTTCCCAAGACACCCCAGCTGCTTTCTTTGCTGACTTGGGAGCATCTTCAGGGAAGGGTCAAGGTTTGCAAGCAACCAGGGCCAGGGCATGCCAGGGCCCTTCCCAGCAAGGTCTAGACACGAAGAACGCGTCAAAGGTGTTCATGAGTGTTTCATTAGCCCAGTGGCCAAAGGCCAGTGCCCCCGTTTTTTCCCATGGTCACAGGGCACCTAAATATGGGGCGAAATTCTGTATCGTGAAGGGCAAACTGCAGGGTTAGACCCGAAACTCCAACAGCTATAAAGAGGTGCGACTTGTTGCCATGCCAATGTGGGAGTGTTGCGCCATAGTCCGATTTCACACCACCTTGAAGGCGCTAAGTTGATACTGGCGCCCCTCTGGATGAGTCAGCAATTTGCACATTTGCCCTTGGAGCAAATGTGCAGTGTGGGCTACTTTGGTGGGACTTGGTCCAGTACATGTTCCCAAATGCACAATTGCGAGGTACTAAGGAAGTTTTTACGTTGTCATCATCGGCCAATGCTCACCGTCGTTTACTGTATTGGCGGGATGCCATTGGACAGTACACCGACCACGAGCATTGGGAAATGGAGGTCGCACCATATGGGTATGGGTCAAAATCAAACCACCAGGGGACCGCAGGTTTTAGTCCTGGGTTGCATTTACCAGGGCCCCATTTTGGGTACTATCTCTGCCATGTTCCATCCCCAAGAAGTTGACGCTCCGTCTCATTCAGGTCTTCGACGCGATGCCCAGGCGTACGCACCCGTGTTTCCGCTGACAGAGTTGCAGTCGAGCGACCATTGCCAGAATGTTGCCTTAGCTTGGATGCGCAACCCAGTGGGTTACAATCATGGATGCCAAGGAACTCACCCCTATGGTTACGGGTAGAACACGAAGTGGGGTGTTCAGCTTGTGCAATGCGGAGATTTCCCATGTATAGGAGCCTGTTTTGCTAACCTCAAGCCTGCTTTTTACCTTCATTCTACCTTGTGTCTTTCAGGTCACCCTCTATGCCACTGCTTTCGCAGCGGCCGCTGCGCCAGGCCGCTTCGGCTTCCCTTTGCAGCCGACCTCTTCGCAGCAGCTGGGGCCTCGAGTCGAAAGCGCATTTGGCGGGCTTGGCGGACTGGGTTTCTCAAAACCTAAGGGACAGTAGGGCCAGAAAGGTGGACAGAACCCTAAGAGCCCCTTCTAAGAAGGTTCTGAGAACCTGTTTTTGAAAGCAAACTTTACTTTGCTCACCATTTTTACCCCTTTGGGGTTGTCTTACAAGAATCCACATTAATCCGGGTGTTTCGCCAATTCGGGTGTTCAGGTGGATCGCTTGTCAGCTCAGCTGAGGCTCGCAAGCTGCGCTTTGCGGCGGTGTGCGCTACACATTGCGCCTTGCTCGGGTCGGAATGCGCTGGATCTGAATGTTGCTCAGAATGAGGGAAAGCCTGAAAATAACAACTGTGTGCTTTTGGTGTCCCTTTAAAGCTGTGAGAAGCCCCCGTCCAAAAAACAACTAGCTTGCCCATCCAGGTTGAACGAGCCCACCAATAATTCAGGTCCCATAGTAGGATTTGCAAAGGGATTTGCCTTATTCCAGGTTTGCCAATGTTTGTCATTCGCTCAGACGAAATGCAACACGGGCACACATTTGGGAACAAAGAACGAGATCCTTGAATTGTTCAGGGCTCTTAGTCTGACCAGGTGTCGTTTCGCAGATGATTGTGTTCCGTGGAATGCCCAGAGAAGAGCGGACCCTACTATGGCGGAAATGAGAGAATTACCGTGACTGTTTGATGTTCAGCTTTGGTGGCCTGTGAACGCAAAACACACAAACACACGCTTGATGAATACCCCATTTACCCCTCCCCTCCTTAGACAGATCATGGCCATGGGGGTTCTACCGGTGCCTGATTTCGGCACATCATCACCGTCATCACAATCGTTATCATCATCGTCGTCGTCATCATTTTCTTCTACGGAGCCCGCTGCCCCCTATTTAAATGGAGTTGCGGGGGAGGCTGCCCTTGGAATGCTACGTACTGTTGCATGTCCATCTTAAACGTTCCTTTAGGGAACTGCATTTATTGTTCCATTGCCCTGCCAAATATCGCTTTTCGGGGGAGACTAGACACATGGACTTGGCGATCCAGTGACAGAAATCCCCAGCCGCGACGGAGTTTTGAGCGAGGCTTGGCATCGGAGGTCAGCTGGCTACAAGCCGCCGACCAGGCATCGGGTTGACGCTCTGCTATGTTAGGCCGGGATGTTGAACCAAATCATCAAATCGCTTTACCCTTTCAATAGAATCACCCCTTTGATATTTTTCCCCAGACTGCAAATCACCGAGCAGTGGTTTTTCCCCAGACCCGAAAACTCCCAATGCTGAATTAGGCTTAGATAATACTACACCAACCCTAAGTCGATACTGAACCAAGACAACTTGAAGCAAGCACAAATCCAAAACATGGCTTGTTACATTGCCGCTGGTTAAACTCCTTATTCGGACATAGCCAGTATGAATTATTGTTGGGCTCGGAAAGGGGGGGCGCATTTGGACGAGGACCTTAGTGGCACCCTTCTGGGGTACTGTGCCTATGTTATCGGGGTTGGTTGGTATTTATCATAAGGGGCAGGGATTATTTGAGCAGGTCACAACCATGCTTTCAAATTGCAAATAGTATACATATATATATATATAGATATATATTTTGAGCACAAATGCGTGTTGTCCCACTCATCTCCGAAATTACAGCCTAATTACTTACTACGCAACTGTCGAACATTCAAGAACCCTCTTCGAGGCTCAAAGTGCAACCAGGCTCCCGGACGGGCCCTTTTTTGACAGTGGTTGTCTTTTTTCTCAGTTGCCCGAAGCAAGTGGACCTGTTGCATCCTTTCGCAATGCTGTTTCCACGGTTTGGACAAGTGAGTTGCAGACAGGGAGGCATGGTGGCAGATCTGGAAACTCCAGCAGGTTTCCCACAACTCAATGGGTCAAAATGAAACCACCAGGGGACCGCAGGTTTTGGTCCATGCGTCCACTTACGAAGGTTCCATTTGGGATACCGATTTTTGACCCACAGCCATGTGCTCGCGCACGATGTTCCAAGAGGGTAAGAGTCAGGGCCGTTCTGATGGGTGCCACCTGCGCACCTACGCTAGCGGAAAAGCAATCCGAGCAAACACTGTGAAAGCCCACGTGAGCGTTACCCAAAAGCTCCATTGGCTATTGTAGAAGGAGTGTTTACCCTTTGTGTGGGTAAGTATTGGGGATGACTAAACCAACACTGGGGGGAATGGTGCCATCCACTTTCACCTGTAAATGGAAGCTGAAGAACTTGGGGGTTCCCATATCCTAAAACTCTATAGCATCTTGCCTTAAATTTGGCGCAGGTGTGCATCTTGGAGGCTGGCCGACTCCGCAGTCTCTGCTCGGGCCCACAGCGCCGACTGTCGGCCAGGTAACAGAACGGGCTTTGAGCGAAGGAGGTGTGTTCCAATCGAAGTGAACAAAATCCGCTTCGCACCAGTAGGTCAGTGGTGCATCCCAGTATTTCAACAGCTATTGAATTTTTAGGCATTTCCTTGGGTTGGTCGAGATAGCCGACCAAAGTCTGGTTGTTGAAGCAATTGTGCAATGCTAAAGTCAATGTCCCCTCAAATTATTCGACAAGGGCGTGTTTGATGTAGCAGAGCAGTGAGGCTTTGATTGAAGGGAAATGACCCCGGTTTCTGACTTTGTCGACCCCGGCAATCAAACAAGTCCCGGAAGCGGTCGTATATGTGGGGGTCTGCTAGTGGCCACAATTCGCACGGCGTTCAAGTCAACGTGCGGACTCATGGACATTTATCGCAGGCAACGCTCCCGTTTGAGGGTGAATAGACATATATCAACATACCCCAAATAGGCGGTCTTCCTTTGGTTTCATTTTGAACCCAAAGAAAGTACTCGCCAAAATCGCCCATGTTCCTCCCGAAGTGCTTCGAGGTCCAAAGGACCCTGGCCACTTTGCGGAGATCCAGCAGTATGCCGCCCTGCGAGCCCGTGCGGAACCCGAGCATCGCTGGGCGGAAGGAGAAGGGTTTCCAGCCCTGGAATTCTATAGCACCCTGCTTGGCAGAAAATGATTGTTTTGGGAACAACCATTTGTGCACGCCAGATCAGTATGGAACCCCTGGAGCCACCATTTGTAAAGGTTTTTTTGGCACTCGGACCATACCATTCTTTCTGGGGGTCCATGTCAATCTACAGGGGAGTAGATGGTTGTTCCAGGGCCAAGGTTCCATTTTCCCTCGCTCGGGGAAGCCTGGAAGAATGGACATATGGGATTGGCTGGAATCCTGATTTATGGTTCTTCCCTTTGGAGAGTTTAAGAGGGCGCCTCTCGTTCGTCATGGGCAGTTGAATCTGTAGCTGTTGTAGCATGAACCGCGCGCTACAAGCATGCTAAAATGAAAGAACACGCGGTGCGGTGCCCTTGTGTTTTCCGTTTGTGGTCCACGCAGGGTTTGGGTTGAAACCACCTCAGCGCAAAGCAATGACGCAGGAAGACAACCGTGAGGAATAACATGACATGCAGATGTGGTGTGTGTGTGTGTGTGTGGTGTGTGTGTGTGTGAGGGCAACGCTGACTAAAGCCCGCCCTAGTTTCGCGGGTTCCTTTTCGGGCGATCCTTTAAAGGGAGCTGTCTGATGAATGAGTGCAGGCTTGTTCATGGGTCAGCGTTGTCAGTTTTCCGCCACACGTGGATCTGTGCGGATGCGGTATGAGCCATATCTTCTGAATTTGCCATTAAAGAGGGAGCGGTTCAGGAGCTGCCAGGAGTTCCGTAAAGACATGAACCTCCGTTTGGCTCCACTTTGTCTTTCGAAAACATGTCGCTTTTCAAAAGTGACCTTGTCAGGGTTCTTGTTTGGTCGTTGGATGAGCAGCCCCCTCCCTTTATTTCCAACCTGCAGTCTTTGAGAAGCTTCACATTGGTCAAGGGTGTCCTTTGGTTTCCCACTAAACCAACCGATTTTTTCCGCTTCGGACAAACTCAAGTCACCTCACTCAAGTTTCTGGACTGACATTTGGTGTTTCTCTCAATATTGGAGTTCCATTTCCTAAAATGGCGATGGCTTCCTGGTGGTTTCCCTTCCTGGGCGCAAATGACCGATTCGTTTTGTTTGCCTTACCACTTTTTATGGGGGTCCAAGTTGAAATTCCAATTTCGAGAAACTCCCTCCAGTGAAATTTGAGGTTGGCAAGAGCTTGGTTGGTAGTTGAACCGGATGGCTGGTTGAGACCAAGAAAATAGGGTCCCGGGACCTCCCTAAGAAGCTCAAAAGCTAAGGGGATGGCTGGTTGAGCCACCAAGAAACTCACTTCCTGAGTGGGCCGGCCAAAAAACGTCTGAACTTATCTCATTTACCTCTGCAATGCTGAAGTCCGCGATTTCAGGAAGTGAGGAAAAGCGAGCTTTGCTGGGCACCTCCGTTTTATTGAGCCGGTTTTCAGCTTTTGGCTTCCCAAGTGGGGTGTCGCGTGTGAAGGGCTATGGAACCCAGCCGAGGTTTGGGCACCACGAACCCCTGAGCTCCGACTCAAGCGAGCTAAAAAGCCAGGAGCGTCGCCTTTGCCGCGGTTTGGGGGGGCTTGTGTTGCTTGGAAGGCATTGAAAGGTTCAGCCGTTGGTGGCGTTTTGCTGGGGGAGATGGGCAAAGCACCTGGGGGAAGGCAACGTGGGGCGGGTTCCTGTTGAGGCGTTTGGTGTCGGTTGCCTGCTTCCGAGGTCGGTGCCTTCTCCACACCCTGAGCCGTGGGAGGGCTGCTATATATCTACTGCCCACCATTCCTGGCTTCACCTCCAAACATGTTGTATACTCCATATTTTAGGGTAGACTAAAGAAGCAGAATCCGAAGATCTGATTTCGCCAAGATTGCGAAAGCCATCGGAAGACTATGCCACGTTCCAAATTCGATGCGGCTGACCTGCAGAGGGGCTGCAAGGCAAAGCTGAGCCTTGAGGCGCAAAGCAACATGCGGGGCAGCAAAACCAAGTGGGCATGTCGATTCAGAGCGTGCAAGAGGGGAGCTTGCAAATGGCAAACTTGAGCAAAGGCAAGAAGGAAGCTTGAAACTTTCCTGGCAGTTGCTCGTCAACTCCGCAGCTTTGTCAAAAGTGGGACTCAAACTCTGCCAAAACAAGTCTAAAGGTCAGTGGATAGGGTCCCGAATTCCTGACTGGTAAGAAGCGCACGGCAGTCGGAGTGACCTGCAAAAATTGTGTTTTGTTGGGGATGTCATATTATCAGAAAGGTAGGATTGGAGGCGTGGGGTTCACACGTTTCTCCTGTGCATGCACGAGCAGCCCAGAACATTCACGGGGGGGGTTTCCGTGTGGTCATGCCGACTGCGAGTCAAGAGACCTGGTAGATCAATTGTGGGGTATTTCCCCAAAGTTAAAGGATTCCCTCTAACATGGGAAACTCCTTGATAAATCAGCCGTGGGCCAGAGAGTGATTTGGAGGATTGGACTTGTGCAAGGTAACTTGGCCATGATATCAGCCAAGGGAACGTCATGTGAAGCAAGCCAAGGGCCAACGTGGGGGTGGCCTAGTGCCCGTTGTGCTTTGCTGTATGGGTGTGTGTGCTTTTGAGACCTAGTTGAAGAAAACCACAATTTTGAGGGTACCCGTTTTTGACACATGTCACATACTCATATAAGCAACTCGAAACTCCTTTGGACACCTTGACACATCCAAGAGGAGGCCTTGTTGCAATATTAGTTGACATTTCGGCACGTCCCCTGAAAGTAGTCGAACCCCCCTGCTGTGGGCTTCCCGCCTTTGCAATTGCCAGGCTGCACTAGCGCTCGCTGATATTGCTGAGGCAGATGGGCAGCCTTTGCCTCCATGTCAAGAAAGCTCAAGAGCAGTCCAACAAAAGACAAGCACACCCATATCAGGCGCCAAATCCAGCATGTTTCCTTCCTAGACCTGGATATTCTTTTGGGAATCGGACCACATCTTTTTTCGGGTTGCATCGCATATTAAGGGAGAGAAAACTGTTAAACTACCCTACAAATGGTGGTTTCCCAACAGCATGAAGAGACAATACTGGAACGCGGTCCCTTGGGAGCCATTTGCTCAAAGGGCTGTTGGCAGGTCTCGGATTTTCTCCGGCGCTTGGTACCGATTCGCTGGAATCATTTTTCCGCAGGTGGCTGGGAGCACCAACCACCGTGACCTTCTAGAGGTGCGGCTCGCATGTCGCAAGCCACGGGTTGTTTCTGCTTTTGCCTTTAGACCCACTCGGGCCTTTTCAAGTTTCCATTGTGTTCCCTTTGAACCAGCAAGAAGAACACTTTGCGTGGTGGATCTTGTTTGATGTTACACAACTCCGTTGGGATCTCTTTTGCAAATCGCTGTACCCTGACACCCACTCGGCTGCTTTCTTTGTTGCTTTTTCACAATTTTTCGGGAAGGGCTCCAATTGTCTTTTTTTCCCGTGGTCATTGCATGCCCGGGATTGTGGTTGAATTGTAAGGTTCACTACACGGACCAGAATCAAACATGTCTATTGTCTATTGAATAGGTTGAGGGCAAAAACTGGGGGCAGCTTTCCTTCTGCAGAAGCCACAGGTGGCCACTGCAGTGATAAAAACGATAGATCAAAAAGGCTGGCCCAGCGTCCGCCAGAGCATATCATACACCTTGCACAAAGGTGCAAAGTGGCAAAAAGGAGAATGCTCGTTGAGATTCCTGCAAACAAAAAAAAAGCAAGATATGTAGATTCCTGCCAAAAAACCGCTTGTATTGTTTACTCCTTGCCGAAAGGCCGCCCCCACCCCCGCTCTTGGCTCGACTCACTGAGTCCCAGGCATTGCTGTGCCTTTTGTCTTTCTCTTGTCCCCTCTTTTTTCCCTTCATCATGGGTCTTCGCTGTTCCCTTCCTCCCTGCCCCTTTTCTCCACTCATCTCCCAATTCGATTTCTCTTTTTCTGGCTCCTCCTCGTTGCTTTTCTTTTCTCACTTTACTTGTCTTGACAGGACGATGGGGATGTTGCTCATACTCACCCCTCCAGCCTCAGGAGACAGCCGCAGAACCGAAACCAGCAAGAAGTTGTGCAGGAATTCGCCACGGCGAAAACCAAGGGCTTTGGCATTGGGTTCTTTATCCCCTGCTAGTTCCTTAACAGCCCCAAAGGTGGACAACTGTTCGCTCCAAAGCCCGCTGGAGAGGTCTTCGAGAAGTTAGCGAAGGATGAGCAGGATTCCGTGGGGCACTTGGCACAAGACTGAACTGGGGCACCTGGCGACGGGTTTTGGACAGTACTTGTTTTTGTCAATACCTTCTATCTTCACTGGCGAGTTGGTGAAGGGCCTTGCGCCAGTTGGCCAAAAAGGGACCTTCCTTGTCTCGTCAATTCAATTTGACTACGTGTGTGTGTGTGTGTGTGAGTGTGTGTGTGCTTGTGTTTCACTCATTTGCGAATTGCCAGTGTGTTTAGGTCGCTGAAACGACAAGGCCTATGTCATGTCCCATTGTTTTTCCTCCGAGGTTCGGATCCTTGCCATCAACAACTGCATCACGCTGGGCCGAATCGGAGCTGGCCAGTGGCAGGAAACCGCATCTCATCCCCCGATGCTTCTACGCGAGCGAGTTTCGGGTTGTTGTTTCAAGGTTTATCTTTTGAACCAAACTACATGTCTGATCGAAAGAGATGTTTAACATTAACAGGCGTTTGTTAAGAAAACCATGCATATACGGGATTGTCGTAGTAAGCCAAACAATAAAACGAAAACCAACGGCTGTTTATTAAAACGTGGTTGATTAAAACAAGACCCAATCAATGCTGGGCTTTGATTGTATTGCATGAGCCCTTGTGAACTTTTGGCCTGAAACAACTGTAAGGAGCAGGATATTGTCAAAGCAATGCGATTTCACCATGATTGGGTTCTTGACCTCAAGGCGGTGTTTTTTTCTCTCCCTATTTTGCCCAACTCACTTGTTGAGTTGGCAAATGTTCACGCTTGTTGTTTGATGATGTCCTCGTCACTTTTGCGAAGGGACGAAAAGGACAAAAAGTTCATCTTTTCCCAGCCACTTAGGTGGGCAGGTCAGCAAGAGAGGTGTCTCAAATGGCAAACCCGAAAATTGGTTTGGACAATTTGTTTCAAAGACGCTCCTCCTCTAGACTCAAACAGCCCGGTGTTGAATTCGCCAAACCTTTTGGGGTCCGTAGTTTTGGTGTTCGGGCCTTTTATCGGAAGCGGCAGCTGGGAGCGTGTGGTTGAATTGGGTGTGTATCAACTAGGTTGAACCTCTGACTGACGTGTGTTGTTTCTTGCTTTCCCTGTAAAGCAACCGGGGCAATTACCTCAACAAGACAAGCACACATGTTTTGTGAAGTGTTTGCCTCCTCTGGGCTAGTTAGGGTGGCTATTGTACAATCATTTGGAGGGTTTCTATTTACAAACCCACACCCAGAAACGCCATGCAGGACCAGATCCTGGAGGTGGTTCGCGCCTGCGTAGATGAGAAGAGTTGGCGGGTTCGCTACATGGTGGCCCGGGTCGCAGAATGATGCGAGCTTCCTTGACTTGCTGGTTGTCGGTAGGGAAGTTTGCCAGACCCCCTATGCAGCACCCAGGATTCTGTTTTTTTGGCGAACCCATCATGTAGGGGCATCTCGTTTTTGGGGACGCAACTTTCTTGGGGGCCAAGTGAATTTGCAGGGAAATCATGTTGACCATGTTGATCCCCGGATTTAATCAGCTTGGCAGATAGGGGGTTTATGACTCCTGGGTGTCCACCAGTCCTGCAAAGGGGTCTCACCAGGCCATTCTGGTCGCTTGGTTGCAAGTGCAGACAGGGTGGGAACCAGTGGTTATCTTGCCTGAGACAATATCGGACCCATCTCTCTACTCCCCAGAAACGTTCAATCCGAACCCTGGGATCAAGCCCTTCAATCGGAAGGTTCTGAAGAGCTTTCCCAGGGCTGCAGGCGGGCATTGGTTTCCTTACTAACCTGGATCGCCTGCGACGGACGCTCAATTTTTGGTTTGAAAGTATATGTTACCTCTCCTTCCAGATATTGCTTTCATGTCTCCCCTGCCAAAGAATCACAATATAACACACGCATATTTAGAATCTGAGTCTGATATTACCCAAACCATTGGACAAATACGAAAGCTTTCCGCGAGGCTGACAACGTCAAGGCGCTGTGCGACGTGTTCAAGGACCGGAGCCGACAGCGTGTTCGCTGCACATTCATCATATGATGTGATGTTATACGTGCCACCTGAAATTGACATAAATTTGACCCTGTTCTGGGCAACTTCTGCTTCCCTGCAGATTACTACAGGACCCCAAGAATCAGCATTATTGGAGGAAACGTATTTTGCGACTTGCATTCTCTTCTTTAGTAGGTTTCAGCCCCAGAACCCTTCTGGAACCCCGACACGAAGCCGCTCCGAACCACTGCGGAATCCATTTAAGTGAAGACCCCCAAGCTTTCAGCTGGTGGGGATATCTACCAGTGTTCCTCAGCAATGCCAAGGGTCAAAGGTAAAGCATCTCTGGGCACAAAAGGCGAGGTTCAAGCTTGCAGCTGTTGGGGCAGATTGTGTCCCTTTAAAGTTAACAACCAAAAAATATGGTGCCCTGATTTCTCCATGGATTTCTCTAGATTTTCTGGGAAGCCGGTTCCCCACTGATGGACACTCTAGGAGAAGGCTGTGGGCTCCATCATCCCGTCGCGACCCCAGAGATCGAGTGGAAGGGAAGTGATCCTGGCATACATCCCCTAGCGTGGAACCCAAAGAAGTCTCCCGAAAGGACTTTCCTCTACAAGTGAAGTTTGTCTGATGTAGGGATGTCCTGTTTCCCTGTTCATGTGTTTGTGTCGGGGGGTCCAAATGGACATGGGATTCCTGCCCACCTCTAAAGACTCAAGCGGGTTTCCTTTGATCTGGCTTTCACAACCCAAATAAGGGTACTGAGCTTCAAAGAAGCACGCTCACGTGCTCAGCAGCAAATGTTTGCACTGTTTAACCCCAACTAGTTCTGTTCGTTGAGTTGAGACTGGCACCAAACCAGAAGCAACTGTCTTAAACCCGTGGAAGCTGAATCAGCGGAGGGTGTTCCTACTCAAACATTGGTGGTGCCCGTTTGGTTTCCCTTCAAATGCCATCCAGAAGGTGGTCCTTTTGCAATGTTGGGATATCCCGGGTGAATTGTGTTCAAACGGAAACCAAAGAAAAGCCACCATTTGACTATACGATACCCCATGTTCAAAGAAAAGATGCAGTGCGATTGTCCCACTTTTCCCAGCGATGTTTGCAAGCCATGAATCACACAGGTACCCGCCTACCCATCAACATGGAAACAACCAGAAGCTCCATTGAAGAGAGAGCTAGTTGCCAGCTACAGTGATTCCCTCTCAAGAAGTTAATCGGTTTGCCCATGAAATTTACCTCAGACCCCCCGCCGAAAAGGTCACACTCCTATCCATAAAAAAGGTATCAGTACTTTTGGCTGGTTGTGGGATTCCTTCTACAAATGCCCAGGAGAGTGAGAGGTGCAACCATCCCAGCAAACCCCCCCAGATCTCTGGTGGTCCAGTCCCTTTTTCGTATGGGAATCTGGACGTCTGGGAGCCGGTCCCAAGGCTGTACCTCCGACTGCTGGGTGATGCGGAGGTGGAGGCGTCTCCTTCGCGCACTCCAGGGAATCGCCTCGTGTTGTTGTTTTCTGTTTTTTTTTGTTCCCCCCCCCCCCAGAGAGCTGAAAGCTATAGGGGTTTTCACTTCTACTGTAAAGATGAGAAAGTGATTTGCGAGATTGATGGCAGGGTGCTAGGTGGCATGCAGTTTGGGGTGCTGGTGCAGTGCTTTCGGAGGTGCTTGTGACCCGGGTGCTAGGGGGATGCAGTTTGGGGTGCTGATGCAGTGCTGTTTGCGGGTGCTGGTGCAGGTGCTGTCAGACGCCGGTCACGGTGGGCGCATTTTTGCGAGATTGGCGGGGGGCACATTTCAAATCCTGCCCTTTTCAACCCCGCAACCGGCGCCAAACTTCAAGCACATGCTGCCCACACAACTGGAGCAAACAAAAACACACTTAAGTCACTTAAGGTTTTTGTTCCACACCAGGAAGCCTCTCAATTCTACACAGAAGTGTCCCTGAATTTGATATGATTTGGCCATCCTTGACCTGTTTTATGCTATCTGGGGTCTCCTTTTTTTTTCCGGGAATGTGTGCTAATTCGAAACCCAGACGCGTGAGTTGCTGCATTGATCCCTCTTGTCCAACTACTTCAAGTAAGGTTGTTTTTGTTAAGCTAACTGCCCCAACACGGGGCTTGAGATTGTTCCAGGCTGTCAACTGACTGCTTGACAGACACACAGCATTCCGACGGTCCGATGTCGGCCGACTCGAGGCTTTGTCCTTCGGGGATGTTTCCCAAAGTGGAATGCTCCTGGCTACCAGCGCACCGTACCTTTGGACAACTTACAAGGCAAGCAAACCAGCAACAACAAAGGACCTGGCCAGAATGTTCCCCCGATTCAAGGAAGACCCTTGATTTGTTCCCTGATATGTTTATACACTGGGAACACATTTCGTGTTGCAAGAGTTTTCCCTGAATCGGGGCTCTGCAGTCTGGCGACCTACCTTTTTCTTGTGGCTGGTAGAAAGCAGCTGACGTGAGACCGACTGGAACGTGCAACTCATGCATGATAGCATGTGCTGTGGCCGAAACACGAAGACTTCTGGAAATGGGTTCATTCCTTCACTAAACGGGTGTGCCCCGCTGGGTCGATTTCTTATTTCAGGTTCGTGCACTAGAATTCACCCAGACGCGTGCTGCGGCCGGAAAAAAAAGAAAAAGAGGAACATGTTACATGTTGGGGTTGGCCAAAAAAGAAACATGATTTGCAACTCTTGCCTGGGACCATGGCTCCTCAAAACCACCAGCCCTCATATCATCCGCATATTGCCGGCTGCATCACTTGCTTATCATTCTTGGATGGTTCTCTCGCGACGTTTCAGGAAAGTTTGAAAGAGGAATCCCAATGAAACGTTACATCGATAACTCACCAAACCACAAGCCTTCTAAATACATCCAACCTCTTGCCATTCACGTTTCAGGGGGTCGGATCGGATCACCTCAGGTCCGCACCATTGCGGCCGCGCGGGTGGCCGACGTGGCCGCGGTGAACCCCAGCAAGGAGCGATCCTGGGGGATCCAAAAGTCGCAGGTCCAAACTTCGGGCGCCGAAAGTGGATGGAACGGTCGGAAGAACTGATGCCGTTGCCGGCAAAACTACAGTCTCTCAAGCGAGGCTTAGACTAGCATTAATGGGATATTGCAACTCAACATACAACTCCAAAGGGTAGGTTGCAGGACTTGCTTTTGGTCCTTTGGGTTCTCCTTTATTTGCCTTTAGGTGGGCATGGTGATGTATATATCCCTCAGAAAGTTTAGATGAAGGCAAAGGTTGCCATTCCGAGAGTCATGTGTCCATGGGTTATGGGTTCACGTCAGCGTTCTGTTTGCTTGCTGTCCCGCGAGGAGTTTCTGGAGCAGCTTATGCTGGTGGCCCAGTGTGTTTGCGACCGAATGGTCGGTGTAGCTTTCTGTCAAACCAGGGTTGCTCCCCTTCTCAGAAGGTGCTGGGAACCCTGCGGCCTTTTTGCCGCAACACATATAAGATTCATTCCATTATGCGCTCGTACCCCCCAGCCAAGGGGATTCCATTCTTTGATTTCGAGCCAAGTCCAGTCGAATGAGGCCTGCCTTGGAGAAGCTTACGGCCACCAGGGAGCAGAGTCAGCATGTGCGTGCCTCCTTAGCCGGGCCTGGGCCTCGGGCCTCGGGCCTCGGGCCTCGGGCCTCGGGCCTCGGGCCTCGGGCCTCGGGCCTCGGGCCTCGGGCCTCGGGCCTCGGGCCTCGGGCCTCGGGCCTCGGGCCTCGGGCCTCGGGGCGTCGGCTTGCGGCTTTTGCACGGCACGTCTATATTGCCGTACTCTTTGAAGAGGTTCCTTGGAGAACTGATGGTGGTAAAATGAATTACGGGTTTTTCGGGCTGAAAATGATATTTCGAGTGGAAGGAATTGCAGTGAAATCAACCTCCCTGTGTGATTTCTGGAGGTCAAAAGCATGTGTCGTTCGGCATTTCCTGGCTGAGGGGTGTGCTGCAGCTTTGCTCAGTCTTCGGACAGCAACTGACTGTTGTCCTTGCCTCAGCTATGCAGCGGGAGAGTTGGAAGCGTGCTTGGAAGACAGCTCACCGATCCGGGGGAAAGGCTCATCAGTGGTGAAGGTCCCTTACTTGCAGTGTCATAACTAGCCAGACTTGTATGACCATCGCTGGGTCAAGTGACTGCTCCCAAGGATTATCTCATCAACATTTTCCTGCAGCTGATCAGGCCTGTTCCTGGGCAATTGCCATCGGTGGCGGAGCCGGTTGGCCGTTTTGAAGGCTGTTGGCGGTTTTCCACATTTGCTGGGGGTGCTTGCGGCGATGTTGTCCAATGCACAGTCGTTCTGCACATGGTTGTCTCGCCAATGTGGCAGTCCCATTGGTTTCCCAACAGAGTTGCCACAGATAGGGTTGAAAGGAAACCCAAGCGTGGAAGCCGCGCAGCCAAGCAAACCAGTGAGAACACTTTATTCATGAAAACTCATATGCAGCACTGTAACAGTATATCTAGCTCCTGAGCCCACTGGCTTCCATTCACCTATGTTTTCTCTGTTTCGTGTCGGGAGGTCGCGCCAATCAGATGCCGGGAGCCAGCCTTTGGTTCAGGAAGACGCTTCGCGCAAGTGATCTTGCCGCCTGTCAGGGATGAATGTCCAGATGTTCGGCTGCAGCTCCTCAATCACTTGGAGCATCTTTCAACAACGGCCCTGGCCTCAGTCACAGGTGGCGCATTTGGCGTACATGTTGGGTTCTCACGCCTCGCGGATCCGCTAGAGGAATCGGGAAGTGCTGGAAGCAACGACCAAATGATGTAACAAAGAACCATCACAATATATATATATATGGGTTGCCTGCTGCAGGAACCGAAATACACACATGACCCACGTGGAAGGCATATCGACCTCACAAGTCACGAAGCACGTTTTGGATCCCTGCTTTCAGGCTGACACTCTCTCATTAAATGCCTACATTGAGAGTGTTTATATTTGGCTGTAAGCCGTGATTTTACGAGGCGATCAGCCTTTTAGTAAGTACCTGTGAACCACGCTTGTAGTGTACCCAAGCCTGCTGATTCTTCCTTCCTTTCCCATACTGCATGGGGTTTGTGTCTTCGGATGGGCAACCCTCCAATTCAAACGAGGAAGCCTCCGACGTTACTGGAGCGGTTGCCACCAGGGAGTCACTTCCCTCTCCACCACCTCCACCTCCACCACTTGGGCTGCAAACCGAGGTGGGCGTAGAGGTGTTGGCCCAGTCCCTCCTGCCGTCCATCAAGGATCCGGGGGGGGGCAGGGCACGCGGCGACGCAGATGGGCGCTCCAAGCTTCAGGGCCCAAGGCCCAGAGGTTTTGTCGGTCAGGGTAGCCGAGTTTTGAGCGCCAAATCCCAAGCCGGGTGTTCTTGGGGACTAGTCAAATGATTGGACGAACCACGTGATTCGCCGCCGTCGTCGTTGTCGTTGCTGCGAGCAACAGCAACATTGAGGCCCCTGCTTTCGACACATCCCCAACAATGAACACGTTTCACAAGGGATCTAATGTCTGGTTGTGACGCATACAAGGAATACAATCAACATCATCAACACAAGCACAAAAGGGCACTGTGCTCACAAGCACTGTGCTCACAAGTGTCCGGAACGAATAGTGTATTCACGAAATACACAACACCGTGCAGGCGGCTATGGTTTGGATGAAGACAAAAGAACCCGTATAGCGAATGGGTCCCGTGTAGCTGATGAAGAAGGTCAGGTTGCCACTGCAAGTAACAGCCCCAGGCCCATTTTAGCAGGTCTCATCCTGCGGATTGCTTCAGGGTTCCCAGTCATGGAGGTGCCTCGCGTTTGTAGCCGGGCATGCCTCGGAATCTGAGGCCTTGCCCATGATTCCCCTGCGCCCGGGGCGCGCCTGTATTTTTCAGAGCGGTTCATTTTTAGGAAGTCAACCGATCCTGGTTTCCCTATGGAAAAAAAATACACCAGCATAGACCCCAGATAGCAATGATTGCACACCAGCCCCCCGAAGAGCGTCCCAAACAGCACCCGGCCGTCAATCGAGCACCCGCGCCATCACTAGCACCCCCAAACAGCATCCCAAAACAGCACCTGCAGCAGCACCCCAAACTGCGTGCCCCCTGTGCCCTGACGTCAATCTCGCAAAAATGCGCCTGAACCGTTACCCTAAGAGCACCCCAAACAGCACCCCCCCAAACACCCAGCCGCACCCCAAACAGCATCCCAAAACGCCACCTGCAGAACCCCAAGCTGCATGCCCCCTTGGACCCTACCGTCAAGATGCAAAAATGTGCCTGCACCGTCACCTGCATGCCCGATAGCACACGGGTGTCAATATCGCAAAGTGCGCCCGCACCGTCACCAGCACCTCAAACAGCTCCCCAAACAGCATCCCAAGACACCACCAGCACCAGCACCCCAAACTGCCTGCATGCCCCCGTGCACCCTACCGTCAAGATGCAAAAACACGCGTGCACCGTCACCCCAAAACAGCACCTGCACCAGCACCCCCATACTGCATGCCCCCTAGCACCCTACCGTCAATCTTGAAAAGATGCGCCCGCACTGCTATCAGCACCTCAAGCAGCACCCCACTCCGCAAAAACCAGCACCCCAAACTGCACGCCTCTTAGCACCAGCCAGAAGTTAGAACCCCTATAGCTTTCAGCTATCTGGGGAAAAACACCGGGCAAGTGAACCTTTGCGGTTTCAAGCAGCACCTGTTCGTTTCCGAAGGGTTGGCTTATGAAGAGCCAAAACAACCTTTTTACCGCAGTTGATGCGAGTATCCGACGGCGGCAGGACTTGGGCAAGGACCGGCAGTGGCGAGTGCGGCTAGCGGTCATCAATGTGATGCCATCAGCCCAGATCTGGAGTCAGGGGCACCGAATGATGACTTTGCCGGTCCAGCACAATCAGGATCGCTACCTGCATCCTTTTTGGGATGTTGGTTTGGAGTGTACGTCACGGGCACGGGACCTTGCCCAGCAGATTCAGTGCAAGAAGCTCTGACCACTTTCTGCGCATTTTTAATTTGCATTCACCACCGGGACGTGTTTGAGGTGGCCACGGATCAACTTGAGCGGCCGCCACTGCTTGAATGCGCGACTACTTCTTAGTCCGAGTGACATTGCTTTACTCCACAACATCGCCTCTATCTTCGCATTCAACAGTGTCGCACCTTATTCCACACAAACAAGCGAACTCATCACCGGCTCTCGGTTGATCCATTGTTGGGGAATCTGTTGGGGTTTTTAACACAATCTCGTGTTTATAGGGAAACCACCGTGGCCCAACAGTGAGTTTAGTTTCTCCCAAGCCCGCAACGCTGTGGATGGACCCCGGATGGACCTGTCCGTCTCAGGCCAGACTTAGCCAAGTACCTCGGTGAGGCACGGTGGCCCAAGTGCCCACGCTGCGAACGTAGAAAGCAGCCACAGGAATTCGGGGCTTAAACACATAGCCAATATTTGTTGATTTTCCCAAAGGGAAACCCAAAGGGGAATGGGAAATTGTTTAACCTTTCCAGAGCCTCTATTCGACGCCCAGAATTCTTACTGGAAATTTGCCGAAAACCCATCACAAACCACAAAATTCTGCAGACACCCACCAAAACGTCAAGTCCACTGGGTTCCAGCAGCTGGCTTCTTTGATGCTAAACGGCCGAAATTGTGGCTTGGCCAGAGCCAAGTTAGAAGTAAATATAGGCCCACAGCAAAGCCAGAACCCGTTTGGAGCACTTGCGGTACTTGGGGAGGTGTCGCGTTCTCCTTGGTTGCCTTTGAGAGGGTGGCAAGAAGTTCTATGCCAAGCCCTTCCGCACAGACAACGATGCAACAGGAGGCTGATGATCGTCTTCACCGCAGCTGATGCAAATTGACATGTTGTTGTTTTCCACCCCCCCCCCAAAAAAAAAAAAAAACAGAAGAAGAAGAAAGACAAAGAAGGAAACAAAGCCAAACAAGAACAACAAATCGTTGCTCCAAGCCTACGATGACCAAACCAGACAGTCTCCTTTGGTTTCTTCGGGGGGCTGTTGAAACGCATTTTGCCAAACTGATGGAGGCAAAGTTCACCTCAGAGCTGGCCGGGCCGCTCTTTGCAGCATGGCTCATGGATCCTGTCTTCTCGGTGAGGCCGCAGAGAGAGGGCCGGTTGGAGTCTGTCATTGCGTTGCGTTCCTGTTTAAATGTGTTGCCTTTTTAGTGTAGCCCTTTTATTCTATGCAAATGGCCACAGTTTGGCGAATCTGAGGACAACTCAAAATGATTTCAGCCCCTTTACATGGTTGGCTTCCGTTGGTTGCGCCCGGGGGTCTCATTGAACCGGGGAGGATCCTCAAGGGTTCTCAATGCGTTGGTTAGTTGGAATTGGTGAAGACTCCCCCAACATCCACGACGCGAGCCGCCTTGCCTGGGATGCGGCCACGGCGCTTTTTTCTCCTGGGTTGATTAGGCGGAGAATGCCACGAGCCATTGAGCGGATTGCTACTGCAAGATGCGATCTGGGGAATGTATTGCGAACTTGCCAACAAATGGTGTGGCACCTCGCCCATGATGAAGGTCGCCTACTTGAGGATTTTCTGTTGCAGGTGTATTAATTGGGTCTCTCAAGCAAATACCTGCGAACAACTCCTCTTGTCGAGCCTTCCTTTGCCGGACGCAGTGGCATGATGTACCCTTTTGCCCAAAACCTTTATGCCATTGTCCAAGGGTTTTCACAAAGGTCGATCAAATCAAGCAGGAATCAAGTTTCGTTTGCCTTCTGCCATTTGGAGCGATCGGTACGGCTTGTCACAAATCGAGCTTATCCGCTGACTTGAACGGCCAAAAGGCGGTGTAGTAGTTTGGCCTTATTGAGGTCATAGGCTTAGGCACATGGGCAAGCATTAATTGATTACAACGGGGCACGTCACAGCACTCCAGACGACCATCACATCTGGCTGTAGCAAAGAGCGTGTTGTTTCTCGAGATGTCAACAGTTCCCTCAGTGATCCTCCCTTCGGACATGGCCAAGACAACTCTGCATCTTCAGTTTTCCACTCAACAAGGGGCCAACAAGAGCAGTTGCTTGTCTGCTCCCTGAAGTCTTGGGCTTGAATCTGGTTGAGAACACAACTTTAGTGGTACATAGAGAAGCTCGGCTCAAACCTTTTTGTTGGCCAATTCAGGAAGTTATTTTACAACTCCCGAAGGATATCCGAAACATCATGATGCGAGCGTAGATATACCTTTGTTTGTGTTAATTTGGGGACTGTCCCGTGTCAGTGGTTTGCATGAGTTGGACTTGCCATTTGATTTTGGAGCAGACCCCTCTTCTTGGTGCTCAGGTTCATTCAGGGGAATGTGCTTTCATCCGACCTCTTTGCTGTCCGCGTCGCTTCGTTTTGCCCAAGCCTCTAGTGGGCTCAGCGTGAGCAGGTTGAGGCACACGCGGATTGGAGCTCAAGGTGCCTCGTGAGATTCAGAGGACTTTGACACCGTCCTTGGCGTTTGTTTGACCGCCCGCCGAGAAGGTTGACAATTTCGAGACATACAGCAACACCATTGGGGTGACCCTTTTTGGTCCCCGAACGGTTTCTCTCTGGGAATTCTTGTCAATAAGTTTCACAAGTCCTAAGTCTTTGGTTTGGGTTGGAGCACCTCAAACCACGAAACAGCCCAAACCGACTTCCGAAGCGCATACGCCATGAGCCGAGTTGTGGCACGGAGCCCAAGACACCTTGGCGTCAGTCCTGGCGAGATGAGCTGGAGCATGGGTTGCTGTGTCTGGGTCTTCTGGAATTCATGGAGCCTCGTTTTGCATGGACACGAGCCTGGATCCATTTGGACCCCTCGAACGATGGCTCCTTGCGACCAAGGTGTCTCGAAGAGGCTCGGTGCCCGAACCGGTTGCCCGGGTTTTGGGCGCTTCAGTGCTTGACTTGTTTGATGGGATTTCCCTTTGCAGTGAGCGCTTCCAAAAAGATGTGGGATCCTGGGTTTTGACCACTTGAAATTGAAGGGAGACAAGAGCAACCCGCTCAGGTTTTGTTTTGTTTGTTTTTGTGTGTGTGTTTTGCGGGGGGATCCCCCTATTTTGAGCACACCCAAATAAAACCAACCAAAGCCGGGTGCAAGCGAGTCAGATTTGCGCTGGCTTCTTTGAAAGCAAACCAGCTGCACACCGCAAACAACGAGTTGGCTTGGCTGCAGTTGTCTTTGTCTGTTTTTGTTTGGTTTTGGGTTGGGTGTTTGGTTGAGTAAATTGAATGCGAAAGGACAACATTGCCATTTCCGGGATCCAAATCTCTGCAGCTCCATACAGGAAAGGAGGGGCCAATGGCTCCAATCTTGGCGTCCATGCCGGAGGCGCATTCCCGCGAGTGGGTCCCCGAAAGGGTCCCAATGTGAAAGGAACCCGTTTGTTAGAATCCATTCAATGGGTCAGTAAGTTGGGAATCTTCGGTCAGAAGACCCCATTTTCACCTCCGATTAGTGGACTTTAAGTTTTGGGGAAGACCATGTTCGTGGCAAAGAGCATTTCAGGAAGTGGGGTGCGAATAATAAATGCGGATATGCAATGGTCACAGGACCAATTGCTTTGCCCGGGGTGAGGATTGTTATGGACCCCTTTTGGCGGAATTAGTGTACAGGTTCCAAAGGAACCACGGTAACCACGGCCATTGACCATGACTCAAATGGCCTCACATATATATATTTATTTTGCCTAAGACCCTCTGAGTCTTGTCTGTGAGTTTATGCCATTTGATTATTATTTGGTTTCCCAGCTTTGGTTTGCTCATCGCCCCAAACATCGAATATTCATTTGAAGATCGTTAGGACCTGGTGGGGTTTTGGGATCCCAGGGATTCAGTGTCTGCCAGAAAGCTTTGCGGCAAACGTGGGTGCAAAGTGATCCTTGTCCAATTGGCTCCGAAGCCGACATGTAAAGCAAGAGCCCCTCACTTTTTGCTTGGCACTGCGCCTTTGTGGCAGCCGAGAGTACTGGAGCTTAGAACAAGGACTAGATGTTTCCAGATTGCTGTGCTTCTTGGCCATTTCTTTGAATGATGTGTTACTGCCCTTTCTTGATTTACTTTGGGCGTTGTGGTTGGTAGATATGTTGATTGCCTCGGTGTTCCTTCTTCTGAAGCACAACACTATGTTGTTTATATTCTTCTTCCGTTTTAGCCCTTCCGCGTCGCTCAGCAACCCCGTTCCCATCTCCGATTGTCAAGGCCCCTGTTGAAAGGGGGCCTCTTGGGCTTTGTCGAGATCCCATACTTGTGACAACCATGAAAACGTCATCCTGGTCAAATTTGGGACCATCTTAAATACATATTTGCCCTTGAATAGACTCATGAACAATCCCTAGGTTTAGGCTTGACCGAGCAAGTCATTGTGCCACAGCTTCTTGCGAGCGCTAAAGAGTATGATCTCAGCTGATGTGGACATTCGGGTCTCTGAGATTGGCGACTGATGGTTGGCTTTTGTTTCGGCTGCAACCAAGCCCAAAAGAGAACCAAACCTGCGGCAGGTGAGTGCCGAATATGATCTTTACTTTCATTTACATCGAGAGATCCAACCACGTACACCGGGCGACGTGAAAAGCAATGTGAAGTTGGGTCTCTATGGTGCTTCGCAGGGACATTCTATCTAGGCAATACCTTGGGCCCCTCGATTTAAGGAAGCGCGTAGATACTTGCGTTTTCCTACCCCCCCTCCCGCGGACAATATCCTGCAGCAGTCGGAATGGATGAATTTCTAGGAATTCCCGGCTAAACCACCCACCAACAGGTCCAGGATTTTGTCCATCCACCGCACGGTTTTTGGTTCGGCTTGGGCCAGGTCGACATCTCGCCCTGGATGGATGCCTCCAAGGACGTGGATGGGCCGTCAAAAGAGTGGGGTGCCGTCTTGGGATCCGCTCGAAAGGCCTCCATATGCTTGGCTGCCCTGACCTCTTGTTTTCGGTTTTGAGAGATTTCAGCGTTTTAATTCGCCTTGGTGGGTTCTAGTACCACGGAGTTTTTTGCCTGGCCATAGGATCCTATGCCCTGGTGCTTTTGCTCTTAAATCAATGGAGTCGATCGCCTTGCCTTGCAGTAACCACGCTGTTTTGCTGGAGCGGAGAAGGAGTCCCAAAACAATTCTGCCCAGTATGGTTGGCAAAAGTCTTTGTTCTTTGTTGAGGGTACCCTTCTTGGTTCAAAGAAGGAAAATGCAGTTGTTCGGAGCAAGCACTATTTTGACGCATACCCCTAGGCTAGACGTTCAAGAAGCCATTCGAGCTCAGGACGAAATGGGGCAGTGGCAACTTCCAGAGTATCCCTGCGAGATACAAGGACAGATGTTCTCTGCAAGTTGCGGCAAGCCATTTGCATGACGCCATGACTGGCATGGAGTTATGACATTTGCAGATGAGGGAGCAAGGCCGAAACACCATAGTGCACTGAAACAAATGCAAGCCACTGCTGTTCATCGGTGTATTTGGGGCTGTTTAAGCCTGCTTAGATCGTCTTTGTTTGACTGGACGTCTAGTTTGAAGGCTCCATGGAGCTCATGGAGTGGAAAGTGTACGCATCCCGCAGGATTGTCGCCAGATGACCCCAGGAATGTGAGATGGAGGCCTGGCAGAGACAAAGCACATGGGCCGTGCAAGACGGTATGTATAGTATATCTATGATTATTTATGTATGTATATTATATAATGTATTTTGTTGTTTTGCTGTTGCTGACCTATACTTCATGCACAGTTCCTTTCAAACAGAACTCTGTTGCTAGAAGCTAAAACAAGGTCATTCAAGGTCTCTCTTCTTCATTGAGTAACTTTAATGTCAGAAGCTGAAAGAATTGCAGCGCGAGGCTTATGAAAATGCTCGGCAATCTGCCTCCCAGTCTTCAGAAGCAAGTAAAGGCTTTGGATGTGTCTTGCATTTTTTGAGCCTGTGCATGTTTTCAGAACCCAAAGCTCCAAACCCTGCACAGGCTCAAACAAATGCAAAGATCCAAAGCTAAAAGCTCTGAAATCTGCCAGGCTCAACAAAATGCAACAATGCAAAAATCGACACCAGTCAAGCCCTGACCTCTTACATTGCACCTGGGTTTTGCATTTGTTTGATTTGTTTGAGCCTGTGCAGGTTATGGAGCTTTCAGGTTTGGTTGTTTTGCATTTGTTTGAGCCTGTGCATGTTTTGAGGATGCAACCATCACAAGAGGCAACATGCAGGTGTGTGTTTTGCTGTTTCCTTTAAACCGCACTGCAAATAGCAGTGTTTTCAACACTGACAAAGTTGCATCTGAAAACGCTTTCTGTTTGCGTGTTTTGTTGTTGCTTTCTTTAGCCTTGTTTTGCATCAAGCACACAAATAACATCTGGCACAATATAACAAATCTCACAAAACAACAGTGCTAATTATTGTGATTTCTGCAAGGTATCTGCAAACCAAGTGGACACTGACCGTTTGCAAATTATTTGTTTTGTGCAAAAAGTAGAAAGGTGGGCCCTTGGGGGAAGGGTGACTATAATCTATATATATATATGCATTTATGCACGCATGTGAGTCTCCATGTTTGTGCGTGCGCGTCTCTGTGTTTATGTGTTGTTGTTCGAGGGTTTGTGTGTGTGCGTGCGCGCGTATGAATACTTGTTTTGTTGCGTGCATTTGTGTTCGTGTGTGTGTGTGTTGGTGTGTGTTGGTGTAATTATCCTTGTGTCTTTGTGTATTGTGTTTGTGTTTCCCTTTGTGTGCCTGGGGTTTGTGTGGGTGTGTCTCTGTGAGGCCCCGAGTTTGTTTTTTCCTAGGTTTGGCGCGTAGTGCTGGGGTTTTGGCTCGGCAGGTCTGTCTCCCAGTCAGTCGGTCGCCCCGGTCGGTCGGTCGGTCGCCCCGGTTGGTCGCTCGGTCGGTCTCTCAGTCGGTCGGTCACCCCGGTCGGTCGGTCTGTCAGTCGGTCGGTCGGTCGGTCGGTGGATTCGTCGGTGGATTGGTCGGTCAGTCAGTCGGTCCAACCCTAAACCAACCCTAAACCAGCCCTAAGCCAACCCTAAACCAGCCCTAAGCCAACCCTAAGCCAGCCCCAAACCAGCCCTAAACTAACCCGAAACCACCCTTAACCAACCCTAGACCGACCTAAACCCCTAAACTATCCTAAGCCAACCCTACACCAACCCTAAACCAATCCTAAAGCAACCCTAAACCAACCCTAAAACCTAAATCAACGCTAAACCAGCCCTACACCATACTAAGCCAACCCTAAACCAGCCCTAAACCAACCCCAAACCAACCCTACACCAACCCTAAACCAACCCTAAATCAACCCTAAACCAGCCCTAGACCAACCTAAACCAACCCTAAACCAGCCCTAAAAAGTCCGTAAACCACCCTAAGCCAACCCTGAACCCACCCTAAGTCAACCATTAACCAGGCCTAAACCAGCCCTTAAACCACCCTAACCAACCCTACACCAACCCTAAACCAGTACCCTGAACCAACCCTGAGGCAACCATAAACCAGCCCTAAACCAACCCTAAACGAAGCTAACCCACTCAACCAGCCCTAAACCAGCCCTAAACCAGCCCTAAACCAGCCCTAAACCAGCCTAAACCACCCCCAAACCAGCAGCCCGGAACCAACCCCCCAAAACCACCCTGAACCAACCCTGCACGAAGCTAACCCACTCAACCAGCCCTAAACCAGCCCCAGACCAGCCCTAAACTAACCCGAAACCACCCTTAACCAACCCTAGACCGACCCAAACCCCTAAACTATCCTAAGCCAACCCTACACCAACCCTAAACCAATCCTAAAGCAACCCTAAACCAACCCTAAAACCTAAATCAACGCTAAACCAGCCCTACACCATACTAAGCCAACCCTAAACCAGCCCTAAACCAACCCCAAACCAACCCTACACCAACCCTAAACCAACCCTAAATCAACCCTAAACCAGCCCTAGACCAACCTAAACCAACCCTAAACCAGCCCTAAAAAGTCCGTAAACCACCCTAAGCCAACCCTGAACCCACCCTAAGTCAACCATTAACCAGGCCTAAACCAGCCCTTAAACCACCCTAACCAACCCTACACCAACCCTAAACCAGTACCCTGAACCAACCCTGAGGCAACCATAAACCAGCCCTAAACCAACCCTAAACGAAGCTAACCCACTCAACCAGCCCTAAACCAGCCCTAAACCAGCCCTAAACCAGCTAAACCAGCCTAAACCACCCCCAAACCAGCAGCCCGGAACCAACCCCAAAACCACCCTAAACCAACCCTAAACAAATCTAAAACACCAAAACCAGCCAAACCAGCCCTAAACCACCCTCAACCAACCCTAAACCAACTCTAAACCAGCCCTAAACCAACCCTAATCCTAAACCAACGCTAAACCAACGCTAAACCGCCCCTAAGCCAACCCTAAACCAGGCCTTAACCAACCCTGAGCCAACCCTAAACCGAGGGTTTGGTGACATCCCGACAACGATAGGTGGCCTTGTTACAACAACAAGAACTTTCGTAGCAACAACAAGAACTTTCGTAACAGCGACGCGGGCTCAGGATCATCCTGACAGGGGATTGCGGTTCTGATGGCTTCCTGATGCAGGTAATTGGCTCATCACTCTTGATAGGCGGAATAACAATCACTGGGCATCGTGAGGTACTTTCATGAAAGGCCCAGCAGGAACTTAGCAGTTTGCCTGCAGAACACACGCATTCACAATGCAACTTTGGGAGTCACGCAAAGTACTGTACATTGTGGATGTCTAGGTTTTTGTGCGCAATGCCAATGGCCACCACTTGATGGCAGAAGACCAACCCCGGCCCACTCGACAGAGACCTGTCCACAACTGGATGTTTTCGGGATGTGAGCCTGTCTCTGGACGAGTACCTAGCAGGGGCAGTCCATTGGACAAGCTGTCCGAAGCGGGGCGCAAGCTTGGGCAAAGATGGAGGGCTTGATTTTGGGTACCTGGTCGACGCCTAGACACCAGACGATAGGTTCTCGGTCACTTGTAGGGGCCACCGGCGTGAAAGCTGTCGAACTGCGCAGGGCACAGCGTATTCCGCTGGGTTGCATGCCCCGCGCATTTGCGTGTGTTCGTGTCCCAACATGTACCTTCGCGTGTCCTGCCGCTGGGCGTGTCCTGCCGCTGCGTTGCATGCCCCGCAAGAAGCGGCACAAGCCAAGGAAAAATATCAGAAAGTTTGGATGGCCGCTTTTGCCACCAGAAGGTGGAAACGCTTGAGCTGTCATATCCGCAGTACGACCCACCAAACAAGTTCACTACACACCGTTTTTAAGTAATGGATTTAAATGGAAACAGCGGCCCTTTCTTATTGGGAAAGGAACTCTGGGAAGAATGGGGATAAAAACAGGGCCCCCTAATAAGGCTGGATTTTAGGACTGGGGGGGGCGTATTTAAAAAGTAGTGCTGCAGGATCTGACATTATGGAAAAGCAATCTTATTAGTAGGGGGACCTTTATAATTAGGAAGAACTGATTAAGATGTCATGTGTGTGTGTTTGGCGGCAACAAAGTAAAGCCGCGGGTTTCCTGAACAACCCCTTAACCCAATCTGAAAAAACATTCGCCACGAGATCACGCATCTCCCTGCAATGCTTCAGGGAAGGAGCAGCGCCACGCCGTTCTCAATCTGCCAGTGCTTTCCTGCAATCAGGCTGCTCCGATCTGGTTTTGAGCTGGCCTCTGAGAGAATCTCAAAGCATCTGGCTTGAAATTAGTCTGTTTCCGGATTGATGGGTGTCAGCAATGAGCGCGACAATCCAGATGTCTGGCGCCGCTTCTCATGGACATGCTCCCTGAGCGGTCTGAAGCTGTTGGGCCTGGCTGATGCCAGCCCATCTTCGATAGCAAGCAGTGCCGACTGGGCAACGGGTGCGCTTTGTCGGGATTTCCTGCAACTAACGCAATCGTGGTTGCTCCGCCCTCACCCTAAACCAGGCCTAAACCACCCCAAACCACCCTAAAACGACCCTAAAACAATCCGAAACCAGCCCTACACCAGCCCTAAACCAACCCCAAACAACCGTAAGCCACCGTAAGCCAACCCTAAACCAATCCTGCTGCGTTTTGGCGACAAGCTTCTTCGAAAAGGTAAACCCTCTGCAGCTTTTCTGGGTCCAGACCGCCTCGCCGAACCTAGGAAGACAAGCAAAATAACCCTTCTGCCGTCTCTGTGTGAAGATTTCTGTCCGCCAGTCTCTCTCTTATTTGTTTTTGTGCCTGTCTGTCTCTGTGTGTCCCTGTATGTGTCTGTGTCAGCGTGTCTCTGCGTGTCTCTGCGTGTGTGAGCACGCATGTGCACGCTGACAATACTTCAAATGCTTCATGTTGGTTTCGTAATGGCTCCTGACCATGGGCCACCTTAATCTTGGTGTTAGATGATCATTGTGATAAGCTAAATGCCTCACTTAAATCCACTGACATGCAACCGGTCGTAGAATCCCCCACAGCAAGGAGCATGTCCTATTCTGAAGTGGGTACCCTTCTTGGGGTTGTTGTGAGACTGAGGGAAGGCTGTCGTCAGCGGGGGAAGCAGCCGGGGGATGCGACCCAAAGCACGTCCAGTCCAGTTGATCACGGATAGCCTTTGGCCACGGATGGAGGGGGATGTCAAACGGAGCATATTGAGACGCTAGTGTCAGCTATGACCGCCTTGCCGGGGGCTCCCTTGAAAGCGGTCCCTAGCTTTGAGCCCCGCCTCAATGCTGGGGTGTTCACATTGCAGGGTTGCCAATCCTGATTTACAACGCTGAGAGGAAAACCACTACTGCCGGGGTCCTTTGACAAGCCCAACCGAAGGCTTTAGTAGGATGTTGATGAGTAGCTTCCATTTGGATCCGTTTGGTGAGTGTGCCACATGTAATTGTTGCGCAGAGGATGAATGCCAACCCAACCAATTGCAAGTTGAAGATAGTCACCCTTAGAGAAATTAAAATGTATTTTATGCTTCATAAAGGGCGAATCCACGGTGATATTGGCAAGTGGTCAACCTTGTACATGACAAGCTCTTTTCTGGAAAGCAATCTTCGAGCTCTTCTGCAGTTGTGGCCCAAGCCCAATCCATGGTAAGTCGATGAGTTTCAAACGTGGTTCGTGGTGCGAGTCAGTAAGTGTCCAACGCTTAGTGTTTATCGGCCAAACAAAAGGGACGATTTCTTTCGGTTTCGCTGCCCTAGATTAGACGCGCACACAAACACAAGACACAGAGAGAGAGAGAGAGGCAGACACACAAACACAGAGACACACGGACACACAGAGACAGGCCACTCGAAGTTTGGGTATGTCTTTGTTTGGTGCCAAGGGGAAAACCCAGCTATGTCCCGAGTCCCTCTGAGTCCTTGGGCAGGCCTGGGGAGTTCACCATGGGCGTGGACAACGTGGACTCCGAGGCGTCCAGACGCCAGTGACCGGGGGCCCTCAATTTGGCGATTGGTTGGAGCGGTTGTTCGTAGCAGAACCAACAGATTGACTGAGAAGTTTACGGCTGAATGACATGAATTCCTAATGAGTTTACCTCCGAAGTTGGCAATGTCGCTTAAACCTACTAGATTAGTTTGCGGGGAGAATCCAGTGTGAGCCCTGAGTGAGGGACAAAAGTGAGATCACATATTCCTCAACCATTCAGCTTCCCTCAAACTGGTTTTCGACACTTTTGGGGTTTGGAATCACCATTGAAGCCTTCACGGCCAACACAGCCCAGGAACCAGCCTGACCCCCCGAAAAGAAAACAACTAGATTGATCGCCAGAAACAATCCTAGACCACCCTCCCGCATGAACCACTTCCAATCTCCGCACCCGACCCGAGCCCTATACCGCCCCCAAACCACTCCCAGTTGTAAGAACCAGTGACACCCCCCTTTCCCCTTTTTGGTTTTGTTGGTTGGTGATAAATGCGCCATGTGCGATGATCATTTGATTGGACTGGCTTTTCCTTCGAGTCAGCCCATATCAGCCCATATCAGCCCGTATCCTTATTTCTGTTTGGTTTTCCCTTAGTATCAAGCAATACAAGAAGGGCACGCTGGCTTTTGATTTGAGGGAACCTACGGGCCAAGTGAGTGGTTCATTTCAGCATCAACACTAAAGAGACCCATTATTTCCAGCTGTGAGCAAAGAAACTGTTTGCCTACCGTGGTCAGCGGAACCATTTCGGTGTGTCGCAAGGAAGGGGACCCATTTCAGCATCCTGTTCGCGTAATGTTAAGTGAGATGGCTCCAGGCAGGGTGAAAGTGAAAGGGGTAATCCCTCCGAAAAGGAAACCAGACACCTTCGACAAGCTCCGCGGTTTGGACAGGCGTCCCCAAATGAGCCCGTCGCCAGGCTGTTTGTATCCTCTCACCAGACAAAAATACAACTAACCTGCGGTTGAGACACCAAACATCACAGCTTGCATCAGACATCGCACTTGCTGGCATTTGGGCGTTCCTGAAAGTTCTTCCCCTTCCCTCCCTTCCTCCCTTTCTCTCTCCCTTACAACACAGATACAATACATATGTGTATATGTATAATATATATATATATATATATATATCACATGTAACATGTATATGTCTAGCTCTTTTCCAGCCGGACTCAGATCCTTCCATGGATCCCTTTTCCCGGCCTCGAGGCGCGGGAGTGGGGCGGTCAGAAGCTCTGGGACGGAGACCTGCCGCCGGGCCCTTGGACCTTCCAGCGAGTCCATGGCCCGTTTTGAAACCCTGGCCCAGGTGGCTCCAGATGGTCATAGGCTCGCAACCCCCCAAAAGTGGCTTGTGGACCAATTGAAGTCCACGTAAATGAGTCTTTTTAAATGAGGTCCAATTGAAGGGTACCCAATTCAGGTTCACAATCATATTTCAAAGCTTCCCTGTGCTGCAAGGCTCAGCGATTCCCTGTCTCCCCTTTAACATCGCCCCAGGAAACTCACTTGAAGTTGGACCAAAAGGTAATGGTTTTTACCACCATTTGGGGAGCCCTGGTTGAGGAGCATTTGGTTTTAGGCCCTTCTGTGACACCATGGAATTCCCTGAAAAGTAGTTGCCGGGATGGCCCAATGATGTACCATAGAAAGAGTCATGTCCCACAACCATGGGTTCCACCCTTCAGTGGCTTCCCTGGATTGATTTTTCCCTTGCTAGACGGAACAATTTATTTGTTTTGCTTTTTTGCCCTTGTGTGCATTCTTCATGTTCCCTTTCGCCAGAGCAAAGCCACATGTTTTCAGGGAGTCGAATACGAGGCAGGACAGCACCCTGCGACTGGCAAGGCCAAGGGAGTGGAATCCCAAGCGCTTGCCGCCCAACGTGCAAGACCTGCTGCAGGCGCTCGCAGAAGCCGCTCGTGGAAACCGCAAGCGCCTTTGTACGAAGGAAGCCCTCAGAGAAAAGGATCATGTATATGTAGACAGACATATCTATTAACGAAGCTTCCTGTCTAGAGAATCGCTTCTTTCCGGTCTGTGAACTGTAGGAATTTGCCCAGATGTTTATGTATAATATACATATATAGATATGCATGCATGCATGCATGTATACACATATTACTTGGAATGAAGCCATGATGCCCCGCAATCGAGTACAAGCATGATTCACCATGGCAGGTATGGTTTGTGCATGAAACACAATTTCACGCGCGTTTCGAGATTGCCAGCTATCATGATTTCCAACTTGGCTAGTAAGCATGCCCGTAGGGACTGCAAGAACTTGTCTGCATCCTGCCCATGGCATGGCCAAGCGTGGCCTAAGGGCATGGAAATACTGGTTTGAGAAGCGCGACAATAGCCCAGCCGGTTTCGGCTGGAATTGTCAACGGTGAATATTTGGTTTGAAGCTGGGTTTATTGAGGTGATATCCTGAAAACATGGGGGGGGGTTTACAGGGAAAGCGCCCCAAAAGTGATGTCGATAACTCCTCAGAATGTTCACTTGAAGAGACCCTGAATGCTCCTCAATTTGCCTCGTCAATGCGCAGTATAGTTGTGGCGCTTGCCAGCCACTGCGTTTTGCCTGGGTGGGGCCTGTCCATGCATCAAATCAAGCCCCATGCGGTTGTAAGAAAGCGTCCAATCACAACACGCCGATCACTTGCAAGGGTGCCTTGCTTCTACCCAATTTTGGTTGAGCTCGGGCAGGATGTGCTTGTTGAGCAACGGTCAATGTGTTCTTTTCTGTTGCAGGGACTTAGTCGCACTCGGTCATGGCCCTTCACGGCGCACCTCCTGCAGCTTATTTTGGGATCAGGCTCAGCGTAGTTGAGCATTCCAGCGATGGCAGCGATCTCAGAGGACGCGTCCCAAAAGTAGAGGGGGTGGCGCCTTAAAAGCACGTGTCGTTGTTTTGCCACCACAGTGGCAGCTGGGTATTCCTCAGTCCTATGTTTGGGCCGGGTTTTGGGCGAGTTCATCGGAGGTTCCGGGAAGGGTTCCCTGAGGTTTCAGGGGCTTCCTTCCGAAGTGATACAGTATAGAGAATGATGGAAGAGAGCACTCGATTTGTCTTGTTTTTGGAGGGTCCCAGCATGCAGTGTTGGTATCGTCTTGCTTTGAGAGGGAATGGAAAGGCACAGGCCGTGGTGAGTTACAGTCAATTATGTGAATTGCCAAATCCGCAGAGAGGTTTTAAGATCCTTGGAGGGTGGGATCTTGAAGTGGCGGCCAATCATTGCAGGGAGGACTTTCCTGGACATTCTGCTGTCACACCCTTTGACATTGATAGGCTGCAGGCAACATGAGTGCGCGATAGCAATTGCAGTGATCTCATCCGCATGCAACTGTTGATCCGTCTTTCTATGACTGAATTTGATCATGCTTCCTTTGTTACCGTGGACGAACGCGTGGCGTGTTTCTCCTTGTCCGCATATGCAGCGGCATTCCAAGAGAGCAACTAAGCATCTGGCTTGTGATTCCTGGCAGCGACACTGTAGGTGATGGTTTCTCGCCTCCTGTTTTACAGCAGTTGAGCTTCCGCTGCTTACCTTCATACCATTGAGGCTTGCAGCACTTGTCGAATGCCGACCTGATCACCCTGGGTTCTGTTTTGGAAGCCACGTTTATGGCCCCGAAAGCTCAAGCTTCCATTTCCAGGCGTTTTGAGCACATAAAAGCCAACACGCCTGCATGAGTGTGCAGGACAATTGGCTGTGGATCACATTTTTTGTCCGCCAATTTCTGTGACACCAGGAGACCCTCTCGACGCAAACTAAGCAGTCATGGGAATCAATCATGTCCCACGGCCATGTATTTAAACAACCTCATGTTGGATTCTCTCATAAGGGGTGCATGGGCTTGCAAAATCACATGACCATGGTTCAAAACCAATGGCACCATTTTGGGGTAGGTGCACCACCCATAGTCTATTTTAGGGGGGGATTGGGATGTTCGAACTGGGGGTACGATTTGAGTTTTGACCCATGGCCACATGCTGCATCCAGGACAAGGTCAAGGTCGCCGGTGGCCTCGCGCTCGGTGCTGCAGGGCTGTATTTGGCCTCACGCGCCCTGAAAGATAGCCTGCACTGCGCAGCCCGCCGCGAAGCCGCATCTTCTTTTGCGGCTCGGCCGAACAGAGGGCAGCGTTTGGTCTTCAGAACTTCCGTTGAGAGGCTGAGGTTGAATGAACACCGACTTTTGGGCCTAGAGGTTCCTTTTTGAGGTGATTGAAACATTCAGGTCTTGGGCCAAGGTTAAGAGCGCTTCGTTTGGGCGCGTTCCAAGTGGATGAAAGGATAGAAGGAATCTGTGGTCTGGAGGCACAGGGAGCCCTGCCCAGACTTCTGTTGCGATCTCCCTGGGGCGAAGGACAGAGACCAAGTGCACAGAGGCCCAACAAGTCTTCCACAGCTATGTCACCATGTCATCACCCCTCGCCCCGGAACTCTCCCGGACCCCTTTGGGGGGCCAACAATTAGAATGGGGCTGTGGGGGAAATCCCTCGAGTTGTGTCATGATCATGGGGAAATAATGTGTGCAATAATTCAGCCCTTCCCCCCTCCCACATTGCCACGAAACGTGACTAGACCCTGGTTGGGACCCTGAACCTCTAAACGGGGCCTGGTAGGTTCCATGTTGACGCGCCCGGCCCGGCCTCACGCCTCAGGAATATCACCTGGCCGTGTACAGCGACGTAGGTGGTTCGCAGCTGGGTGGCAGAAGTGGCTGAAACTTTTGGCAGCACTCTTGGCCGTCTTTCAATATTCCAAACCTTGCAGCAGCCCAGTTGACCAGTGGTGCCCTTTGTCAACTTTGTCTAGGAAGAAGGGCGTCCATTCGAAATTAATCCGCAACACAGCGTGGCCTTTTTTCATGGTTTACTGCCAATTGCAACTACTGCCTTTACCTCTGCTGGTACTAGCACAGCTTCTCTCGCTGTAAAGCAACAGCGTCAACTGCCAGCACAGTGATTCACTATGATTATGACTGACGCGTCCTGGTGTTTTCTTTGTTTGAGCAGACAGCACTGTGTCCAGGCCAGCGTTGAACGTGTCACAATGCCCTCAGGAACCATAGGAACAGCTACCTCTAAACCAATGTCCTTCTTTCAATGCCAGAGATTGCCTTTCTAGATATGGTAGATCCACGCGTCAGTTTTGGGCGCTAAGGTGGCAGCTGGTGAAACTGCACAAAGCCGCATCCCTGCCAGATCTGCAGTTGGCAGCCGCACGGAGTTTGGGCCTTCCAGAGGCGGACGCCTGGGAAAGGAAGGGGGTGGTTGGGGTGGGGGGAGGTCACGCGATGCTATCCGCAAGCGCCCTCCAGAATCCAAGCATGCCAGGATCTTTTACATAGATTGCAAGGGGGAAAGAGGGAAGATGGGGATTCAGGTTTCGGTTTTGTGGGGACATTTTGGCGAAGATGAATTGAAACCATGGGAAACGTGGGACACGTTTGTGAGACGCATTTGGGAGAATTTACTTTGGCAAACAAATTGCAGTGGAGAAATTAAAGTTATAAGATCTTTTCTCTTTTCCTTTTCCCTCTTCTTTAAACACATAGTATGGGATATAAATCATGTTCTGGTGGGTTCAGCATGTTAATTTGCTTCTCATTCACCAGTGCCATCGATTTGTCCACAGGGAAGCTTCAGATCCCTGCCTAAGGTGGCTTCACCGGGTTGGTCAGGTGTCCAATGCTTGCGTCCTCCCCGTCTCCCCTCCCCGATTCTAATACGTTGAGGGAAGTGCAACCTTGGGCCTTTTCCTTGGGAGGCTTCATGGGAAGGAGCAATGGGGTGTGTGGGGAACTACCTGTAAGCATTTGGGAACCATAGGTGTGGCCAACAATTGCGTTTGGAGTTGGGCGGCTGCGGCAAGGAACCTCAGCTGGGGCCCGATTTCCCTTGAATTTCTGTTTGAAACTACCCCAAATAAAGTATCATGAACAAGCGACCCCGTTGGGATTTTTTTTTGGGAACCCTCAAAATGAATCGAGATAATCGAGTTGGTTTCCCTTTCGGTTTTCCTTCAAACCAACCAGGCAGAGGCTGGCAGCTTGCAGTTCTTCCCCATCCAGCGCTCTCGTTCGAGGAGCGCGCGAGCGAGCTCCGGCGGGGCGCGAAGCCGTGCTGCTTTGTTCTTGTTTGTGGGTTTGCCTGAAATCTAGCTGTACCTTCCCCATACTCAGGACATTGGCCCCAATGGCGATTTCTGAGATGCATAGGTGAAGAGAACCAACAAGCAGTGTTTGCGGGAAGCCACTGGGCAGGCTGAGTCAAGGTCTGGTTTGCCAGTTGTGATCGCTTCACCCGTCCCACAAACCATGAAATAGTCAATACGGGAATTCTGCGAGCGCTAACCCTGATTGGGGCTCGTGAGGGTTGCCGACCGTACTGGTTTACAATTACAGATGCAGACAACACATGTCACCCCTTGTTTGAGCTATTGGCCTTCTGCTCTGCCAACACTGTCGACTCAACACAGCAGGTCAATATCGTTTGAAGTACGTGTGCCGTGATGTTTGTCATGATCCATAGTTGAAACGAGACCTGGTCCCCTCACCGACCAGCTAAGAATGTCTTGGATGTCAATCCCCAAATTCCGATATTTGGGGCCAATATGAGTATTGACCTTTGTAATGTTGGCCCATATTCAGCAACCCCAGTTTGTTAAATATCAGTTAAATGTCCGCTGGTTGTACCGAGCAACCTGAGGCAAGCGGTGGATGTTGGTTTCATTTCTGCCTGGGGCGGGTGGATTCGGTGGAGCCGACTCGCAGACTCGCAGGACGCTGGGCCCCCAGCTGCAACACACCTCAGCCCTGGAGGGTTTGCTGCTCTCATTGCCTGCGGAGGAGCTGCAGGCTGGGGGCTCGGAGCTCTGTTTTTGCGGTGGGCAAGGTGGTGGCTCCTTTGGCTGGATATGACGGGGGGCATCAGGGGGTCTTAGATGTAAATGGATAGATAGCCGCTGAACCTGTCAATATCTGCAAAGATGTCCAAGCCGCGAATTTGGTATTGCTTGGTTGTGGACACTGTGGGAACTTCCTTTTTGAATGTCACAAAGTTGTCATAAGAGTGGGAATCACTAAAAGAGTTTTCCCAACCACGAAGGAGGTCCCTGTTGGAATCATGCACATGGGTTCTTCCTCAAGCATATCATTAAGTGGCCTCCCGATAGCCACCAACACTCTTCAGCAATGTGGTTACCAATTCGATCTCAAGTTGGTTTGCCAACCATGCCTATGTGCTTCCCGTTTGACAACCCCAAAGCGTGTTCCTCACAGGGCCATCTCCCTTTTTGGCCAATGTTGGGCCCAGTTTCCCAACTAAACCGAAATCTCTGAACCTAAAGCTTGAACCTAAATTCAAACAAACTCCAAAGCCCTGGAGTTCAGGCGACAAAGCGGCTCAGGTGATAGAGCTGGTCTGCGCCCAGCAGAAGCCCGCGAAGGTCCCCAGCGAGCCCCCGGCCTTTCCCCTCGCCGGGACGGTCTTGCCGTTGATGGGCACCACGCGCCTGGACGGGGACTGAATCGGATCCAAGGGGTACGCACTATGCCCCCGTTGTGGCCAGACTCCTTGGCCAGGGATGAGCATGAAACACAAATTATTCAGAGGATCAGCAACAAATTGTTCAGGCCTTGTTGATCCCCTTGACCAACTGTGCGTTTCTTGTGTTTTCCTTTGTCGGCGTTCCTATGCGTCCCCTTTGAGCCAGCAACAAGTCACAACTTGTTGCAGTGCCGACATCGGGCCCAGGAAGAACGCCGACTAGGGTCCGTTTTGGGAGGCAAGCGTGGGAGATTGGGACAAGAGATTGCGATCATCACTAAATGTGTTGACGCAACCGGCTCCTCGTCCCATTTCAAGGGAAACCAAGGGACCTTATTGTGCACAAATCGGGTTTTACATGTTTCAGGAAGGGGTTTGTCCAATCGAACAAGAAGTTGTACCGCCCTTCAGAAAGTTTAGATGCCCTATTTCAGGATCTCTGTTGAGGTCCCTCCTCTGCTTCATGTCAACGGGATTTAAAAGGAACCCCCACCAGAACAGCCAGCGATCTGCCAGGAGTGTCACATGCTGCGTCGAAAGCAGTTGGACCCCTCCGAATGCAATAGTCTCCTTTCGGATGTTTGCACACATGAACAAAGCAACTAGCAATTGCTGCGTTGCGCAAGAGGATGTTTGTCTGCCCCACGTCCTGCTGCCACATGATGCATGAAGCCTGCCAATGGCCCAAAGTCTGGGCAACACCAAAGACGGAGTCCCTGAGCTGAAGCAAGAAGGAGGGCCCCACCAGGGTTGGGCCCACCCATGGTTGCAATAAGTCTAAACCACTGGTGTTTAAACTAAATAAACCCGGCAAAGGTGATTGGCTGTTTCAGCTGACGCCTCAGAAACACGTGAATAAGGTCAGAAGCCAGTGGGGATGGTTGGGGTAAAATTGGTTAAAGAGCATTTCAGCTGGAACTTAGGATGTCAGATTGCATTTTAAAGCAAAAGGATGTTTTTGACTGATGCCTCAAGATGTCCGAAGCCGGGGAGGGGCTGGAAGCTGAAGCCCCTAACTGTGAGAAGCAGCCAGGAGTCAGTGGGGACCAGGGTTGTGCACATTTTGCCACGCCCTCCACTAGCTTCTGACATCCAGAGGTATCAGCTGAATTCGACATGTGGATGTGGCTCAAAATTACACAGCTGGGGTGACGCAGGTCGTGGTCCATGTTTCCACTTGCCAGGGTTCCATTAAAAAGGTACCGGTTTTTGAGCAGCCATGCTGGCAAGCCAAAGGTATCAGCTGTTGGGGCCCTATGAGTTGCCCACCTACAACCTCTCTCACAACCTCTTCCCGGCCAACGGAAAGTTCCCCTACGGCCCCACCGTGCGCTCGCACTCCGGGCGCATGGTGGAGATCGCAGACTTCCCGGAAGGCACTGGACTGGCCATGCCACTCAAAGGATGGGCGCCAGTCTCGTTTCTACGGGTCATCCCGAAAGTGAAACCGGGTCACTTCCCCTTAACCCACCACTTGCGGGGCAACGCAAACATGGTGAATAGTTTGGCCAGCTGGGCAAATCATGGATCCCTTTGGTCATTTTCCAGTCGGGTACTGTAGTCCTCGCATGGTTTCTCCATGCACCACTCAGTGCGAGTACCAACATCCCCAAGTCCAACTGAATGTGCAATATGCTGGGAGAGGCTTAATGGGCCTTACGTGGTTGGTACAAAGGGCTAGGGCTGGGCTGTTCAAAAGCAATACTCCCGAGCAAGTCATAGGTACCTTCCAAAGTGGTTTGCGACCTCACGCGCGATGAAGATTTCTTTATTGGTGTTGCCCTCATTTTTGGGTTGGTGAATGGCTGATGGACATACATCCCTCCAAAATGATGTCGATCCCCAATTTAGAGACCCTCCTCCCCAAAACAAAAAACAATGCAGGCACTGAGTTCCACCCGAGCGCACGGACCACCGTGACCATGACGGCGGACGCGGAGGTGGTGCGGGAGCTCATCGAGCGCACGCCGGACTTCCCAAAGCTCTGGAACCGGGGCTTCCAGAAGCCCTTGCAGGAGAAATGGGGCATGCACTTGAGTCACACGCAACTAAGCATTCGCTACCTGAAGTGCTGGTGTGAATATTATGTGGTATATATATACATACTCGTATGAGCACATATATATATATATATATACATGATAAATGGGTTACATCGATATGGCAGGGGAACCTAGGAGCATGTACTTGTTTGGGTTAGTTCAAATCAATATTCCCAGTATGCAACACACCCAATGCAGAAAAGTTGCCCAGAAGTTGGGAACACAGACCCAACAAACCCATCGTTAGAGTCTTGCAGGAATCTTGTTTTGGGGATTTCCTGGATTCAAGCCGAACGTTTCCAGCCTTAAATCCCGTGTTGTTTGGCGGGTTTGGGAGCCGCTGAGAACGGTCAAGCCAGAAAAGGGTCCAATTATTTTTCTACCAGGGTGACTGGGCAACTGGAATTCCAAATTGGCCGGGGGGGCCTCGCTCCTGAAAACGCCTCTTTGGTTGCTTTAATCAAGCAGGTCGAGGCTCCAAATCCCCAAATCGTCGCAACTCCTCATTTTCGTTTGATCTCTCTTGGTTCCTTGTTTTTTTCAATACCCGTTTGTAGGTGGCAGGTGGGCTTTGCTTTCAAGAAAAGGGAAGCAGGTCTTCCTAACATGAGGGGCATTGAGGACCCCACAACGCGCTTTGTACTTTTGTAGGCCCTTGCAATACTGCGAGTCATATAATTGGTAGTCTACTTTTGGTTTGGGAAAGACATTGGGGGCACAACCCAGATTCCCCACAAAATCGAGAGGGTAAGACCACCCAACTTTCCACATCCTGATTTGTGCGTGTGCGTGTCAATCCCGCTCTGGGGGGGGGGGGGAATGGGTGGTAGTCCTTGTGATTTCCCTTTAATCCAACCTGAAGCAGGCAAAGTCAATTGCCACACAGGCACACATGAGAGCCATGTGGCTTCCAAATGAATCCTTGATCCTAAACACCACAGTTGGTAGTGGTCATGCAGGGCAAAGCCAATGGAGGCAATGCTCCCACGGCGCCACGCCTGTTTTTTGCGACCCGATCTTTCCGATCGATCCAGGACTTCACCGCGAACGGGCTCTTTACCAGCAGCGAGACCTCAGAGGATTGGAAGACCGGCCACTCAGCTCAGAGGATTGTTGCCTCGTTGCTTCCCCCTCTCCGGATGTTTTGGGCAAGGTGGGAAGGTGTTCCCCACAGAAGGGCGTCCCGTTTTTGTCCCATGGCCAGTGGTTGTGCTTGTGTGCCTGCGCTGGTTTTTCTGTGCGTTGATGCCCTTTTCGCGGACTGCAACCACGGGCTGCTGTTGCTGGGGCCTGATGTTTCCGGCTTGTTTTCTTGAGGGTACCCCTTTTGGGGTTGGTGAAAAGGGAAACCAAGGAAAAGCCTGGGTGGATGGTGCACAAGTTTCAATGAACATGATGTCCACAAAAGGTTCTACAATGGGATTCATACCCCATGAAATTGTGTTTGTTGGGCAGCCCTGAGGGCACCAAAGGGAAACCACCCATTTTGTGGTGTTTCAGTTTGTGTGCTTCCGGACCTGTGTGTGTGGGGCTTTTTGTGAGGTGGGGCCATTGTTGGCACAACCAACAAGCAAAACACGCTTTGTTGAGGTTTCCCTTGGCGACACACCCATATATGTCCCACAGAACCAGACAGATTGTGCCCCCAAAGTTTCCCATTCTTCGACTGGCGGCAGGTGTCTTCAGACCCCTACCCCAGAACTCTGACTGAGCCTAGCCAGTGGGTGGTGGCAAAATGAGTAGTGGTCAAGTTCCCGATTGGTCAAAGCAGCAAGGGCTTGCCCTTGGTTTAGTGGGTATTGCAACATGAAATGGGCAAGTCATTTCAGTCTCAGCCAAAGGGTTGAGTTTTCAACCCAGAGCATGTTCATGTCTTGCAGCAAAGGACCATACAGGACCCCTTGCATCAAAGGACCCCTGGATCATCGTCCGTGAAAATGGAACCTTGCTTCCACTGAACCCTATTGGCAATCTTAGCATAGGTAGTTCTACCTCGCTTCATGCGCTTAAAGTGAGGGTTTGTTGAACCTTGCTGGCTATTTCACGAGATTGGTAGCAACGCAAGTACCAGGTTTGACCGGTGCCAGGTTGGCAGACCGCTGGGCTTTTGTGTGAACCAGGTTTTTTAGGACCCCGCGGAGCGAGGCCATGCATTGCTGCCCCGGAACTTCAACCAGATCAAGGTCAAGAACTTTGCTCCTCGGAGAAAAGGGGTTGCTCGCTGTCCATTTTTCCGCAGTGGGTTTCCCTTCAAAATCAAAGATCGGAAGAAGGGGCCGTACTTTCTCCCATGACTGGTAGAGGTGAGTTGGAATACCATGTTCTATGGTGTTGAATCAACCAACAGAAAGCCAACTACTCTATTTTGAATGTTTTGCGATGTTAGGAACTTACACGCTTCTTCTTGCGCTGAGTTTGGACTCTCTCCTGTGGTAGGAGGTGTCGGCTTAGAGTTGAAGCTTTAGAGCCTGCACCAAGGCATGGCGTTCAATACCCACAACTGGCTTGAGAGAGGGCAGGACATGATGTTTACCTGTGTGTTTGTGTGGTCTCCTTCAAAACTATATGATTTGAAAGGGTTTCTAAATCCGAAGCAGCATTTGAACGGGTTTGGCCTCGTAAAATCAAGCCCCAAAAAAGGCAACCCAAAAATAGTCAGACCCCCTTTTATTGTAAACGCTTCGCGTTGCCCGCCTCGGCCCAGCCTAGTTTGAGGGAAGGGTCAGGAACACCGAAATCCAGCGTTGGGAAGGTCCGAATACCTGAAGCTGGCTCCAGACAAGTCAGACAAGCCGGCCTCGCCTGGTTGGGCTGGGCCACAGGCTAGTCTCAGACACATCAGATATGCCTGCGCTGGGCCTGAAGCTAGTCTCGGGCAGCTTGGCTGGACCTTGCTTGCGTGGGTTGTTGGTTGAGCTGAAGCTAGTTTACGGCGGGCTGGGTGAGGGGGCTGGGCTATGGCTGGCCTGAGGCCAGTTTCAGACACGTCAGACAGGCCTGCAGGCGGACTGGGCTGGGCTAGACGCTAGTTGAGCCCAGGCTGGTGAGGCCCAGTCTCGGCGCTAGATAGGCTGAGGCCTGCGAGTCTCAAACCGGGTGGGCTTGGGTGGGGTTGGCTTAGGCGGGTTGCTGGTTGGGCTGGGCCTGAAGCTAGTCTCAGCCACGAGGCTGCGAAGCCATGGGTGGTGCTGGGCAGCTGGATTATGGTGTTGGTTGCGCCTGGAACTTCGGCTGGCTGGGCTGAGCTGTGCTTGGGCGGGTCGCTGGATGGGCTGAGGCTGGGTAGCGAGTTGCTGGCTAGGCTGGGCCTGAGGCCAGTCGCAGACACGTAAGAAGACACGCCAGCAGGCGGGCTGAGGGACTGCCTGAGGCTAGTCTCAGGCGTACCTTGAGACCAGTCTCAGACTGTGCCCAAGAGGCCTGGTCAGCCTGGGCTGCTGAGTAGCTGGCATAGCTTGAGACCAGTCTCAGACACGTGAGACTGGTCGTTGGCCACTCTCAGACACGTTAGACAAACCTGGGCTGAGCCTGCTGGTCGGCTGAGCTGGGGGCCGGTAGTGGCTGGCATGCCCTGAGATGCGCTGGGGCCCAGGCTTGGGCTGGGCCTGAAGCTAGTCTCAGCCACGAGGCTGCGAAGCCATGGGCGGGTTGCTGGCTGCCGGGCAGCCGGACCAGGCTGCTGGTTGTGCCTGGAACTTGGGCTGGGCGGGCTGGGCTGAGCTGTGCTTGGGCGGGCCTGTTTCATACACACTTGGGCCTGGGCTGGGTGGCGAGTTGGCTGGGCTGGGCCTGAGGCCAGTCGCAGACACGTAAGACACGCCAGCAGGCGGGCTGAAGGACTGGGCCTGAGGCTAGTCTCAGGCTGGCATACTTTGGGCCAGACGCGGCAGGAGGTCAAGGCCTGGCCAGCCTGGGCTGAGTTGCTTGGGCAGCCGGACTGAGGGGCTGGGGCACGTCAGACGGGCTTGGTGGCTGGCATAGCTTGAGACCAGTTTCAGACACGTGAGACTGGTTGTTGGCCTGAGGCCAGTCTCAGACACGTTAGACAAACCTGACCTTGGGGCCGGCCTGGAGATGCGCCGGGGTTTGGGCTGGATGGGGGTAGGCCTGCTTGGGCCTGAGGCTGGGTGGGCTGGGCTGACAGGCCTGGCCAGCAGGCGGGTTGCTGGTTGGGCTGGGCCTGAGCCTAGTCTCAGACACGTCAGGCATGCCTGGCCACCAGGAGGTCATGCTTTTCAGGACAAAAAAGCAATTTTTAGTGATTTTCGCAATTGTCAGCACATTTTCGACAAAAATGGACCCATGGAGCTGGACGCCGACGAACCCCGAAAATTTCAAGGCCCGCTTGACAGGATTTTGGGTCCAGCCGACATGGGTGGGGGGGGGGGCGGCAAAATTTTGGTCGGGGGGGTTGGGGGAGGGGAAAAGCGAAGATTCTCTTTGGAGAAGAGATCTGAGCGCCCTTGGCCCCTTTGGGGCCGAGGCGAATTTCTGTATGGCGCTGAATGGGGGCCGACGGTTTCTTTATGGGGACTGCACTGCGTCACTCCCTTCACCGTGAGGCCCCGCAGATCTTCTCGAAGACCAGAGCCTTCGTCGGCGCCTGGTCCAACTTCGAAGCGGGGCAAGTGGTGGACCACGTCAACGCGCCTCGGCTCATGGCCTTGGTCTGGTCGCAAACCAAAAGCACTTGTTTTTGTTTGCAAGTTGGCGCCCCCTTGTTTTGGGGTTGGTCTAAAAGGGAAACCACCAGGAACCATTATCTTTGTTTTGACACAGACCCAACAAACACGACGTGGCTGTTTTCAGGGTTCCATTTGTGGACCTCCAGGTAGACTTATTCGCAGTTTTCCGGGGGTCGCTCTTTTGAATAGACCGCTCGGAAAAAAGAAAAACACGCAGTGTGGCAAGTTGTTTTTTTCCTGGCGGGTTTGACAAACCAAGCGGAGTTTAAGTGGAATTTGCTGGACCCATGTAGGCCTGCATTTCGCGACGTTCTAAAAATTGCTTGCAATTGAGAAGATTACTTTGATTATTGGCGGAGGTCGAGCGAGAGGACCCAAATCTTGCCAAAGGCTTTTCCCAGGTTTATATACACTTCCCTGACAAGCTGGACGGCTTGTTTGGCTGAATGGGGAGCTCAAACAAGGGGATCTATAGCTGTAAATTTACCGAGTTCAACAAATAAGCACGTTTAGTGGATTCTGCTGGCTGCAAGGAAAGTCAGGCAGAGCCAGGGGGCGGAAGTCTCGAGAATAGAGGAACAGTGGATTGGAGCGAGCTTCTGTTCCCCTTCTTCTCTTTATCTTCCACTTTCTCTCGATTTCTCTCTCTCCCTTTCTCTCTTTTTCTGTTTATTTCGCTCTCTTTCTTTCTCTTTATCTTTATATTTATCCTTATCTCTCTCTCTCTCTCCTTCTTTCTCTCTCTCTCTTTTTGCTTTCTCCAAACTAGATTTGTTCTCTGCGGGGTATCTAGCCCTGATGATTATAGTCCTCGAGATAAACTCCGAAGTCGATGTCAACCCCTGTGGTGGAGAACCCTGACAGCGTTGTTTCCAAATAAGGATGTTGAACCAGAGAAAGGCTGGTGTCCTTTTGTTTCCTTTGAAACCAACCAAGGTGCTCTCCAAAAAAAAAGGAAAAAAACAACAACTTTAGATTTCACAGGTGACTAGAAGTAAAGAAGTGGAATGTGAACCGATTGGGGCCTAATTCCAGTAATGTCTGAACTTGTTGGTTGAAAACGAGTGTCGTCCTACTAACCGTCACCACCAGAAGGTTTGGGCAACATTTGTGTAAGCAACCAACCCCTGGTCCCATTGAAGAGAAATGGCCAGCCTTTGCGAACCAGCCAGCAGGGCAAGAGGTAATAGCGGGTGAATCCATGTTTCTTTCTCTTGTGAGGGTACCTGTTTGTTGCCTTCTGCTGTTTCGGGCGGTTGGTATCAAGCGACACGCCACGAGGACTGGCTCACGGCCATGACGGCGGACGCCGTGGTGAGCTGCAGCATGGGCCTGGACATGCGAAACGTGGAGCGGCTCGGGGCCAAGCAGCCGGCGCACAAGTTCGTGGACACCTTCAGGAGCCCTGAGCCCGCGCCAATTTGTTGTTTGTCGGCCTTCCTGGAAAATTGTTCAGTGTCAGGAAGATCAAGTGGAAGTCCTGGTTTGCTTTGTCTTGTGGGTACTTGCTGAGTTTCGTGTAGAAATTCCTGTAGCTGGTTTACCCCATCTACTTGGACTCTGGTGTCAAGGGCCGCAAGGTTCCCCCCTTGCTTTGAGGCAAAACCCGGGCAAACCCGAAAAGGCCAGACACATTCAAAATTCAATGGGGTGCGGAGTTTGGTGTTTTTTACTTTTCTCCCCGCGTTTGGAGTTTGTGTGCTTTGGTTCTCAAAATTCGTCATGCCCAAGTTGACATCTAGGATAGCCAGGGGGCCTGGAGGGCGTGATTCACTCGCCTCACAAAGTTGACTTTTTAGTTTCCCAACGATGCTTAAAACAAAATAACACAAATCGATCTTGAAAACCAGGTCGACCTGGGTCGCCAAGCATGTGCCTTTGACTCGCAGGTTCGGCCTGGGCTACGTTTCGGGATCCATCTCCACCAAGTCGGAGTATGGCCTGAAGCGCTTCCTGCCCTTCTATAACGCGCAAGGCACCTTCTGCAGCTGTTTTTGGGAATTGGACTCGAGCGAGGGGGAAGTTTCAACCCGAGCCATGTCTGAATTGGGGGAGACATGTGACAAATGATGTGTTTCTGATGATTCCTGTGGACACGAATTATAAAACCACGAAGATGTCACTGTTTGGACATATACAAACTGCGCTAAGTGTGGCAAGTTGAGATTCTGCATAGTTTGACTTGTGCATTTCCTTGGGTATGGTTGCATTGCAACATTTGGGGAATGAGACACCCTCTGCGTTTGCGCACCCATCCCGCCCGGCAAAACGGCAGGCAAGCTCCAGCAGCGCTACGAGGACGCAAAGCAGGAGATGCAGCGCCAGGTGCGGTCGTTCAGCAACCCCCGCAGCCATGGAAGATGTTTTTTGTTTTTTGTTTAAATAAAAAATAAGGAATACACCAGCATAGACCCAAGATAGCACACCACGGATACGAACCATGACGCAGCATTATCATGATGATGTAGACCATGATGACACCACAGCCACGAAACAAACGCGCAGACAACGTCCTAATGAGATCAGCAGCATAATGATGATTTTAAGAGCAATCCGGCAGGAAAAAACAAAAACGAGGTCCTGATGAGTTCGACAGCATCATGATGATGCGGACAGCATCATGATGATGCGGACAGCATCATGGTGATGCGAACAGCATCATGCTGATGGTAAAGGCAGCATCATGATGGTACCACAGCCACGAACCATCTTGCGACAGCTTAATGAAATTCTGCATCATCCTGATGTTGACAGCATCACGGCGCCACTACATCCACACACCATAACGTGGGAACATCATGACGATACACCAGCCACGAACCGCTACACGCCGACAGCATCCACCAGCACCCCAAACATGCCCCCTAGCACCCGGTACAACCAAAGCAGCATCCACCCGCGCCTCAAACTGCATGCCCCTTAGCACCCGGCCGTCAAGCTCGCAAAGCAGCATCCACCAGCACCCTAAACTGCATGCCCCCTAGAACCAAAACAGCATCCACCAGCACCTCAAACTGCATGCCCCCTGGCACCCGGCCGTCAAGCTCGCAAAGCAGCATCCACCAGCACCCTAAACTGCATGCCCCCTAGAACCGGCCGTCAAGCTCGCAAAACAGCATCCACCAGCACCCCAAACTGCATGCCCCTAGCACCCGGCCAGCTCGAAAAACAAAACAGCATCCACCAGCACCCCAAACTGCATGCCCCCAGCACCCAGCCGTCAAGCTCGCAAAACAGCATCCACCAGCACCCCAAACTGCATGCCCCGTAGCACCCGCAAAGCAGCACCCACCAGCACCCCCAACTGCATAGCACCCGGCCGTCAAGCTTGCAAAACAGCATCCACCAGCACCCCAAACTGCATGCCCCCTAGCACCCGGCCGTCAAGCTCGCAAAGCAGCACCTACCAGCACCCCAAACTCCATGCCCCCTAGCACCCGGCCGTCAAGCTCGCAAAGCAGCACCCACCAGCACCCCAAACTGCATGCCCTGCCATGCCCCCTAGCACCCGGCCGTCAAGCTCGCAAAGCAGCACCCACCTGCACCCCAAACTGCATGCCCCCTAGCACCCGGCCGTCAAGCTCGCAAAGCAGCACCCACCAGCACCCCAAACCGCATGCCCCCTAGCACCCGGCCGTCAAGCTCGCAAAGCAGCATCCACCAGCACCTCAAACTGCATGCCCCCGAGCACCCGGCCGTCAACCTCGCAAAGCAGCATCCACCAGCACCTCAAACTGCATGCCCCCCAGCACCCGGCCGTCAAGCTCGCAAAGCAGCATCCACCAGCACCTCAAACTGCATGCCCCCCAGCACCCGGCCCTCAATCTCGCAAAGCAGCATCCACCAGCACCTCAAACTGCATGCCTCGCAAAGCAGCATCCACCAGCACCTCAAACTGCATGCCCCCTAGCGCCCGGCCCTCAATCTCGCAAAGCAGCATCCACCAGCACCTCAAACTGCATGCCCCCTAGCACCCGGCCGTCAAGCTCGCAAAGCAGCATCCACCAGCACCTCAAACTGCATGCCCCCCAGCACCAGGCCGTCAAGCTCGCAAAGCAGCATCCACCAGCACCTCAAACTGCATGCCCCCTAGCACCCGGCCCTCAATCTCGCAAAGCAGCATCCACCAGCACCTCAAACTGCATGCCCCCTAGCACCCGGCCGTCAAGCTCGCAAAGCAGCACCCACCAGCACCCCAAACTGCATGCCCCCTAGCACCCGGCCCTCAATCTCGCAAAGCAGCATCCACCAGCACCTCAAACTGCATGCCCCCTAGCACCCGGCCGTCAAGCTCGCAAAGCAGCATCCACCAGCACCTCAAACTGCATGCCCCCGAGCACCCGGCCGTCAAGCTCGCAAAGCAGCATCCACCAGCACCTCAAACTGCATGCCCCCTAGCACCCGGCCCTCAATCTCGCAAAGCAGCATCCACCAGCACCTCAAACTGCATGCCCCCTGGCGCCCGGCCGTCAAGCTCGCAAAGCAGCATCCACCAGCACCTCAAACTGCATGCCCCCTAGCACAAGGCCCTCAATCTCGCAAAGCAAACTGCATGCCCCCTAGCACCCGGCCGTCAAGCTCGCAAAGCAGCATCCACCAGCACCTCAAACTGCATGCCCCCTAGCACCCGGCCGTCAAGCTCGCAAAGCAGCATCCACCAGCACCTCAAACTGCATGCCCCCTAGCACCCGGCCGTCAAGCTCGCAAAGCAGCATCCACCAGCACCTCAAACTGCATGCCCCCTAGCACCCGGCCGTCAAGCTCGCAAAGCAGCATCCACCAGCACCTCAAACTGCATGCCCCCTAGCACCCGGCCCTCAATCTCGCAAAGCAGCATCCACCAGCACCTCAAACTGCATGCCCCCTAGCACCCGGCCGTCAAGCTCGCAAAGCAGCATCCACCAGCACCTCAAACTGCATGCCCCCTAGCACCCGGCCCTCAATCTCGCAAAGCAGCATCCACCAGCACCTCAAACTGCATGCCCCCTAGCACCCGGCCCTCAATCTCGCAAAGCAGCATCCACCAGCACCTCAAACTGCATGCCCCCTAGCACCCGGCCGTCAAGCTCGCAAAGCAGCATCCACCAGCACCTCAAACTGCATGCCCCCTAGCACCCGGCCCTCAATCTCGCAAAGCAGCATCCACCAGCACCTCAAACTGCATGCCCCCTAGCACCCGGCCGTCAAGCTCGCAAAGCAGCATCCACCAGCACCTCAAACTGCATGCCCCCTAGCACCCGGCCCTCAATCTCGCAAAGCAGCATCCACCAGCTCCTCAAACTGCATGCCCCCTAGCACCTGGCCGTCAAGCTCGCAAAGCAGCATCCACCAGCACCTCAAACTGCATGCCCCCTAGCACCCGGCCGTCAAGCTCGCAAAGCAGCATCCACCAGCACCTCAAACTGCATGCCCCCTAGCACCCGGCCCTCAATCTTGCAAATCACTTCCCCTCTTTATTAGAAGTTAGAACCCCTATAGCTTTCAGCTATCTGGGGAAAAAACATGTAACTGCCTAAGTAATACACCCTCCGCCTCCGGGAAGGAGAACGGGGCTCTGATTTTGAGGTTACAGGAACGGCCAATATAACTGGAATGATCGATTTGAGTGGGTGCTTTAAAGCCAAGCTTCGTCATGCTCATATATCAATACAATTGCACTAGTTTAGCCCGCCACAATGCCGAGGAAGGGTCATGGTTCAACAGAGGGAAGCTGCGACCGTAACGGTCCCAGACCTGTCGCTAGTAGTCACCAAGACTCACCAGGCTACAGTGGCTCCCCGCACAACTTAGACCTAAACCCAATATTGGATTTTCGACAAAGGAGATTTGTTTGAGTTTTGGTGATCCAAACATGGAACCCCAGGCTCCAGTATCCCAGGTGTCTACATCCGACCTTTTCATTTCCGATTCCGTCAGGCAAGTGAGATAAACAGGGCCCGGTCCCAACCTCACGTTTGGCGTCTAACTTGGGCGAATCCAAACCTGAAATTCAGAGGTTCCCACCCCCCCTCTCCCAGCTCCCCCCTTCCTTCCCCCTCTTTCCCCCCCTCTCCCAGCTCCCACGAATCCATGTCCGTTTTTCAGGTGGAGGAGCTGGTGGAGGCCACCCGCCTCGGGGAGATGGGGAATCAGAACTCCGTGATCCGCAGCATGCGGCTCGACAGATTTGTCACGATCCGGGGTGACACGATATGTAGGAGGGTGAGTGATGTTCAATGACCTCAGTTGGGAACTGCTTCCTGCCTGCCTGCCTGCCTGCCTGTCTACCCGCTTGCCTTGTTGTGTGTGTGGTTGCTTACTGAGCGCCACCGAGGCTGGACGATCGCACAGCTGATGGCAAGCACGTGCGCTACGGGGCGCTGTATGGCCATGCACCTTGGCGGAAGGCTCTTGGTTGAAAATTGGTTTGTTGGGTACCCATTGAAGCGTATTCACGTGAAACAGCCATCCACCTTATGTTTTCGGTTGGTTCAACCGGTCCTGGGTCCACCCTCCCGTTCCCAACAGCTCACCCACCCGTGGTTGGAAAATTGGGTCTGAGGTTGCCACATTCTGTAAGTTGCCAAGGGAAGCTTGTGCACCACTGGGGTCCTACTCGTATTGCCGTTCGAATGGATGGGTTTGTCTTAACATAGTGGAAGTCCCCATGAAATTCGACACGCACGTCCCTCTTAGGTCCTTATAAATGTCACTTGCACAAACTTGTAAGTGAGCTTCTTTTGGGCTGAAACATCGGGACATGAGAAGTCCTGTACACCCGCAATTCCCCAAAAGGAAAACATGTTTGCACAACCGCGGCAGCAGTTTGGGGTTAGCTCCCAAATGTGCATCTATGCAGGGTGAAGCTAAAGCACAGATTTCAATTTCACAGCCTCGCCCAGTGGCCCAACGGCGCTCCAAACCCCGGTACCCTTTTTCGTGTTGTTTCGAGATGGTCGAAACCCTTGGAAGCCAGGACCAACAAATGGAGCCCTTTTGCCGTTTTGTCCCATGGCCACCGGAGGTCTGAGAAAAAAGTTATGCGAGCTGACCGTCTCAAGTTCTGCTGCGCGCATTCGGCGTGCAGAGCCAAACTGGACCCACTGGAGTGTGAAAAGTAACAATAAATTGAACAAGGGCCTCCGATATGAGACATTTCGCCTGATCGGTAGTGAGCAAGTCACGGCAGGTAGTTCCCTCATTTGGCTCAAACATTTCCCTGGTCAGCACAGAAAATCGCGATCCAACTCGGTCGGCCAAGGGAGTTTCGTTTGGTTCGGATAATCGGATAATCTTCTCTGAGATTGGCCTAGTGTCGCACATCGCATCGCTTCCTTAGTGGTGAGTTTGTGTCACACTGAACCAAGGTGAAAAGGCCTCAAAAAGGAACACCCAAATGCATGTCTTCTGAAGCGCACCCTGGTGCCCCACGACAAGAGGAATAATGCTGGAGATGCCAACCATAGCCAGATCCACACGTTTCATAATCCAAGCTTGGACAAGCCCTGGGTAAGTTTTTTTGTTTTTTGTTTACATTTACCGGTGTGTGCTGTCCAGTCAGGACCATTGGCACGGGGCGCCTCAAACACGCGTTTTCCCGTTTTGTTGGGTGGGGGTCCGTCTAAAAGAAAGATATGGTTCCCTTCTTCCAGGGTCATTGGTTTCAGCTGGGGACACTGCTCGAGCGCAGCACGCCCCAGGTGCGCAGCGCCTAAAACCTCAGTTGGCCATTTTAGTAGGTGATTCTACCTAATCTCATGGTGATTCACTTGCACTCCATGTCTCCTTTCTAACGCCTGTACAAACCTTTGTAACCATGTTAGTAGAACTCAAAGTCAACGCGTTTTGGGTGCCGCTCAGGTGGTGAATCTCATGATTGCGGGCCACGAGACCACAGCCGCGACCTTGGGCTTCACCCTGCAGCTGCTGGCCGAGAACCCTGTCTACGAGGCGACGGGAAACGGCAGCGAACTGGGCGAGCTTTCTGGTGGTGGGAAATAGGGCATTGGGGCATTGGGGCCATTTGCTGTGCCTGGCCAAGTAAACCCCTTGTGAGAAAAGACGACTGACAAAAGACGACTTGACAAAGCAGTCGTAGAAATGGCCTGCTTTGGCATCACAGAAAGGGTCATTGGTGAGCTCCCCGATTCGGGGGGCGGGGGTACAATGTTTGATTGGCCTATAATGCTGTACTTCCTTTACTTGGACATATTTTGGGATCCGATTCTTATTCCAGATTTTAGACAGGTGGGTGTGAGTGTGCCTTTGAGGGTACTCTTATCAGGTTGCTTTTGGAAGAAAGCACCCTTCTCATCCACTCTGGGGTTCATCAAAGTTACTAAACCACACCCGCGAGTACTTTTGAGACGGGCCCGGCACGTCCTGGCTTTCAACCAACAGTCGCATGTGAGGGTTGGGGTCAAGCGGGTTAAGGAAGGGAGGCTATGACTTTTGTTGGTGGGGGAACTACGCGTTGCAACAAAGGGCAAAAGGGGCCGGCCGCCCTTGAAAGATGCTTTTTGTAGGTTCCGAAGGAATCTCTTAA